>JAJAQA010000023.1:31731964-31879464 GCA_021464565.1 Rutilus rutilus | reverse complement strand
GGGACTCTACCCCTGGGACTCTACCCCTGGGACTCTACCCCTGGGACTCTACCCCTGGGACTCTACCCCTGGGACTCTACCCCTGGGACTCTACCCCTGGGACTCTACCCCTGGGACTCTACCCCTGGGACTCTACCCCTGGGACTCTACCCCTGGGACTCTACCCCTGGGACTCTACCCCTGGGACTCTACCCCTGGGACTCTACCCCTGGGACTCTACCCCTGGGACTCTACCCCTGGGACTCTACCCCTGGGACTCTACCCCTGGGACTCTACCCCTGGGACTCTACCCCTGGGACTCTACCCCTGGGACTCTACCCCTGGGACTCTACCCCTGGGACTCTACCCCTGGGACTCTACCCCTGGGACTCTACCCCTGGGACTCTACCCCTGGGACTCTACCCCTGGGACTCTACCCCTGGGACTCTACCCCTGGGACTCTACCCCTGGGACTCTACCCCTGGGACTCTACCCCTGGGACTCTACCCCTGGGACTCTACCCCTGGGACTCTACCCCTGGGACTCTACCCCTGGGACTCTACCCCTGGGACTCTACCCCTGGGACTCTACCCCTGGGACTCTACCCCTGGGACTCTACCCCTGGGACTCTACCCCTGGGACTCTACCCCTGGGACTCTACCCCTGGGACTCTACCCCTGGGACTCTACCCCTGGGACTCTACCCCTGGGACTCTACCCCTGGGACTCTACCCCTGGGACTCTACCCCTGGGACTCTACCCCTGGGACTCTACCCCTGGGACTCTACCCCTGGGACTCTACCCCTGGGACTCTACCCCTGGGACTCTACCCCTGGGACTCTACCCCTGGGACTCTACCCCTGGGACTCTACCCCTGGGACTCTACCCCTGGGACTCTACCCCTGGGACTCTACCCCTGGGACTCTACCCCTGGGACTCTACCCCTGGGACTCTACCCCTGGGACTCTACCCCTGGGACTCTACCCCTGGGACTCTACCCCTGGGACTCTACCCCTGGGACTCTACCCCTGGGACTCTACCCCTGGGACTCTACCCCTGGGACTCTACCCCTGGGACTCTACCCCTGGGACTCTACCCCTGGGACTCTACCCCTGGGACTCTACCCCTGGGACTCTACCCCTGGGACTCTACCCCTGGGACTCTACCCCTGGGACTCTACCCCTGGGACTCTACCCCTGGGACTCTACCCCTGGGACTCTACCCCTGGGACTCTACCCCTGGGACTCTACCCCTGGGACTCTACCCCTGGGACTCTACCCCTGGGACTCTACCCCTGGGACTCTACCCCTGGGACTCTACCCCTGGGACTCTACCCCTGGGACTCTACCCCTGGGACTCTACCCCTGGGACTCTACCCCTGGGACTCTACCCCTGGGACTCTACCCCTGGGACTCTACCCCTGGGACTCTACCCCTGGGACTCTACCCCTGGGACTCTACCCCTGGGACTCTACCCCTGGGACTCTACCCCTGGGACTCTACCCCTGGGACTCTACCCCTGGGACTCTACCCCTGGGACTCTACCCCTGGGACTCTACCCCTGGGACTCTACCCCTGGGACTCTACCCCTGGGACTCTACCCCTGGGACTCTACCCCTGGGAAAAATATATATAAAAAAAAATACATACAATTAAAAGATACAAAATTAACATATTCATTTATTTTTCTAAAAACAAATTGCAACACACCATTACAATAAAACTAAAATACATTACAAGTCAATCAACAGCATAAATACAAAACATTAAGATCTATACAAAAGGGTCAAAAAAAGGACCATGAAGTTACACGTAAACTTAAGCAGGAATACGAAACTGTACAAAGAGAAACCACTAAAAAGTGTAAAGTAGTATGAATAAAGAGGCAAAAGAGGATGAGTGGTAGCTTGACGTTGTGGAGCTGGAGAGAGTTGTGACCAAGGCGGGTTGTGACAGCGGAAACCACCATGGAGCAGACAATGGAGGGAACAGTGAGGGAGAACATGGCAGGAGGCCCCAACATGCTCACCAGGATGATAATAAATATATATATAAATAATACACACGCATATACATATACAGTAAATCCAGTTTAACAGACCACAGCTACAGCTGGAAGTTAGCTTTAGGACTCTGAAACAACCAGAAGTTGAAAAACAGTGTGAGGTGCAATAGGATAGGTAGAACATCAAGTGCAGAGAATGACCAAAGGAGGCATAATAACGAACACACCTTTCTCTCTTTGATAAGATTACAAGGACTTAAACTGGTTGACAATTTTAAAATGTGCCACTTTAACTTGCTGTATATAGCATAACTTGCATCAAAACCTTTACTAACTTTGTTTTCACCAGTTTCAGTTCGTACAATTTCCGGAACAACATTAGCCAGGATGCCTAACAGAGGACAAAATGGCTCTTTAGTTCGGTTATTACAATTTAACCCATTCTGATTCAACACTGTACAAAAAATAACTATGCATTTAAATTAAAACATTTAAACCATTAAACAGAAATTAAATTTGTGACAGTTGAAGGGTTACAAATTTAAGAATCTATTTCAGATATGCTTTAAGAATCTTGTATTTAGCTTTTAAGGTTAAGATGATATCACACAAATGATTCTTCTCTTTATTTTCTTTAATGGCTCTTGGAGCCAGAGCCACAGCCCAGACGTTGAATCGTTGGGCTGATTGGATTAGCACATATGCGTTTGAATAGTTATGCTGATTGGATTGAGACTGGTAACACGCTGGAGTCTGGGGCGGGTTCCTTAACCTGTTGAGCAAGCCAGATAACCTGCCAAACCGGTTTTCGCCTGATAGAATCAACTCCTCCCTACTTTTGTATGCTTTGTTTGAATCTGTCTCCACCTCCAGAAGTCCCTCCTCCTAAAATGTATATAAAATTGCAAGGTAAAGTTACTTTAGATCAGACTTGATGAACTACAGACTCGGAAGAATAAATCTCTTCTGCTTATAAGATCCATCTGAAGTCTCCTGGTTTTCTGCTTCGATGAAGTAATAAAAATTCCCAACACAGTCAATAAAGGATGTGCTCTTAAATGCCTACTGGGCAAACTACTAAATAGTTCAATATTAAGAAAAAATAAATTCTTATTTTAAATGTTCAAAAACTTAAGTGAATCCAAATCCAAAGGAGTCAAAGGTTTAGGCTTAAAATAAAACAAGTCTCTTTAACCTGTTAGGTACACAAAGACAAAAGTCCTTATTAGAAATGGTTCAGATTCAAACAATAATTCTGAAGAGCTGTGGGCTAAACACCATTCAAACTTTGTGTAGGATGTACTCACCCTTTTCCAGTAGCGATGAAAAAGCAATTAACCAATTCCTCAGATTTACACATCATTGGTGTATAAAACAAGCCACAATTACACTAACAGGAAAAATAAAAACAAATAACCAGTGAAGACCATAGAAACACAAAAACAGAAAAATAGACAAACACAATATATGCCAAACCTGGACAGTTCCTATCCTCAGACAGTTTGTCTTCAATCTCTTGATGCAGCTCCTCACAGTCCTCAATGAAACAACTCTTGATTGGGTCATTACATTTAAGTAGTGATGGGATGGTTGATACCGGGACTCCAACGCGGTTTTAACCCTGTGGGGACCAAAAACGCGCCCGCGCGTTTTGCTCGTTTTTTTTTTTAGCAATGAAAAATAAACACAAAATGCTCTGTTAATTTTGATCTTTAAATTTTCGTGTTATACATCAATCGATCCTGTTCAGTTTCTATTTTTTTTCTGTATACTCACAATAAAAATAAAGTGTTTTGCTTTTTGACAAATAAAGAAACTTTGACATGATGCAATTTCTGCCTTCTCTCTGTCAGTAAACTCCCATTTGAAATGCGTTCGAAAATGATCTATAACTCCGCAAAAATTCAGTCAAACAGGCAAACAGACCCACGGGCATAAAGCTTGAGATCGCAGCTTTTAAATGAAGTAATTTATATAAAAAACAAATATTATCAGCTTCTGTAATCTGTATAAAAAGAGAGCGACTCCAGTCGAGCTCATTACGAGCTCATTGACTTTAATTCGTTCACGCCTACTCACGGAGCGCGCTATTCACAAGATAATGTGTTAAGCCATCTATGCAAAACAGGTAAACGCCCCCAAGCAAATGAATTAAACGCTTCAAGTTTCATCATTCAGTCACCTGCGCGTTGGGAAGATGACACGGTACACCGGTGCGGAAGCCCTTCAGCTCATCCTGGATACTAGCGACGAAGAGTCCAGATTTTCATCAGAAGAGGAGCGCGACTACTCTGATGACGACCGTTTGTATTTTGAAGAGCAAATTGATCCAGCCGTGGATAGAATTTCGGATGAGTAAGTATTTATTCTTACTTGCATTAGTTGACAAGCTATTCAAAACATGAGCTTACATATTATACTGGGTGGACTTGCCATCCAGAGTATTGACATTTGATATCTACCTATATTCAACACGATCTAATGAAAGTGCATATCTATACCATGAATTTAATATCTCGTACCATTTCAACGTCAAAAATGTTTTGTTTTGTTTTTTTGTGTACATATGCTACACCCCTTGGTTAAGAAAATTTGTATTTGTATGTGTGGCCTAGCAGTAAATGATATGTTTAGATCATTATGTATGAAAGATAGAATTTAGAAATTATTTTACACTGTAAACCCGGATAAGTAGAATTTACTTAAAAAAACCAAGGTAACTCGTTGCCTTACATTTTTTAAGTAATGAAGCATTAGTTGAATAAGTGAAGTGGACTACGTTCAATGTATTTAAGCCCATAATGGAATGGAATAGTACATTTAAGTTGAATGTACTTATAACCGAGTTACAGTAACTGAAGATACTTAGTTTAAACAATCATTCCCCACCCATTTATTTAACTCAGCTTGTTAACCCTCTGGGGTCTGAGCTGTTTTCTGGGCCCTGGAGGTGTTCTGACATGCTCTGACATTTGTGCTTATTTCTGTTACTTGTGACATTTTCATGGCTAAAGTCTAATTACACTGTATTCAGCACAAACTCTGCTACAATAATATATCAACAGCATGTGTGTAAAAGTTTGTAGTTTTGAGATAATGACATTTATGCGTGGTTTGTGAAAATACAAAAAAAAATTCTCACTGAAATAAGGTCATGAAACCCATACTGATTATTTCTTAACAAGACTTTTGAAAATTGTATGACGTAGCCTAGAATATTTGCTCTAAAACTATGTGAAAATCACCCTGACTGCTCATTCAGAGAAGACAATATATTGATTTAAAATTTTTACGACGTGTTTTGTGTGAAAAAGCAATATGCGAAGGGGCGGATCATCTCATTAGTATGTAAGGCTTTTTACACCTGAGAAAGACAAAGACACACCCTAATGGCCCTATTAGGAGCTTATCAGGGCCCATCATTCTGACCAACCTTGCACAAAGAATGAGGAGATTAAAAAAAGAATGGCTTTTAAAATTGTTTGGATTTATTTACAACATAATCCAAAGATACACAACAAAAAAAAAAACACTTATTGATAACAATGATCCAAAGAAAGAGACCTTTGTGCCATTCCTAAAAACATTGTACATACCTTTCATTTCCAAGGTGTTTGATTTTCACTTTACCATGTTCATGTACAGAGACATGTACTGTGAATGTTGAAGTCAGCAGGACTCAGTGGCATCTGGGCCCTGAAAAAAAAGAAAAAAAGAAAAAAGTGAACATACTGATATCAAGAGAAAGGCCTGCACGATTTTGGGAATACATTTGAGATTTTTCTGGTTAAAATTGCTTTTTAAAATTCACAGAATACACACACACACTCACACAAATGTTTCCAACAATATATTATATAATGAACACAGGTTTGTTGTGCCTTGTAGGTATAGGCTATGCGCAGTGCTGCATAAAATAATAACAATATAGCAGCCTATATACATTTTCAAAAAGATTTCAGTAACAACTAAGCTAGAGAAAAATATATTGATTATCATGTTACTTCAAATGTTTCCATTCGTTATGATGATATGAAATGAGATAATAGTAAAACATGAAGCCGTTTGGAGCGTTTTGCTTTTCCAAAATATGATGCATTCAAACGCGATCGCGTTTAAAAATATGATACATTCAAACGCGATCGCGCTCAAATATAATTATGGTTAGGCCTACCATATACATATCTACGTTTGAGCAGATATCCACAAACACAGTAACAGTAAACACGGGTCTAAATATTATAATATTCACCATATATCTAGCAACAGTTCAACTGCAATGTGAAATTTATGCAACAATAACAAACTAATATGTAAGAATTTCTTACCTTATCTTTCTTGTCTTGAAATCGCATTCTTCTTCTGGGGTAAAGCCAATGTAAACTCACGTCTTTCAAACTCGACGAAAAGCAGAGACTGATGAAGTGTTTTGTTTTTGAGGTAACGAGCGCGTTCGCGTTCCATGTGGAGATTTGCATGTGAATATCTTTTGCGCGAGTAGGCGTGGCCAAATTAAAAATAATTAGGAAGCGTTTGAGAAGCTGGACATCTTGTTGGTTTTATACAAATTACTTAAACAGAAAATATTTGTTTTCAGTTTGAATCCGATCATTTAAAAGTACACACTTAAATGTTTATAAAGGTATATGGCTCATAAATGTGTGACAAGTATTCGCTGAGTTTTGTTTCAGTTTATAGACGTGCTCAAGAAAAAAAAGTTCACCGCGACGGAGAGGCAGAACGCACACCCTGTTTATTTTCTTTATGTTTCAAAAGCACAATGTTTTGATTTGATTGTAAGTGGACACATACAAAAGTAGAAATATCACAGATTCTTTTTTTATATTTATTTTTTCTGTATGACCATAAATGACGGAGTAATTTAAGTTTAAAGTGCTACAATGTAAAAAAAGTCCAGCAAAACGCGGGGGCGCGTTTGCCGACCTCAGAAAACATTACTCCATTACCAATTCAACTAAATTGTATATTCTAATGGGCCCAACTTAAATTTTAGTTCCTGAAACTCAAAATATCTTTCAATCAATAGAGCCATGTAAAATACACACATACTGCAACATTACACTGATCCAATTATATTTGTTATCCATGTCTTTTTTTTAGCAACAAAAGAAACAAAGCCATGGCCTAATAGGCTTCTAGTGTGTAGTTTCCTCACATACTGTATTTTTACAGCACTAGTACAGTAAAAAGCATTTACAGTACTCCACTATAATTACCAAATACAGTATATACCACATACTTTTACAATATTAAACTTATTTTACAGGGAATGCTGCTTTTATAATTACATAATTAAAATATTATACGTTAAGGTTTCATAAGAGTAGCCACACTAGGAAAAAGAAAACAACATTTTCTTGGTTTTAAAACATTTATTTTGGTTAAAAGCAAAGATCAGAAAATTGCCTTCTGTGAACATGTTGGCTGAATTTTTTAAACATAAAATGCAATTTTAACACTTTAACAACAAACAGGTAACAGTTAGCGCTTAATTAAATGGATAGTTCACCCAAAAATCTTAAATTAGCACATGATTTACTCACCCTCAAGTCATCCTAGGTGTATATGACATTCTTCTTTCAGACGGATACAATCAGAGTTATATTAAAAATGTCCTGGCTCTTCCAAGCTTTGGAAGTGATGTGCTGTTTCTGTTTTGAAGTCCATAAAAGTGCAAACGAAATCCCATTCAAAGTCTGCAAGTTTTCGCAGAAGTGAGGACACCTGTAGGCTTACAGTGTTCATTTTTTGCCCAACTTGGCCAGTTTTCTTTGAAGTTACTTGTCCTTTCTTTGTTTTTGATCCACGTTCAGGATTGATGCCAGGAAATCGTCTAAAAGGGAAAAAAACAACAACAATGAAATATTATGGACTGAGATTATATATTTTGACAGAGAGAGACAGCACAAGAAATGTGTAAATAAAAACCAGATATCGGTTTTAACGACTAATTTGTTTGGATAAAACTAAACATGAAAAAAAATGCAATGCTGGATGTTGTGATCAATAACTGATATTTCTTCTGCCCTGGTTAAAATACATCAACTCAATGTGTCTGTTTACAAGCGCACTGTCAACTAACTAATTTAACTTAATTGCAAGCCTCGCAATGTGAATTGCATACATGACTACATGGATAATGTTAAACATGACGTTTACCAGACTAAACTGCATGTTTGCACCCAAATATGAAAATTCTGTCATTATTACCCACCCTCAAGACTTTCGTTCATCTTCGGAACACAAATTAAGATATTTTGGATAAATCTGGGAGGTTTCTGTCCCTCCATTGACATCAATGTCATTGCGACTGTCAAAGCCCAGAAAGGTGGTAAAAACATCGGTAAATAGTACATATAACGACAGTGGTTCAACCTTAATATTATGAAGTAACGAGAATACTTTTTGTGTGCTAAATAACCCCAAAATAACGACATTGTTTAATAATCTCTTCTTTTCCATGTCATTCTCCAACACTGTTGACACAGTGTAAACAGTGCAGCGCTTCTGGGTTCTACATCAGAATGAAGGCTCACTATTGGCTAGCTCCTGGGTCATCACACACGACCAGAGTTGGCCAATAATAAGCCTACGTTCTGACGTAGAACCCAGAAGCGCTGCACTGGCTTTTTTTCAAGGCTTGCAGCTTGAAATCTATAACAGGGTTTGCGTTCTCGAGCCACCAGGCTGGAACGCGTTAAAGGATAACTCTTGCCAAAATGCAACCTTTTTGTTAATCTACCTGAGGCAAACTTTCATTTAAAAGCATAATTAGGATGGAAACGCCACTTAAGTTTGACCATATTTTCGTTTAAATTGAACTCCAGCATTGAGAACATTGTTTGTGTACACAGAGTTGTAATAACTTTATTCTAGAGCTGCTGTAAAGCCTAAACAATCTATGTTACTGTACTTTCCTATTATCACTGTAAAGCTGCTTTGAAACAAACTATATTGTTAAAAGCGCTATATAAATGAAGGTGAGCTGACACTGTTTACACTACGTCAACAGCGTAGGAGAATGACGTGGAAGAGTAGAGATTGTTGAATAATGTCGTTATTTTGTTTTTGTGCACAAAAGGTATTCTCATCGCTTCATAATATTAAGGTTGCACCACTGCAGTTACATAGATTATTTAAACGATGTTTTGACTACCTTTCTGAGCCTTGAAAGTTGCAAAGACGTTGCTGTCTATGGCTGGTTCAGAAACCTCTCAGATTTCATCAAAAATATCTTAATTTGTGTTCCGAAGATTAACGAAGGTCTTACAGGTTTGGAACGACATAAGGGTGAGTAATTAATGACAGAATTTTCACTAATCCTTCAACTGAAAACAACTTGCACTGACATATCTTAAAATATGTGACTGCCACTGTTTTGTCTCAAGATGCACACCAGTAATGCTTTTTTTATTATTATTAGACATTTTTATAAAAGCTGCTTAAATACCCTAATTTTATTAAGGCCTAGACCTGGCTTAAGCTAAGCCCAGTATGGAAACCATGGCCATATTGTTTATACCAGTAGTCAGCTTAATAAATACTGTCAAGAAGACAAGTCACAATTCAGTCTAATATTTATATGAATGGCAAATATGCTAATGACTAACCTCTGAACAAACTCAAGGGTGCTGCCTCTTCCTGGTACTGCAAGCTGAACTCATAGGAGGAGGCAAACAGCGCTGCCAGGCCAGTGATGAAGATGCTGTTATCCTTTCCACACACACCTTGACCTTCCAAACGTAATATCCAGCACTGGTCGCTTAGAGATTGACCTGGAATTGAAAAAAGAAAAAAATAATTAATAATTAAAATAACTATTGTGGGTTTCACTGTGGTTCGATGTAGTTGTCTATTCATAGTTCTATGAATTACATTTTTCACCTAAACATTAAAATTGATTAGGGTTAGAACGTTAAAACGCACTGGCATATTATTTTGCTTGTTTTAAGCATAAACTCACTTAATTTTGACTTATTCTTTCAGAAAACAAGACAATTTTTACTTGTTCTTCATGTAAGAATTTTAGATATCTGGACTGGAAACAATTAAAAAACACTAATTAAGAAAAACATTTTGCAGTGGGGTGAGTAAATGATGGCTTTTCATTTTAGGTTAAAACTACCCAATGTTTACATATCAAGAAATATAAAGTGTGGACTCTCTGGCAAATGTAGATTGCTGGACATCAGCGTTGCAAATTCCTGAAACATTTTTTACAAAGGACAGCACAACCATGATCAACAGAACCAAAACATAAAACATATTACAGATTAATGAGATTTGTTGAATAATATCTACTTATCTGCTTTAAGGATAACACCGTCTAACTTCTCTTTGAATTGTGGGAGTAACGTTAGTTGTAGGACCATGGCATGGTAATCAGGAATAAAATATATTTGAAAATAGCATTAGGAACATGGATTTTCTTGTGCTAGCAAAACTCTGACAACGATTCAAAAGCACAGGATCACAGAACTGACAGCATTTTTTTTTTTTACCACATATAACGTAGTTAGATACTATAACTGTAGCAGTAACGTTACACTATACTTAAAAGCACTTACATTAGCTCTGGACCGTCATCAGATTACAAACCCTGAAACGAAAAATATATATATCAAAAGCACATCGTGCAAATTACATGGTAAATGTTGCCTATTATGTGAATTGTCGAAGTTAACGTTACTTGGTAAACATGTGGAACAGAGTGAATGCTTGCGAGGCCGCGGTAACGTTAGTAAACCGCGTTCGCAAAATCAAACCAAATACGTGGAAACAATGTAGAAATGCAAACGCAAAAAATATTGGCTTACCGTATCACTCAGTTCAACAATTTTCCATCTTCTCAAACTCTAAATCCCACTTATCGTCACAGGCGCAGGTTAGATTATTCAGATGACAAATTCTTCCATCCGTCTTCATGTAACGTTAATGTCGTCCATTTTCTGCTGCGAGCTGCGTCGCAGGCAACTGTTGGAAACACAAACCGAAGCTCACAAAAGCTTAAAAATTGCTCACAGATTCGCAGACGCTGTTTATCTTGATGACAGGAATGATTATTCTGTTCATTTGAATCCCGCTGACAAATCAAGTTTGCCTGTACTGTCTGCTCGCGTCGCGTCACATTTGAACTGAATTGAGCGCGAAAGAAATCAATCCCACAACGCAATACAGTATGATACTCGATACTGTATATTACGAATTTATCGGGTTGAAAACAGAAATGTGCTGTATATTTACAGCTGTTCCGTAAAAGATACATCATTCTGTATTACGAATTTATCGGGTTGAAAACAGAAATGTGCTGTATATTTACAGCTGTTCTGTAAAAGATACAGCCTAATTCTGTATTATGGAAATACAGTAGGCCTACAATTCTGTAGGAAATTCGCTGTAAATTTACTAAAGGGTTAGGCAACAGTGCGGACACAACAATAACGCCCAGAAATCACGAACTTGCCCATGACTCCATCTGGAAGTAATTCGCGATTTCGTATTTTGTTTTTGACCCTCTGAACTTACCGTTGGACAGGCAAAACTTGGTGATTTTAAGTTGTTTGAGCTCAAACACATAATTACAATAAGATAGGCCATTAAAAAGTACAGTTTACTCAGAATTCATAATTAATGTAAAAAATGACACATGTTTAAGTAATACAAACTCAGTTTGTTTGAGTAGTAACTACTGATTTGACTTAAACACTCAATTACAATAAGAAAGGACAAGAAAAAGTTCAGTTTAATCAGAATTAACAAGTAATGTCAATAAATTAGACACATTTAAGTAATATAAACTCAATCTCTTTGAGTTGAATCAAAATCTGGGTTTACAGTGTAGAAAGTAGGCCTAGTAGGTGTTTAGATTATATTTTGACTATATAAATGCTGCCTCATTATCATTAACGATGCATGCTCGCAAATATCAGTTGTAAATGTGTGTAAATGTGCTGAAATGTGTAAATATACCCAGTTAATGAAGTGCACAAATGTGTTAGGCTAATGTTTGCGGTGTGCCTCTCCGGTAATGGCCCATTGACACGCATATAGGCTTATTGCACGCGTCTAAAATTATTTACATCAGTTATTCATTATAGACTAATGCTACTATAGTTATATTTATGTAATAATATTCTTCAACTTTTTTAAAAGGAATGTAGCTTCATCACTACCTCCGCCTGCAACTCGGAGTGCGCTTAGCAACACAGTCAGAAATCAGAAAGAGTAAGTACATATTTACCAACTGCCTTTACTTTTGTTTATTTTCCTCACATTTGATTTGCTTAGAGCCCGCATCAACGGGGCATAAGCATTTACTGTGAGATACCTGCCTTTACTTTTGTTTTTACAAAATTACAATAAAACAGATTGAAAAACAAAACATTTGAATCTCCTCATTCTTTGTTAAGGCTGCCTCACTTGATGGCCCATTAGCACTTGGGGGAGCGTCTATGTCACACCCCTGGTCTGAATCTCATTAATATTGATGACCCATTACCACTCCCACACATAAACCTCTTCTGACAAAAAAACTGTTTTACAATGTTTAAATCAATGTAGTGTTTTATGTGAAAAATTAGGCAGGATGATTTTCACATAATTTTGAAGCTAGAATTCAAAGGGACAACATCCATTCGTCAAAAGTCTTGTGGACACATATTTAATATGTGTTTTGTGTTCTTAAATCAGCAACTTTCATTTTAATTTTTTCCAATAACCACACATAAACATTATTCTCTTAAAAATACAAACATCTACATACACGTTGCTCGCATATTATGGTAGCCCTGTTTGTGCTATATAGAGTGAATTTACACCTTTGCCATTAACATGTTTATAAATAACTGAAAAAAGCACAAATGTCAGAGCATGTCAGAACATCTCAACGACCCCAAAAACAGCTTGGTCCCCAGAGGGTTAAAAGCACTATTGTATCACACACTGTACCGATGCTTGTATCGAAATGACAATACCACATGATTGATGACGTTTGAAGCTTTGAAAGTCATGCAGTATCAGATGGTCAGGACAAAAAAAAAAAAAAAAAAAAAAAAAAAAAAACACTACACTTCCCTATGACATAAGTTATATTTCTTAAAAACAGAACAACCAAAATATTTCTTAATTACTTTAATTATGATCACATACTTGTATATTTTATATCATTGATCAATATGTGAATCTGTTGACCAGGCTACACATCACACTGTCATGGAACAGAAGGGTTCACACAGGAAAAGTGGATAACAGGTTTTAATTGCAGAAGTAGCCTATTATATCACAGCGATGGAAGCAGGTAAGTAACTGAAGAATCTAGAGTACTGGATGAATCTGGAAGTTAAAGAGTCTTATCTGATGTAGGTTCTGAAATCGAGACTGAAGACTGTCTCAAAGGAAAGGAGTCAGGAAGAGTTCTCTGAGGGAACAACGACACCAGACAATGGTGAACTGCAGAGGGAAGGGTTAAAGAGTGCTGGATGATGATCAGTGAAGATTGGTGACAGGTGACGGTGATCTGTGATTGGGAAGTGCATGTAGGTGAGGGCCAGGGAGGATGATGGGAAATGTAGTGAGGAGGTGGTGACTAGCTGGAAACCGTGACACACACGAGTTGTGGCCTCATTGACACACATTAATTTGCTGTGGGATAAATGCCATACGAGCTCTGTGTGGGATGTAACTGAATTTTACTCACCCTTCTCCACTGACAATGAAAAACCAATTAACCAATTCCTCAGATCGACACATTGTTGGTGTATAAAACAAACCACAATTACACTAACAGGTAAAATAAAAAAACATAAACCAGTGAAGACTATAGAAACACAAGAACAGAAAAATAGACAAACACCATATAATATTTACCAAAATGGAGGGCTGTTCCATAAAACAAGATTAAAATACAAGACAGGCTTATTTTTGCTAGTCAGACTTATAGTCGGTTGATTCTGTTTCATAAAGCAAACTTAAAATAGTTCAAACTCAGTTACTCTGGCAACTTATGCTGGGAAACTAACCTGGTGCAGGGCAGGCTAACTGTAAGGCTAAGCCTGAGTTATTACACAATAATATTACCACTGACACTCTCGCATTCCAGTCCAAAAATAAATATACAGTATACAGAAAATCTACTTAAATAAGGCTACAATGATGTAAGATTTAATTAGATTGTTTTTAAAATGTATGAATACATTTCTCTCTGGATTTGTTTGGCAGCTGTAATACATAGAAAATTTTTTTTTTTTAAAGCAGATGTTTAAATCACAAAATTAAAATAAATAACAAAAGCACAGACTAAATTTAAACTGGTAAGATGAAGCTGAGCTTAGTAATTGGCCTACCGTATATAAGCCTACATTACCCCATTACAATAGTCACTTTACAGTTATAAAATAAACACTTAAGTATGGCGAGAAACCAATGACAAAAAGAACCGAGCGCACAACTGATGCTGTAAATGACTTTCGCGAGAGGATAACAGATCTACACGTGATGAACGGGAACTCGCAAGCTCATTCGAACCCTGCGCATGATCATTCCCCACGCTCTCGCGCTTGATCTCTTCTCGACTGCTGCTTCGAACACTTATTTGTTTTGTTTTATTTATTTATTTATATTAACGTGTAATGGGATTTAATGCATTGGTAATATAGAATAGATTCTTACCAGATACTTTATTAACAGGAAGTCTTACTAGTGATTGCATTGTGTTGTTAAGAGATATTTTCAGACATTTCCATGGTTATTAGCATTGTAAATCTACCAAAATTCTTATACATTTTTACATTTTATATTTATAACTCTATGATTTGTGTTATTGGCATTAAAATATCTCAAAGAAATTGGAGAAAAATGGGAATGCAAAGTCATATTTGCTGTAGTTCACCACTACATTAAATCATGGCCACACACCACAAACTAATTTAGATGAGATTAGATAGAACTGTATTGATCCCACTTTTCTATGTCACAGACTTCCGAAGCTTTGTTTGGTCATGTGCTATTTTGTGTTCAGCTGTGTTTTGTTAGATATTGTGGAGAAAACAAGTCTGACCACCAGATGTCACTAATGTGTTAAAAGCTTCAAATAATGAACCTTTTTATGCACAATTTGATGAAAGCCTCTAATGCAGGGGTGCCCAATCCTGCTCCTGCCGATCGACTGTCCTGCACAGTTCATCTCCAACCCTCATCAAACACACCTGCCTTTCATTTTCAAGTGATCCTAAAGACCTTAATTGGTTGCTTCAGGTGTGTTTGATGAGGGTTGGAGATGAACTGTGCAGGACAGTCGATCGGCAGGAGCAGGATTGGGCACTAGTGATGTTACATATGACACTGAAGCTTCGATGCGCGTATCACATAAGCGACACAATTTCTAGTGAAGCCCCGTATCGAGGCGTGTATTGGTTTACTAGAGTCACGTGATCGATGACAAACGAAGCCTCACTTTCTGTCCAGTCACGTGCGTGTTTCGCTTCGGGTGTCAGAAGGCTCGAACTTCAGATCGTATTTAACGAGTCATTGTTGCCTCAGTCTGGTTGATATTTACAATTATTGATATTGACATTTAATAACAGATGATCCTATCAGACAATGTCCTTATTCATTGTGTGTGTGTGGAGAGAGAGAGAGAGAGAGAGAGAGAGAGAGAGAGAGAGAGAGAGAGAGAGAGAGAGAGAGAGAGAGAGAGAGAGAGAGAGAGAGAGAGAGAGAGAGAGAGAGAGAGAGAGAGAGAGAGAGAGAGAGAGAGAGAGAGAGAGAGAGAGAGAGAGAAGACCTACATTATAAGCTATTATATTTTATTGTCACACTTTAATGGGAAAATGTTTTTTTTTTTTTTTATGAACCAATCAAACACAAACATGTAAGGCTTTTATTTGTGCACATTGAAACTATTGAGTGTGTTGTGGTTGCTTCATCTGCCAGAGCTTCTAACACAGGCTTCTGGCTGCTTTATTTTAAATAAGCGCCAGATGGCGCTGTTCTCAGCGCTGTTCTCGACACTCTCGAAGCTTTGAATCTTTTCCCGGAACAGTCAGGGGAAAGCCTCAGTGATTCATGAGGCTTCATTTCCCCATCCCTATTGGGCACCCCTGCTCTAATGCTTCAGAAAGCCTCGTTTTCCATCACTACATTTAACCTACACTGCATTAAACTTTCTAAATGTTTTATGAAAATACAAATATACAGAAATGGTAGAGATCTACAAGACTAATTGAAAAATAAACAACAATAAAATAAATGTCTTACCCTCACTTCAGTTGGTCCTTCACTCTCCAACTGACATCACACACTGACAATCCTGTGCAGGATCAGCCTGTGGGCATTTATACTTATGGGCACAACCACTGACAATGCAAATAACCAGGAATAAAACTCAACAAACAAACAAATCTCAATATAATAAACTTTCTGTACATGCCCTAAACAAACAAATTATTATTTAACAGCCATGAATACATATTTCCTCATTGAAAAACTGTTACATTTTAAAACAAACATTACCCTTCATTTTCTACACTTGGTTTCTCCCAATTTCCAACATGCACCACAGCATAGATATAAAAGGTCATTCCAGAAGATGTTCTGGTTTTTAACTGGTTCTAGCAAACTGTCGCATTAGGCGGTTTTCTGTTTTAATTCAATTGTGCGAAATAAAACATGCTGTAGCAAAACTCATCTGACTGTACAAAGATATACTATTGTGTTCAAGTTGGAATTGGGAAAGATCCATAACATGATTAATGTAAAAAGGTTGAGAGTATTTATATCTACTATTTTTATCTTTTTCATTCAGTCAGGCTGATGTGACGATGCAGAAGTTTACCTGAGTCTCCAGATTTGCTCGTTTGCCATGTGCTTTCTCTGCCAGGATTCATATGAAAGGTAGATTGGAACTTTCTTTTAATTAAAATTATTGATAAATGGACGTTTGATCATGTATCAGTCTAAGTCCATAATGTGTTTTGGATGAACTATAACACAGAAAGCATTAAATATATTTAGTTGAGCAGCTGAGATTTTGATTATTAATCATTCAAACATCTTTCTATATCCTGGTCTTTTGCGATGAGCTCATCAATGTTCTGTAGTCCTCCGACCTTACAACAACAGTGTGGTAGTTTTTGTTACTCACAGCATTCTAGTACTTCGCATGTGATGCTTGGATAAAAAAGAAAAATAAATAATGAATGACTGTAAGTCTCGCACCATGTTTATAGCTCTTTTTATTTGTATTTGTAGTTCTGAACCTTTCCAGATATTGATATCACTGCCATTCAGCGGGTAACTGACCATTTATTGACTGATAGTAGCACATTAGCACATCAGCTGTTGTGTGCGGTTTGTCACAAACAGTTGTAAACTGACAGCTGTACTGATGCTTAACATTTTTAACTGTTAGCTATCACACTTAAACTGCTGACCACTGTAAACTATTTCTTTTACTTCTTTTAGTATAAATAATGCAGCATTATTTGATCAGGGCAATTCTATTTGTAACAAAGACTTTACTGTTTGAAAAATAGGGCTCTTTTTGCAAACCATAGTAAGTAATGTTAAGTGTTTAGAAAATGGATACAGTTGTCTGTTGTCATAATTCTCATTAGATAATAAACTACAGATTTCACGAGTTCAAAAAAACAAAACATCTCACATTAAAGCAGTGTATCGGAGCTTGATTCGTTTTGCCATAACCACGTGATCTATGACCCCCGAAGCTTCGTTTCCACACACAGTCACGTGACTGCTTCGTATTCAGATTCAAAAATAGTGCGAACCCCTTGAGCAGGTGTAACCGGCAGAGTAGTCACTGTCTGGGTGAAGTTTGTCCCTCTGCAGCTACGGTAGCCCCTGACGTCACGGTGCCCAGCTAGCCGCTGAGTGGCTAACAATTCATTGATGGCTAGACCAGTTTCTATAAAACAGTTTTCACTGTCGGGCTAAGAGAGTTTCCCTGGTGTCCAGATAAGTCTACAGTCTTGTTACTGTTTGGATACGTGGTTCCCCTGTGCAACCAAGGTGTCAGACTGATTGCCAGACGCTTCCGGGTAGTCGTGCTGTGTACTACCAAAGGTCACCCGCCGGGTAGCTGTACCACAATTAAGACGCATCTAAAAGGATTGTGAAGACTGGCGCAAGGGCTGTCATTTCGTATGTCACATTGAGGCAGATTGCTCCTGCTGCTTTGCCTTGCCTAAATTAAGTGTATTAATATTTTGTCTTTCTTTATATTTTCTTTTCTTTCTTTTGTTTGGTTATTTTCCCGTGGCCTCCGTCTAGTGCCCCGTCCGACGGATGTAGTATTGGCTGTTCCAGTAGTTCACATAGTCCTGCTAAGATTCTGCCCAGCTGTATACTCTATCCATCCTGCTAGTGATAACGACCTTCTCATCCTTGTCCCCCTTCTCCAGAGTACTAGAGCAGCTGTTCACAGGAGAGGTTCCTGGGTCCGTCTTCGCGCACTACACCGTGTATTGTAGTGGTAAACTGCACATCACAATATTGATTGAATCACTTGCTTGTAGTGGTTGTGCCTATGTGTGTGCATGGTGTGTGTGTGTATGTTTTTGACTATAGGCACCAGAGTTCAGAGCACGGTTGGTGAACTTCACACTTATCCCGGACAGGTAACCTACCTTGACAGTGAATCAGTATTGTCCTGTTACATCGCTAATTATATTGTCCCTGGTAGCAGCCAATACCAGTCCTGGTCTCTCCCTTTAGGCCAATCCTTTTCGTTTGCACCTACTGTGCCTCTATCATGACGATGTGGCTCTTTTAATTATACTATTGACTAATAAAGTACTGTCATTTTTCTACTGAAAGCATGTCTCTGTCTAGTTCATCTTGGGTGTATTTCTATGAACCTGCTTGCCTTAGATTAGGTATTCAGCAGTTAATGTGCAAAGTATATCTTGGTGTGAGAGGCACCAGGTGGCGTAGTCAAGAACCTTTAAGCCTAGATCTGGTCAAAGTTTCATAAGGTCACACAGGTTTCGAGTGTCATGCCCTTCGGTAGTAGTAAATTAAAAAAGAAATAGACTTAGCCCTCACACTAGTGATGGTGAAATGAAGCTTTGTGAAGCACCAGGGCTTTCCCCCTCGACTGTATTGTAAAATGGTTCATTACTCGAAGCTTTTCAACACGTTGCACACTAACGACATCTTGTGGTCAGAAGGTGGAAAAGCTGCCTTTCTGTCACCGAAGACCCATCCATTTTTTTATTTTTTATTTAATAAATCACTTTGTGCTCTGTAAACCACAAAGCAATACAATTAATCCTCATAATTCATGTGTTAGTGTTGATGTAGTTCTTGCACAATGTATGAACAAACAACTGAATGAATGAATTTATGAATTTTTTTTTTTTTAAATGGGACTAGTTCACTTGTACAGAAACAATTCTTATGAATCTGCTTTGATCAACAAATGCAGCCTTATTCATATAAACTTTAGCCTCCTAATCCTACGAGTTCATAGGCAAGGTTCATGTAGGCATATATAATCAAAATCAAATAAAATTATTGTGGACTGGTGAAGTGCTTGTGAACTGGGGAGCTGACATTTTATTTTGTGGCTAATTTAATAAATTAAAGATTTGTTCAACAGTGTGAGGTAGGGATGGGCACATGAAGCCTCATGAAGCACTGAGGCTTTCCCTTGATTGTTCCCGGAAAAGATTCGAAGCATCAAGAGTGTCGAACACAGCGCCATCTTGTGGCATATCCACCCGAGTGCGCAGCGCCGTTGTTTTATCTATTAAGCACAAATAAAAGCCTGACAACGCTAAATGTTCAGTTTTCTGATAATATAATTCACATATTAAAGTGAGGCAATAAATTAAATGTAACAATTATATTAATACTAATTATAAAAATACCAAAAGAGTTGCTTGATGCAAGTAAATGGTGGTCTAATTATTTCTGGTTTCTATGCTGTTTATATGGCAGAATATATGAGCATGTAACATAGGCTATAGGCTTATTTATAAAAAAAAATTTTTTAAAAAGTAAATGGACTTAAACTTCCAAAAACCTGTAGAGTAGTGGTCTGGGTTCTAACATTCCGACACTCAAAGTGAAGCATTCACGTGACTGGAAAGAAAGTGAGGCTTCGTTTTTCGTTGATCACGTGTTTCTCTGAAAACAATACGCGCTCCGGCACGGAGCTTCATGAGAAATTGCGCTGTGTACTCGATACGCACTTTGAAGCTTCAGTGTCAAATGTAACATCACTAATCTTCTGTAGTCTAATGTGCATCTAATGTTAATTATTTGTTGTGGAAAATGGTATGCTCTTTTCCATTGTTAATGATTAATATTTGAAAGTTGGTTAATGGTGTTGAAAATGGAGACACAGTAGGCTACCCAACATATTAAAAGTAGATAATGTTTAATTCAAGAGATAGTTCTCCTAAAAATGTGTTTCACACAAGAAAGTTCTTTGACTTCATGAAGGTGAGTAAATGGTAACTTAATTCTCATAAATGGGTGGAGAGTCACTTTCCAAATGACCAAAATCATTTGGAGTTTTTTTTTTCAGTCAAATGTAAAACTGTAAAACCTCTTTGAAGCAATCTGCATAAAGTACTATATAAATAAAAGTGACGTGTGCAGGGAAGACTGAATCACTTGCAATGCTCAACAGTACAGTACCAATCTATAGTTTGGATTGGAATCTGGAAGTGGACCTTGATAAGAAGCTTGTGTTTCCCCCAGAAATAGTGGCTACAACACTCCGGCCAGACATGATCCTGTGGTCTCCAACAACAAAGTTAGCATATGTTGTGGAATTAACAGTACCATGGGAAGATGGGGTTGAAGAGGCTTATGAGAGGAAAAAGAACTAATATTCCGACCTGGCAGCTGAAGCATCCCAGAACGGTTGGAAGACCAGCATCTTCCCAGTAGAGGTGGGATGCAGGGGATTTGTTGCCACATCTACCACCAGTTTGCTGAGAAAAATAGGAGTGAATGGTCGCTCTCTCCAACAGGCCATCAAGTCCATGTGAAGTGTTGCTGAAAAAAGCTATAACTGGCTCTGGATCAAGCGTAAGGACCCCAACTGGGCAGCAAAGTAGAGATAGATGGTATGCGGTCAGGCTTAGGCCCGACTCAGGCAGAAGGACGCCCCTGCCATGCAGAGCCCAACTCAGGGATATGGAGGGTATGGCATGGAGGGGGTGTACCTGGGACGCTGGGTACACCGCTGAGCCTTCTGGACACGTTGTGGGCTTCAATCAATGAAACGTCGATGAAGCAGGGTGCCCACCTGATGACCCCAATGACACACCTTACCCTCCTTTTCACCAATCCACACCGACTGCTACTGTCAAGAGTTTCCTAAAGGGATTGAAACATCTAGTTCTATTAGCTTTACTTTACTGGGTTGTTTTAAAAAAAAAAGATGTTTCCAATTACTTTTGTCTAAACTGACATTCACTGTCAAGACATGAGTTTGCTGTACAGTATGAGTGTTTCTGAACTTTCAACATTAGCACACTAAAGTTTTTTTACTGATATAAGCAAGTCTTTACTGATCAAGTCTTGTGAACTTAACAGACCTGAACCAGGTTAGATGACATTGAATTTTACGCAGATGAAAGAGATGCTGTGAGTGATTGACCGACAGTATTTACGATTGCATGTCAAGTTTCAAGTTTATTTTCACAATACAGATTGTATCAAAGCAGCTTCACAGTATTAAATTAAAATAATACATCAATGTTTGTTTCTAGTGGAAAACGTCCACGTTTGGTAATGCTGATCAATAGTATTGTTGATTGATTAATTAAATTAAATATCCCCAAATATCCCCATCTGAGCAAGCCAAAGGCAACAGTGGCAAGGAACCGAAAAACTCCATCAGGTGACCTAATGGAGAAAAAAAAAAACTTGGGAGAACCCAGGCTCAGTCGGGGGCCAGTTCTTGCTGTGAAGCTTGCTGTGAACTAGAGATTCAGCAATGGTGGTGAAATGCAGTCATCAGTCCAATAGCTAAGATGAATCAATAAATAATTAAATAATCAACAGTACACATTATAAAATGTCTATGTGCCTGTGTCTGATCTGTTCAGTAACTGAATGCTCCTCGGCACAAATGATGTAATGGCACGTGTGTTTTTTGTCAGGGACATTCGAAGTCTATTAAACTCAGAAGAATTATTTCAACTTAAGACAAAGACTGATTTCTTGGAAAGATCTATTACCAAACTTTGCCTGCTATTAGAACATGCCGAAAATTAGATCTGAACCATAGAAGTGACGACTGAATAAAGATTAAAGAATGAGTATTAATTTTTCCTGTATAGACTTATTTGACTGCATTTACATTTATTTATTGTAATTGATGCTTAAACGCTCAATAAGGAGCCGGGTGTAGGAGCCATACTTACCACCTTATTTAATTTGTATAAATTTGTTCATTTAAATATCAGTTTGTTGTGTATTGTTAATTGTGTTTATAGAGTGTGTGCCCTCTATAGGTGAGAGGGGAAAGTTGGATAAAGCATAGGCCACGCCTGACAGAAGGGGGCGCTGGTGCAAGAGCACACAGTCTTTTGACCGTGCATATGGAGCTAGGATTGCAGCAAACCTGCAGGCGGCCTAAAAGTTCTTTGTTTTGTTTTATGTTACAATGCATCATTATTTTTGATTTAATAAACTTCAGTTATTTGTTTGGAACATCAACAGGATCTATTGATGGTACTTTGTACACATCAGAATCATAGCATCAACATCTCCCAGTGGACAAGAAACAAGGATTAAAAATAGGAAACTTGTTTTTATCACTACATTCCCTGTGCGTCCAGGCAGTGGGCCAATGTGAAAATACAAACAAAAATACACAAAAATATCCGAATCAGAGCCTTAACCCCGGCTGCGCTGCTGGACTAAAACAACATCACTCCAGGTAAAAATAATTAACGAAAGAGCACTTCTGGAAGAAGTCAGAAACAGGTTTTCTTTAATCATTCCTTTTAGCATAAATCTACAGCTAATCTTCCCAGGTTCAACAACAACAGATTTACCTGTTCTTTACCTCTAACCCTTCTGTTCATCCGTCTGTTGTCCTTCACTGTTTCATTCATAAAACCTTGAGGTTTTTGCTGTAAAAAAATCACTTGTCACACATACAGATACAGTACACAAACACTGTACATAATAAAAGTCCTCCTGCGGTTTGATCTGCTGATGCTGGTGTTTGTGCTCATGTGGGCCGCTGAGAGTCGGATCTTCATTAAAGGCCGAGTAAAAAACAGACAGTAAAGAGGAGAAGAACAGACAGGAGCGGAGGAGAGAGTCTTCCAGCATCGGATCGGCTTCGTCCATTCAGTCGGTTCCTCTTATTGGTGGGCGTGTCCCGGGGGTGAAGCCTGTCAGCAGGGGGTGTGTCTCGGGGGCGGAGCCTGTCAGCCGGAGCGTTACGAGGTGGAGAGAAGGAGCCGTAACCAGCCCAGTCATCACTGACCCGTTCGCCCGCTTCACCAGCGCCTCCAGACCCGCTGCCGGCCTCCACATCACCTGCACACACACACACACACACACACACACACACACACACACAAACACAGCGGGAACTCTGGTGTTTATATCACAGTTTACATTAGTTTCTACAGCACTTTTAACAATATAAATGACTCTAAGCAGCTTCACAGATGACAGAAAAATAAAGATGAATTTGTGTGTTACAACCCTCAGCAAAAGTAGTGAAGAAAAAGTGCATGAGAACATTTACCCTGTTTCCCTTACAGTTGTTAAACCAAGCGCACGGTTGTCAGTAGGGCTGCACAATTAATCGCACTGAAACCGCATGCGATTTGGCAAAGGCTGCGATTAATTTATGCGCAGTTTGTCAGTGCAGTGGCTGATCAGTAGTAATCTGAACACCAGAGAGCACTCTCACACACACTCCGTCTGAACACCAGAGAGCGCTCTCACACACACTCCATCTGAACACCAGAGGGCGTTCTCACACACACTCCGTCTGAACACCAGAGGGCGCTCTCACACACACTCCATCTGAACACCAGAGGGCGCTCTCACACACACTCCATCTGAACACCAGAGGGTGCTCTCACACACACTCCATCTGAACACCAGAGGGCGCTCTCACACACACTCCGTCTGAACACCAGAGGGCGCTCTCACACACACTCCGTCTGAACACCAGAGGGCGCTCTCACACACACTCCATCTGAACACCAGAGGGCGCTCTCACACACACTCCATCTGAACACCAGAGGGCGCTCTCACACACTCCATCTGAACACCAGAGGGTACTCTCACACACACTCCAGAGGGTACTCTCACACACACTCCAGAAGGTACTCTCACACACACTCCATCTGAACACCAGAGGGCGCTCTCACACACACTCTGTCTGAACACCAGAGGGCGCTCTCACACACACTCCGTCTGAACACCAGAGGGCGCTCTCACACACTCCATCTGAACACCAGAGGGTACTCTCACACACACTCCAGAGGGTACTCTCACACACACTCCAGAAGGTACTCTCACACACACTCCATCTGAACACCAGAGGGCGCTCTCACACACACTCTGTCTGAACACCAGAGGGCGCTCTCACACACACTCCGTCTGAACACCAGAGGGCGCTCTCACACACACTCCATCTGAACACCAGAGGGCGCTCTCACACACACTCCGTCTGAACACCAGAGGGCGCTCTCACACACACTCCATCTGAACACCAGTGCTGGGTTAGGGTTAGGGTTAGGGTTAGGGTTAGGGTTAGGTTAGTGTCATGCCCTTCACTCGCTAACTTCCCTCCGTCTCGTTCACTCGGATGTACGTCATTGCTTACGTTGCACGAGCGCCCACTACTGGCGGAAACTGCGGCGGGCTGAACTGGAACGTCCTAAGCCCTTGATCACTTGGAATCAGCTGTGGAGTTGATTTATTAATCCTACGCCTAGCAAAACCATAGCAACCACATAGAACACCCTAGCAACCGCCTAGCAACCAACCAGAATACCCTAGCAACCGCATAGCAACACCATAGCAACCACCAAAACACTCTAGCAACCGCCTAGCAACCACCCAGAACACCCTAGCAACCAACCAGAATAGCCTAGCAACCACCTAGCAACAGCATAGCAACCACCCAGAATACCCTAGAAACCGCCTAGCAACCACCTAGCAACTGCCTAGCAACCACCCAGAATACCTTAGCAACCGCCTAGCAACCACCCAGAACACCCTAGCAACCGCCTAGCAACGCCACTAGTGTACCCTAGCAACTGTTTTGCAAGACCTATATCTCTGTATCAGAACATTGTATAGAGATGAGGTTTGGCTCTTTTGACTCATGCTAGCAAACAGCACTTCCAACATGCTACACATGCTAGCAGTGAATAGCTACATGTGAATAGTGATTAGTTAAGTGTTAAATCATGCCAAGATCATGCTAAGAACTCTATAAAAACTCCATAGTAACCATCTGTGACAACTACCAACCACCTAGTAACACCATATCAACCACCAAGAATACCTTAGCAACCACCCAGAACACCCTAGCAACCACCTAGCAACCGCCTAGCAACCAGAACACACTAGCAACCGCCTAGCAACACCATAGCAACCACCCAGAACACCCTAACAACCGCCTAGCAACCAGCCAGAACACCCTAGGAACCGCCTAGCAACCACCCAGAATACCCTAGCAACCACATAGCAACACTAGTGGTTGTTAGGGTGTTTTGGGTGGTTGCTAGGCGGTTGCTAGGGTGTTCTGGGTGGTTGCTATGGTGTTGCTAGGCGGTTGCTAGGGTGTTTTGGGTGGTTGCTAGGGTGTTCTGGGTGGTTGCTAGGCGGTTGTTAAGGTATTCTGGGTGGTTGCTAGGCGGTTGCTAGGGTGTTCTGGGTGGTTGCTATGCTGTTGCTAGGTGGTTGCTAGGGTATTCTGGTTGGTTGCTAGGGTGTTCTGGGTGGTTGCTAGGGTGTTTTGGGTGGTTGCTAGGCGGTTGCTAGGGTGTTCTGGGTGGTTGCTATGGTGTTGCTAGGTGGTTTAAAATCATGTGATTTAAAATGTTGTAAAATTAACTATTTTGCATGTATGTAGAGAGAAACTAGGATAACTTAAGCATCCCATTTATGTAAATAATTACTTATTCATCAATAATTACCTATTACTATTTAACAGTACTACTACTACACAGGTTAGAACATCATCTCAATACAATATTGAGCAGACATATCACTTAAGACCAGCGCATGCGAATTATAACCCAGAGATCGGTACTGCGCATGCATCTCTGACGTCGCTAAAACACACCTCCATCCACTACATATTCGATCTGATCCAGCTACATCATCGTGCTACAGGCTGCAGCGAGGGGTGTCTCGGATTTTCTGCCAGGTCGACAGTCAGGTGACTAGGCCTGTTAGCTCAGTTGGGTAGCGGGTTCGGTTCTCTCTCCCCTGGCTCCCTTCAGAGCCCCGTGACCAGTGGCCAGACGGCTGAAATAGCTCAGTTGGGAGAGCGTTAGACTGAAGATCTAAAGGTCCCTGGTTTGATCCTGGGTTTTGGCATGCGGGGCCCATGAAAAGAGCCCCTTGTTGGTTCCATGGTGTAAAGCAGGGGTCGGCAATTAAGTTAGGCATCGGGCCAAAAACAAGTTTTGCCACTAGATGGCGGGCCAGGACATGGTCAAAGGATGATGTAAGAAATTAATTGATGAAAAATGCAACTAGAATTGGCTGTGACAGACTGTTACAGGGTATTTTGTAACTGGTAGTGAGCTGTTACTCTGTGTTAAATCCTGTAGTAGGATAGTCATTAACAAAAAGTCACATTTGTGTGGCGGTGTCCGGGTTTTACACTGGATAAATTAAAGGGGCATTCCACCCATTTGAACATTGTTTTTTATTTAAAACATATATGTAGCCGAAATGTAAAATAAATTTTGAATTTGGTGCCTTCGTGACCGAGGAAAGACAAAAAATAACTTCAGGACGCATTTGTGTGAAAGACAACAACTCCCACAATGCACCACATTGCACAGCTCCGCAAGCCACTCCCACTAATCCAGAAAGCGCATATCTGCCTATAAGAGAAATCAATCTTCCCTCTACAAGGCTAGCTACCACCAGAGCTTGAAATTCATTTCACACAAAATGTCTAGTTAGTTGGCGAACTCATTAGTGCATTACTCCTCGTTTGTATTTCTTTCGAAAAGGTGAATTATTGCATGGTACCTGGATGTTCAGTCAGAACATATGCGGTGCGAAACTAGGATAGTTCACAACACAAACATCTGTGTCCTCATCTGATTCAGAGATTTCGTCCAGGAGAAATTGTCATCGTTGAAATTCTTTGCCGCAGACGGTCTCTATCTCTGTGTTCGTAGTTGCATAGTGAGATCACCGGCACCACCAGTCCGCCCTAACTCGAGTTAGTCCAGGCTCCTTGTCCGCGGCAGGCAGGTCTTCTGCCTCGGCGGCTCTTCGCTATAATGCGGCTTGTAAAGGTAGCCACAAACACCTGATTCAAGCATCAGACTTCCGAAATCCTCTTCTTCTATATCATATTGAGCACTCTCCTCCGCTATTGTCATAACTTTACATCTGTCTCCACAGCGCCTGTTAGCTTAGCTTCAAACAAGATGGAGGATATTGCTTTCAGTTTCAGAGAGTAAAGTCCCACCCACTGATCTGTAATAGGTCTGTAGCGTGAGCGGGTCCCGCCCCCTGGGAAAGATGAGGAACGAGTGTCTGTAGTCTCAACAGAAATCCCCCCCTCTTACACTTCCTCCTACAATGACGCAAAATGAAGATTTTTGCGTCATTGTAGGAGGAAGTGTAAGAGGTAAATAACGGATTTCTCCCGTCTCAGGGGAAAATGAGAGTGTTGCACGACCATTCAATAGTATGACTGGGTTTCTAACAATGCAAAGCTTAATGCAAATGGGTGGAGTGTCCCTTTAATAAAGCAGCAGTGACATGTTTCTTCATTCACCAACTTGCAACACAGACCGCTTGCTAAAACACACATATGTGGGAGATGCGGAATGCATAAAATAACAAAAAAAATAAAAGACGACTTGAATAAGCTCATTAATGGCATGTTTGAGTCATGCTCTTAACAAACTGTTTTATTTCCTCTTTCCATATTGTGAATAATAAATGTGTATAATTTTAATTAGCTTGTTACACAATGGAGCCTAACTTATTGTAATAATTATTTTACGTAGCCTACGTTTACACTCAAAATTATTCCTTGGCATCCTCACGTACTGAACTGCATTTTTTTTTTATTGTTTGCGTGCTGGAGGTAAATTACACTATTACGGCATGTGCAGAGAGATGTTAACATTTAAGCTGGTGAGAGAAAATGGCACTATCAAAGAGTCTAAAGAGGAAAGTTGACAGCGTAAATAGGGCATACAAAGAAGAATGGAAAGACAACTATGTGTGCATCCTACCTAGTTTTGTGAATGCAAAGCCGGTGTGTCTGATCTGCAACGAAGCGATCCACAGACTCTTTTGAACGCCTTTCAGAACTTTTCAAATTAAAAGCTCTCAATTCATCTCAAAATAAAACATTGCCACAAAAACGTTCTCGTACTTTTATTTTGAAGGCAAAATCACTAAAGACGAAGTGATTGTGAGTAACTGTTGCTGTCATGACAGATCTATTTCAGAACCAGCCGCTATTAGAATAATCTGGCTACGTTGCGAACCCGATGTTATTGCTGCCGGGCTGGCCTCTGGTGTAATGGTTAGCACTCTGAATCCAGCAATCCGAATTCACATTTTAGTGGAACCTTTCCTTGCGAATCATTTTTTGTCTTTTTTTGTGGGTACAAAACAGTATGAATGAATAGACGTAAGAAATGTTGATACTATTACGATACCAACCCTAAACCTTCCTGCGCCATTGACTTATTATGAACGATATCCATCCACAATGTGACTGATGATGGAATCATAATCACACCATGTTCGTTCCTTTTTAAGCCCTTCACCGACCAAGCCTGCTTTCTCCAAAGGTTTCTTTTCTCCATTTCTGTCACCTGATGGTGTTTGGGTTCCTTGCTACTGTCGCCTTTTGGCTTGTTTTCCCTATAAGTATACTTCTTTCTTTTTTTTTATTTATTTATACACTTTAAACCATTACAAAAAATACAACAAAATAAATTAAATAAAAATTAAATTAAATTAAAAATATACAAAATTTACAGAAACAGGGGAAGATGAAAATACACAAACCATTAGAGAGAAGATGCACTGAGGATTATTTTCCCCTCAAAAAAAATAAAAAAATAAAAAAATAAATAAATAAATAAATAAATAATTGAATAAAGAGTACAGTACAATCACATACAGTAACAGTAAACAGAGCAGTGTACTGGCCAGGCAATACAAAATTAGTATCAACATCTAGATTGGTGATAGATGTGGGGGGAGATAAGGGGATCACACACAAAGAGCAGGGTCAAGTTGGAGAGTTTTGATATGTTCACAAAGGGGTTGCCAAAGCTTGATGAAAATGGTGCTAGGTCGGTGAAGAGAGTACCTAATTTTCTCCAGTTTCATAAAATAAAGAACATCTCTTATCCAGCGAGTGTAAGATGGAGGGTGAGGGCTTTTCCAATTCAATAGAATTAAACGCCTAGCTAAAAGAGTCAGAAAGGCTACAAAATCTGAAAAGTGAGAAGGCAAAGAATGGCCAGGTGGGAGAACCCCAAATAAAGCTGTGACTGGACAGAGTGGGATATCCGCCGAGGTAATGGCTGACAATGAGACAAAGATTTGTCTCCAAAAGGAAGACAGGGCAGGGCAGTACCAGAACATGTGAATGAAAGTGCCTGAACCAGAATGACACCTGTCACACTCCGAGTCAATAGACGGGTTAATGTGTGCTAACCTGGTCTTCGACCAGTGGGCTCTATGAACCACCTTGCACTGTATGAGCCTGTGACGTGCGCAGAGGGAAGAGGAGTAAACCCTGTTCAGGACTGCCCTCCATGTCTCCTCGTTAATCTCAGTACCGATGTCTTGGGACCAGACAAGGCGTAAATCATCAGAGGAAGATTGCAAATGAACAATTATATTCACTAATTTACAAATTGACCCTTTAGTACAAGGATCCACACCCAGAATGGTGTCTAAATCTGAAGGGAGAGGTGCATTTGGAAAGTTGACCATTTTTTTTTGTACAAAATCTCGAATTTGTAAATATCTGAAAAATTGTTTTTTGGAAATATTAAACTGAGAAGTCAACTGTTCAAAAGAGGCAAAAACAACATCGATGTAAAGGTCAGCAATAGAAACCAACCCAAGGTCTCTCCAAGAGGTGTAAGCACAGTCTAAAATGGAGGGGTAAAACAACGGGTTAGAACGTATTGGGGATAACGGGGGTATTATGAAGACCGAAATGTCACAAAAATTGGGTCCAGACTTTAAGACTGTTTTTAACAATTATATTATTTGAATATTTCATTGGGGACAATGTGTATGGGAGGCATAAAAGAGCCGCCAGGGAAGATGATTTACATGAGGCATTCTCGATATGCAGCCAGGATGGGGATTTGACGGAGTTGCTTGGCTGGAACCAGTAAAGAGTGGTGCGTATACTTGCTGCCCAGTAATATATTAGAAAATTAGGAAGAGCTAGACCACCTAATTGTTTTGTCTTCTGCAGAATGCCTTTTCGAATCTTTGGGGTCTTTTTGTTCCAAAGAAAACTAGAAATAGAGCTGTCGAGTGTAACAAAAAAAGACTTTGGAATAAAGATAGGAATACACTGAAATAAATATAAAAATTTAGGGAGCACGCTCATCTTAATACAATTAACCCTACCGATCAGGGATAAAGGAAGGAGAGACCAACGATTAAAATCCTGAGATAGACGATTAAGCAGTGGGACAAAATTGTGGTCAAATAAGTCTGAAAAGTTTTTTGTCACATTTATGCCCAAATATCTAAAACTTTGTAAGGAAGATCTAAAAGGTAGGGATGCTAATGGATAATTCAAGGCAGCTGTGTTGATGGGCATTAATTCACTTTTACTCAAATTTAACTTATAGCCTGAGATTAGGCCAAAATCCATTAGCAAATCAAGCACCAAGGGAATGGAAGTACCAGGCTCAGAGACATATAAGAGAAGATCATCTGCGTACAAAGATAGCTTATGCTCCAACCCTCCCCTTTGAATGCCAGCCATCGCACTGGATCTTAGAGCGATTGCCAAAGGCTCAATGGCTATTGCAAACAAAAGGGGGGAAAGTGGGCAACCTTGTCTAGTCCCGCGACCAAGGGAGAAATACTCAGAATAGTTATTATTAGTTCGAACACAGGCCAGGGGAGATGTATATAAAAGCCTAATCCAAGATATAAACTGATCAGGAAAGCCAAATTTCTTCAGTGTATAAAACAAATAGTGCCACTCGACTCTATCAAACGTCTTCTCAGCATCCATGGAAATAACTAACTCTGGTGTTTCATTTAAAGAAGAAGAATAGAGAATATTAAAAAGGCGTCTAATATTATGAAAAGAATGTCTATTTTTAATAAAGCCTGTTTGGTCAGTAGAAATTAAAGTTGGAAGGACCACCTCCAGGCGTCTTGCTAGGACTTTAGCTAATAATTTCACATCTGAACAAAGTAAAGAGATTGGGTGATAGTTGCTGCCCTGAGAAGGATCTTTATCTTTTTTGAGAATAAGAGAAATGATAGCCTGCCGTAAGGAATGAGGGAGAATACCTGAGCTGTAAGACTCATTGAACATGTTAAGTAAAAGAGGTGATAATTTGTCAGAAAATGTCTTGAAAAATTCAGCAGGGAAGCCATCCGGCCCTGGGCATTTGCCATTCTGCATTAGACTAAGAGCAGACTTAATTTCGTTCAATGTAAGAGGGCCTATCAAATTTGAGGAGATATCAGGATCAATGCAAGGCATATCGAATTGGGCTACTTCAGCTATGCTTTCCGAAGTATATAACGAGGAATAAAAATTCCTGAACTCATTATTAATAGTTAGTGGATTAACTGAAAACCCAACAGAGGTGGAAATTTGAGTAATGAGATGTGAAGCAGCAGACTGACGCAACTGATGGGCAAGCAATTTACTTGATTTATCACCGAATTCATAATAATTGCAATGAGTCTTATGTAGAGCTTCAGTTGCCTCATTTGTAGTAAGTAAGTCAAACTCTGTCTTTGTTGTCAGAAATTTAACAAAGTCATCTGAGTTTGTAGAATTAACACAATTAGACTGGAGGTCTGCCAAAGTATTCAAAAGATTAGCTCTCCTTTCATTGATTATTTTTCTCTTATAAGCTGAATAAGAAATTATTTCTCCCCTTAAATAAGCCTTACATGCCTCCCAAATTGTCTTAGCTGAAACACCAGGGGAAATATTTGTGGAGATAAAAAGGTCCATACAATCATTAATGACAGAAATAAAATTAGAATCATTGAGAAGCAGAGAGTTAAAACGCCAAGGAGACCCGGACATTGAAAGGCTTGGTAAAGCGAGGTCAAATGTAACAGCAGCATGGTCTGAAATAACAATAGTATTATAGATACATGAGCTAATCAATGGAAGCAATTTGTTATCAACAAGAAAGTAATCAATGCGGGAGAAAGTATGATGTACAGGGGAAAAGAAAGAAAACTGTTTTGTGCTAGAATAAAAAAAAACGCCAAACATCAGAAATAGCATACTGCTCCATGAATAACTGAATCGTCCTGCTGGACTTAGACTGTGCACATGGCCTAGATGAGGAAGTTCAAATCCCCACCCAGAATTAGCTGGTTGGAGTTCAAATCAGGGAGGGAAAACAAAACTTTTTTGAAAAAAGCCTCATCATCCCAGTTAGGGCCATTTACATTGGCCAAAATCAAACAAACTCCATTGATCTGTCCTCTAAGAATAATAAAACACCCATTGGGGTCCGAGATGACCTCAGAAACGGAGAAAGGAACCAATTTATGTATGAGAATAGCTACCCCGCGGGACCTATCCTGGAAGCCGGAGTGGTAGAGCTGGCCTACCCAGCCCTTTCTAATACTTAGATGGTCTGCAGGCCTGAGGTGTGTTTCCTGAATGAAGGCTATGCTAGTATTCAATTGTTTCAAATAATTAAGAACTTTATTTCGTTTCACCGGAGAATTCAGTCCTTTGACGTTCCAGCTGGTGAATTTCAGTGCACCACGAGTTGCCATCTTGTTATTCATCGCGGGCGTGGATAATTAATTCCCTGAACATGACAAGATTTCTGAGACCCCCACACCCCCACACAAACATCCCAGCCAATAGTACACCTTGCTTGTAGCGTAAAAGGATATAAAGTGCCATAGTGATTGCACACAGATTGACAAAGGTAGAAAAAAAAACAAAAAAAAAAACAAGAACAGCGAGTTCCCTGGAGGCATTCATCGCCCAGAGTATCAACAGGATGGATTCCCAGGAAGAGAGTCTGAATAACAAGGGTCGTGCTATTCAGGCTCTAGTGGCGCAGGTGTCCGAGCTCACCCAGCAATTCCAACATCTGCGAGTCCCCACTGCGCCGCCCACGCCGCCGGTTCCCCCCACACCACCTGAGACCCTCTTCCAGTCGGAACCTCGTCTGCCTGTTCCCGAGTCCTACTCCGGAGAGCCCAGTTTTTGCAGAGCCTTCATCACACGGTGCTCCATGCACTTCTCTCTGCAACTGGGAACCTTCAATACTGAACAAGCCAAGGTCACGTTTGTTCTAACGCTATTGACTGGAAGAGCGGCGTTATGGGGAACGGCGGTGTGGGAGAACCAAGATCCATGCTGCGCCTCGTTCCAGGCACTCTCCGCTGAGATGAGGCGAGTATTCGATTCGCTCGACTCGCCGACCTTCGCCAGGGTGAGAGATCGGTTTCGGAAGATTCTATCGAATTCCGGACCTTAGCGGCAGAGTGTCACTGGAACGAGGAGGCGCAGTGTTCCTGCATGGGCTGGCTGACCGCGTCCAGAAGGAGATCTACGTCCTGGACCTCCCAACTACACTCAATGGACTCGTTGATCTGGCTTTAAAAGTAGATGCACGACTGTCAAGACTCGAGCGACGCGTCCTTCCCAGCCGAGTACCTGGAGGAGCTGAGAGTCAGCGGTTCAGTGGCTGGGACGCGGTCAGCCCTACCTACGATCATGAGCCCATGCAGGTAGGGCGAGCTCGGCTTTCCCGGGAGGAGAAGGAAAGGCGGAGATCCCAGGGACTCTGCCTTTACTGTGGAGGGGCAGGGCACTATCTTAACGCCTGCCCAGTAAAAAGGTCAAGCCCGACAGTAACTATGAGCCTACTGTCGGGTGGGATCTCCGCCGAGAAGACCTCATCAACATCTACGCTCCTCCCGGTAAGACTGAGATGGACAACACACACACACGACTGTCAAGCACTACTGGACTCTGGACTCACTACTGGTGGAGGGTAATTTCATGGACTGCACTTTTGCACACAGACTTCAGATTCCCATCAGACCACTCATACACAAGATTTCCGTCCACGCTCTCAACGGTCAAGAACTACCCACCATTTCATTTACCACTGGACCCGTCACTCTCATCACATCAGGCAATCATACGGAAACTATCTCATTCTTGATCATGGATTCTCCCCTTGCACCTGTCGTTCTCGGTCACCCCTGGCTCATGTGTCACAATCCCAAAATAGACTGGCATCAGAAATCCATTCGCTTTCTGTTCCAGAAAGGGAGGCTATGGAGAAATATATTTCTGATTCTCTAGCAACAAAGTTCATCCGCCATTCCTCTTCTCCAGCGGGGGCGGGGTTCTTTTTTGTGTGGAAAAAGGACGGTTCTCTGCGACCTTGTATCGATTACCGAGGGCTGAACAGCATCACGGTAAAGAATACTTATCCTTTGCCGTTGATGTCTTCAGCCTTCGAGAGGTTGCAGGGAGCGTCAATCTTCACAAAACTGGATTTACGTAATGCTTATCATTTGGTCCGCATCAGGAAGGGGGATGAATGGAAAACCGCATTTAACACCCCCAGGGGGCACTTTGAATATTTGGTCATGCCTTTCGGGCTTTCCAACTCCCCAGCGGTTTTCCAGGCACTCGTTAATGACGTGCTGAGAGACATGGTAGACCAGTTCATATATGTCTACCTGGATGACATATTGATTTTTTCTTCGTCTCTCCAGGAACACGTTCAGCACGTCAGACGAGTGCTTCAGAGGTTGCTAGAGAATGGGCTTTTTGTCAAGGCGGAGAAATGCGCTTTTCATGCACAGTCTGTTCCTTTCGTAGGGTACATCATTACGTCTGAGGGAGTGCGCATGGATCCTGAGAAGGTTAAGGCTGTGGTAGAGTGGCCAAGTCTAGATTCCCGTGAGGCCCTACAGAGGTTTCTGGGGTTCGCCAACTTCTACCGGCGTTTTATTCGCAACTTCAGCCAACTAGCCGCACCTCTGACTGCCTTGACCTCGCCCAGAACTACGTTCAGGTGGTCAGACACAGCCGAGGCTGTGTTTACCAAACTGAAAGGCCGCTTTGTTTCAGCCCCCATCCACTTCCTTATATACCCACGACGTGGGGCGGACTTACGCTATGCAAATTCCGCAGACCCATGGCATTGGCTCGTTTTGTATACTCGAAGGTGAGAGGTTTTCTAAGCGAAACCCCATTCATCGTCATCCAACATTTAAGTGTTTCACGACAGCGATCCTGGATTCACGTTATAAAAGTATGTTGTTGCCATAGAAATGCAAAACACTAACACTAGCAATTTCGCAGTTTCATCAAATAAAGTAGGCTAGGATATTGGAATGGATAAAGAAAACAAAAAAAGAAAGCCTAATTGGACAGAGGAGGAGAAATGCATTCTTCTTGACGAATATGGTAAAAGAAAAACAATTTTGAAAAGCAAACTAAATCCCAATGTATCTGCGGGAACTTGACCGTTGCGTTTAAATGACGGGAAAGAGCCCCCGCAACCCGGTGAACCACTCTGCTGACAGACGATTTATGCACGTGGAAAACATCTCCCACTACCGTCTGAAAACTCCCAGTTGCAAAAAAACGCAGTGCTATAAGCAGTTGTAACACCGCAGGTAAAGAGTGGTTGCGATGTGTGACATGGTCAAGGTCGCCGTCTTTGTTATTGATGTCAAATATTGCGCGTCGATCAAATCGGTATTCTTGCAACAATTTTTCATCGCTAAGATGGTCCAAAGGGTTCTCCCTATCCCTAAAAATTCTTCTTGGCACATAATGATCTTCAGCTGGTTCCATAAATTCAGCCATGTCGTCTTATTTTTGTCCGCGTTACTCTTAAGGTTACGATTTCCAAACCTTAAATGATACTTAGGGAAATGACCGTTAAGGGGTTTTATGCAACACTTAACGCTTTTTAAGGGATTACTTAAGTGAAAAAACAGCATTTAAGGGAAATTCTAAGTGTTTATGACGTTTCACTTAAAGAAACCCTTAAGTAACACTTACGGGTTTTTTTCTGCAACACCCTTAGGTTTAAGGGAAATATAAGGGCGAACTTAAGGGAAAATTACACTTAAGGTGCTTTATGCAACCGGGCACTGGCACTCATGTCCTCTGTTTGACACTTATTGGTCGTATTAAGGGATACAGTTGTTCACTTTTGTTGGGAATGCCACAACAAATGGCATCTTTTTCTAGCCTGGTTCTACCAGACTCTCGTACATTTCATTTGTACAGAGAGTCTGGCCACTCTCCATTGACAAGCGTTAACTTCCTTGAAGGCGGGTACTCTGTTGAAGTTTAAAACTATTGGATCTGCCCAGAGCCACTCTGGATCTGCCATAACCAATCGCTAACGTTTGGTCGTGACGAAACTTCAACTCAAACTAGCGCACGACCTCACCGTCATCGTTCTCAGCCACTCCCTCTGTTCGCTGATTGGACCGGTAAAAAATGTATCGGAGAAAACCCAAGAATATACCACAATCCCAGACGTAGTACTGAAGGAAAATGAAAATTGAGCGGAAGTACGTAGGAGGGCGGAGCCAGGCTAATCTTTTTCCCGAAGTGCCCAAAGGATTTCCCCATTATATCCCAGATTTCACAGTAGACACATAAAGGTCCTTGTGTGTTTATGTCATTTCCACAAAGGTTGGTTCAGTGCTATCTAGGCTGTAATTTCATTGCTAAGCTAATGACATTGACACAGTTCATTTTGTTTTAAATAAAAATGTGACGTCTTTGTAAAATGCACCTCTTCCACAAATATCAAAATCTCTCACCCTGACTATTATTAGCAAAGAAAGACAATACATTTGCCATCTCATTCTAAAATGATTTGAAGTCTACATCCCATTTCCTCTGCTCTTTGCTGATGCCCAGTGTTTTGTTCAGAGAGGAAAGCCTGTTTAGTACGCTGGAGAGTTTCAATGAAAGGCAGCATTACTGCTATTCAGCCACATCACAACAGAAAAAAACTGACCTCAGAGCCTCTTCGCTGTGTGCAAATTCACCAATCGTGACAGAATAAAAGTCAATGTAAACAAACAGAACACGATCATTAAAAGACCCATAATCTTGAATGTGATAAATATTACAAACGTGACAGGATTGATGTTACTGTACATATATGTGCATATGAAAATATAAATAAATAAAAGTTCTCCACATATGTCAGCAGCTTTCCAGAAGTGTATATAGTGTTCTTGTGATATTGGATGCTATGATTTCCTTTATTTGTATGACATCACCTTCATGTCCAGTGCTGGTTCAGTAGCTTATCACATAGCCATCAGTAAGCATGGCTTTGTTGCAAAAACAATGAAAACCCTTTTTTGTGCTGAGTAACACATTCCAAGTAAGCAGCTTTTTTATGTGTGTGACTTACATGAGTGTCATCTAATTGACATTCTGTGGTGGAGGCTGTTTACATTTGAGCAAATTCTTTACAGGACTTCAGTCCAGAACTTTTAATTAAACTGTAGTTGTGACTGATGTAGCAGAGAGCCTCTAGCTGAGACCGATGGGTGGAGCCTGGACTGGTTGTGTACATTCCTCTCTTGAAAAACACGACCCGCTTCAGTTCAAGCGCTTAGCCTCCGCTGTGCAGTTCATTTCACGGTAAATCAAAATTCTGTCTTCCGTTTGGTTGTGATTTTCATGACTTATCGCAGCAGTGCATTAACATTTTTTGAGTTTTGCCTATTTTTTATTTTTTTTTGGGATGCTTTCTCTTAGAAATAAAGCTGATTTAAAAGAATGGAAGGCTTACTGAATGTCTTAATAAAATAATAAATTCTGCTATCACTGTTTGTAAAACAAAACAAAAAAAATGTTTGTGAAAGTCACTGTATTATTTGATGTTATAACCCCTGTTTAAGGATTACAAGATGGATTTTTGGAGTAGCAGAGAGAAGGACCCATTGAGAGCCAAATACAGCACTTTTCCTGGATGGCATTCTTCACACATGTAAGTTCATAAAAATATTTAATTGAAATGTCGAAAAGTCACAATCTATGTGGTTGTCATCTTTAAAAAAAAAAAAAAAAAGAAAAAAAAAAGACATTACAAGCAAGAATTGTATATTACATTGTGCTTCACAGTTGGCAACACACTAAAGTAATAGTAACCAAACCATTGAACCAGTTTATTCTGTTCTGAATCCCTACAGATTAATATGGGTAATTAATTAGTTTCATAATTACCTTCTAAATACTTTTATCCACTTTGCACACTAATATGCATAAGATACTGTGTATAAAATAGTATAAAAAACTGTGGCAGAACAAAGATTTATTTTAGACGATGCTGACATGCACATTATTGTGATATTTGTGATTGATTATGGTTATTATGATATAATTTGATATTTTATTTAGCATTTCTTTTTACAATGTAGTTATGCATTTGTGATAAGAATATGGGGTAAAAAATAAAACTGTGGTTAACATTAAATAATATTTATATGAGAATAAAAAAAAAAAAATATATATATATATATATATATATATATATATATATATATATATATATATATATATATATATATATATATACAGTATATATTACAATGGACTACTTGCACCTGGCTTTATGAGCAATAACTATAAAGATTTAATAATCATTCGAACTTTAAGAGAATAGTGGAATCCACACTAAGATTATACCAGAAATGACACAGCAGAACGTTATGGTTGGATTCACTTTCAGAGCTGATGAAGGACAAAAACATTATCAGCCGATCAAAATCCATATGACTTAAAAGTAGGGCTGGGGGAATTAACGCGTTAATCTTTGCGATTAATTTGAGATGCTTAACGTGTTAAAAAAATAATAACGCAATTAACGCAGCACATTTTTTGCCTCGTTTTAATGACTTCCTGTTGCGGCTGCTATTGAAAAGGCCGAAAATATGCCGTCCCGCCCCTCCGTGTTCGGCGATCAGGTTTCATTCTCGCGCAGCTTTCATGAGCGGGTCTTTTCCGCGTCGCGCTCTCCGTTCTGTGTGTGTGTGTGTCTGTCGGCGCGCTGCTGCGCCGCTCCATCTTTGCGCTGCGCGTTCTGCTCTGTTGTTCATGGCCCAAAGCAATCATGTACCGATCACGCACTGGAAAAGCAAAGTCTGCTCAAATAACGTGACATTTCTCAGTAGTAGACTTCTGTTTGCAATAGCACTACTGAGCTGGTATAGTCATGCTGGGCAACAATGGTAAAATGACCTGCTCTGATCACATGCTCTGGTAATAATAGCTTTGTACTAGGACTATATTTTATTTTGATAATTAGTAAAAAAAAATAATAATAATAATAATAAGTTCAATTGATTATGTCTATTGATTATTGAAAAAATAATTTAATAATATTTTAATACATGGCTATTAATTAGGTTATTCTAAGTTTAAATATTGATGATTACAAGATTGGGGGAAATGCAATTAATTGCAATTAATTACAGCAAATTGTGCAATTAATTAGTTAATTTTTTTTAATCGATTCCCAGCCCTACTTAAAAGCAATTATGTTCACAGAATATAACCGCAGTGAGTGTTTCGAATAAACATACAGTAACGTTATCTTCCGTTTGATGTAGTTGTTTGTTTACTGGCCTTTCAGGTCCAGATTTGCCCAATTCTGATCAAACAGACTTATCTGTACAAAAATCAATCTTTTATTTACTTTTATTAAATGGTTGTTTTAATTACTTGTTTTGAAGGGATTGTGAATTATGTTTCTTGAGGTTCACTTATAATGTCATATTTCCCATATTGTGGGCGTGTCCTTGAAACGAGTGGAACTGAAAGTATTAATGCCCGCTCCTCAAATTGCAACTTGTTTAATGGATTATCTTGAAAAGCTAATAAAGTTTCAATGGTTTAATTTGCTAGCAGGACTGCCAAAATGAAAGTGTTAATGGTTGAGATTATTTATGTGTAACATTGTGTGCATTTATTTAACACATTTATTCAGTTTGACATTACAATTGTTTCATTCTGTTCTGTGTGATTGTTAAAGACTGGAATAAGAGCACCAACAATGTTTGCAACCTTTTTGCACAAGGGATTGTATGCTCATGACTGTCAGTAATGTTACAAAGAAAAAAACATCATGTTATGCACATATCCTTACACAGCCTTACACAACATCTGGGAGTAAAATGTATGCAGTTGTTTTTATCAGTCCATCTGGAAACATGTTAACACGGTTCTGCACTGACACAGTGAGCATTAGGGCTGTGCGAATAAGGTCTGTGTATGTTGCATTCATTTGTTTTTTGATTTAATATTGAGAGTAGAAAAACGAGAAAACAGTTCCTTTTTCATTTTTTGATAAAAAAAAACAAAAAAAACCCGAAAAACAAGTATTCAGCTTGATTTTTCGTTTTTTGTTCTCAGGTAGAAAAAATTATAAACAGCTTGAATATTAGATTTCCACACGTTGGTGGGCGTGAAATGCCCGTGCTCTGATTTGTCAGACAAAGATCAAACTGTTTCGTCATCAGTTCTTCCTCAGTTCTGCACAGAATAAAAGTCCTCCGCTGCTGCAGTTTAGTGTTTGGTGTAGACCAGCAGTTCTCAAATGCCAGGGGGATCCGTGAAATACTTTGCTATAGCTTACCTACCGTATTTTCCGGACTGTAAACTAAAGTCATGTTTTTTTATCATGAAACATGCTGTGATTTATGCCAAAGTGACTTAGGCCTATATAATGCATTTAACTTTGTTCAAATAATCTAAATGTTGACTTTCAAAAGTAGGCGTGCCAAGAAGGCATTTTTGTTGTGCGCCAGAAAGATGTTCAAGGAGACCGAGATGCGCTAAAGCATGTTGTTTTCTTTATTTTTCAAAGGCATAACATTTTGTTGTCATTTTGAATGTACACAAATAAAAATATTCATTTTACTCTTTCGAATGATGTCATATTATCTGTATGACTATAAATTACAGAGTATTAAGTTATTTCACGTGCTGTGGAACAAATCCAAGTGATGGCGCCGGCGCATTGCGCACTCACACAACATAATAGCCTATCAGTTCACTTCTGGCATTGCTAACTTGACATCGCAGCCTGTTTATTATCAAAATAAAACAGTCAACAAAACATATAAAAAGTTATTCATGCTTAATTTAATTTGTCTGTTGCACAATATAAAGGTTGTGCCGGTTAGTCAAACTCATTTCCCTTGCTGTGAAGATGCTGATTTCGCCTACGTTGGGACTCGACTGAAGTACGAAGCCTTCTTTATATTAATAGATAGCATTCAAATGTTACATTGCAAATATGGAAACTTTGGACCGAATGAGAGATGCGCAACGTCCATACAGTTTCAGTTTTGATTCAAATAAATTCGTTTAGGCTTGGCGTTAAGTTTCACCAGTGCGTCGGCGCACTGAAGCGTTTTTTATTTATTTAGTTCAAAGTTACTATCAGATTTAAAGGTACAATATGCAAGAATTTTGCATTAAAATATCCCATAATCTCAAGGCCAGTGTTATATATTTTGTTAAGTTGATTACTTACAATCTCCTAAATGTTTCCAACTATTTTTAAATCGTGAGAAAATTGCGATTTTAACCAAGGAAACGGGGCGTTAGAGCGGGGGGGAGCTGGGAGTCGCCAGTCAGTTGCGTCATATCCGCGTTACCCTCGGTTTCCGCTCGTACTGCGTGGAGGGTGGAGTCCTGGACAAATGCGGAAGTTGTAGTTGTAGCGTCTATCAAGCAACAAACGTTAGCTTGTTTTGTGCAGTCGTTATGTAACACAATTATTCTTTACCGATTGCAGCTGGTTCTGTCGACAAAGCATGCTTAATTTTATATTTTCCAAATGTAGCATTCGGTAATAGTTATGTTTATGTAAGGGAAGTATTATTGCTTTAGATTTGTGTTTAGTTTATTGACATTGTTTATCACGTCTGGTGTTTATGGCCATGTAAATAAATATAGCATGTGTTATACATAAAGATTAATCAGTATTTTAGCAAATGATGTGGGTATGTTCGAATGTACTTTTACAACAATTGTTTAGAACACGTAAAACTGCGCAGCGTTATCACAACAATGAATTCGACATACAGAAGGGGTTGCACGACTACTGATTCTGCTAGTCGATTTCTTACCAAAACAGTACTCGAGTTACTCGACTACTCGTGGTTCATGCTACTGTAAATTAAAAGACATGAAATAGTTATTATCAATAAATGTTTATTAATTCATAGCCTAATGCAACAATTACATAAGTAAACTCTAACCCTAACCCATTACATATTTTAATTTTTATGTAACAGAGTAAAGCCAAATAAATAACCGTTTTTGCCTTTCATTTCAAACGCAATGTCCGCTTTTAGGGGCTGTTCACATATTACGTCTTTTGCGCGCTCAAGTTTGTTATTTCAAATGTAGGTGTGCGGCAAGCACGCTCATAATGGTCGCGGTGCGCTCGTTTTTCCAGGCGCGCCTATGCCATGGCGAGATGAAAACATCTCAACTTTTCAGAACCGCAGGTCATGAGACAAAAAACAACCGATAAGCTTGCATTTCCGTAACAATATCGAAAGCTCGGCCGAACAGCTAATCATAGCTGTACAGGGCGGGTTTTTATTTCTCATCTCCATAATATATCTAGTAGTAAAGCTAATGCAAGGGCTAGAAATCATTAATCCTTTGCTGATACTTCCTTGTCATCATGAAGAGCGCAGTTCATGGTTGCATAGCAAAGACAGACGCCATGGGAGCGCAAGCACTAGACGTGATATGTGAACGGCCCCTTACAGAGTTGGCAAATTACAATATTTTTGTCATCCTTGATGAAATACTTACACACATCTGATGTGTGGTGTCTGCATGGGCGTCGGAAGAAAAAAAAGTGGGTGGGTCCTCCCCCAGAAAAATGTTACTGGAGTAAATACCATTTCATGTATTCTGGTGCCTTTTAATTAAACAAGTAAACTAAAATCCACTTCACGTCGGGCGGTTCTTTGCCCCCACGTCGTGCATTAAATGCACAGCTATCCGTGGATTATCCCCCTAATACTATGGTCATTTGCCAGCAATGACAACTTAAAGCTGTTATTGATGTTTAACGCAATATTTGACTGGAAGGGTACAACGGACAGTTACTTTCGTCAGTTGCGGCTCGTTGAGAAATATAATGTAGCGATTCAGCGGAAATGGAGTTTAATTTATTAGGGAATTCCTCAAGTGGAATGGATTTGACTGACGGCGCTCTGAAAAGCGAACAGACAAATGCGCTGAATCAGAGACGGTAAAAGTGAGTGGGTATAATATCATTGGTCTTAAAAAGTGGGTGGGTCTTGTCCCACCCATATACAATGGTTCCGACGCCCATGGGTGTCTGTTGGTGATGTTCGCCATTTTTAATTCATTTATGGTTAATGGGCGCTCGAGTAGTCGATTGTTTCCGACGGCGCCGACTAGTGGTTGAAGTAGTCGATCTCTCGACTATTCGACTAGTCTGTGCAAGCCCTAACATACAGTAACATCTATGATAACCAATTTAGTATTAATTTAGTATTTAGTAATTCATTTTAATGAAATAAAAGTGTGATGAGGTTCAAGAGTCAGGAAGGAAGAAGACAGGGGTCGGCGTGACTGGGACTCGTACTTTATTAAAATAAAGCAAAACAAACAAAAGTCGTACACAACGCGCATTCACCGTGGCAACCGCAACGGCACAAAACAGTTCAAAAATGAGAGCTCGGATCCACCGGTTTTCTTTCTCTGCGTCCAATTTTCTCTCCAGTCTCTCTATCGTTCCAGCGCGCGGCTTATAAGCGGTCTCTCCACGCCGATCACTGCAATAAGACACAGGTGTTCGTCATTTGCACTTGACCTACTTGCTCGTCTCTTCTCTCTCCCATTACAGACCGCGCTGAACCACGCCCCCCTCGCCACAAAAAGCATGTCATTATAAAAAAAGAACTTAAGCCGTTTCTCAATACCAAGTACGCAAAGTTCGGACTTGAGTCCTTGGTAGTTCGGACTTGACAAGTTCGACTCAGGAGAACGAACTCCCTAGGACGGGAGGACGCAAGTCCGATAATTCTGAAATGGAACAGCGGCGTACTTGACAGCGTCACTCAGCTCGCTCTGGCTTCTCTGGTTATCTCTTTATGTATATATCTAGGCTGTGGTTCAGGCAACGCAATTGATTATCTTCACTTCATATTTATAACAACACGAAATATAAAGCACAACCCTGACTCTTGATGAATGATGAATAAAAAAACATTATAATATTGATCATTAAAACTAACATTTAGCAAAAAGAGACAGGGTTGTGTCATTTTATTTTATTATATATGTACATACAGTGAAGAGAATGTAGGCAACATGTAGGCTATAATAAAATATTTTATATGTTTTAAATATATAAAATAAAATGACATAACCTTTTTTTGTTAAATGTCAGTTTTAATGATCAATAATAGCCATTATAAAAGTATAAGTAGCCTAAAAGGTATAAGAAGCTATACAATAATAAAGCAAACGATTCAATCAAACAAAAGTCAGCTCGCTAGGCTACAACGTTAAAGTTAAATAGACTAAATAAAGCTATGAAACTTCACTTTGCCCTCAGCTTAACGTTTTGCCAGGGAATAAATTATAGATTAATTAGACAAATAAAATAAATAAATCGCCCGTTAGATATACACAAGACGATTTATATCTCATGTTAAACCACTAGACTAGAGACATCCAAGCCAGCGGCAAGTCAGCAGCACTAGCCGAGGAAAGGCTGTTCTCGGCGGGGTACGAGCACCGAGCGTCCGATTGCCTGGTTCTCACAACTCCGAAAACATCAGATCAAATTTTCAAATAGGCGCTATCTTTATAAATAAACCAAAGATTTGATCTTTAAACAACTACATTCTCGCCTGAAATACTCTTAAAACTACATTTCGTGACACAATTACAGCAGTATTTTTAAATTACGCAGGGTTTCTCCTCTGCTATTGACGCTTGCTGGTTGGTGTGAGATGCATTCTGGGATACCTGGCTGTCTCAAGTTCGCACAAGTCACCTCTCGATGCATCCTCGGTAAAAGGGGCGGATCAAGAACACATCCGGGGATTTGAACTGGACTTAGCTAGATGTGAACTTTGAATTGGAACAGTACTTGGGCAGCGACTGATGACGTTTCACAAGTCCACAAGAACACAAGTACAGACAAGAACGCATATTGAGAAACGGCTTTAGCCTCATCCATGAACATGATTTTTCGATTCCCGTCTGACTGTGTCACATACAGAGCCCCTCTGCATCGCACAGACGAGCACCGTGAGTGCGTTTCCTGCCTGGGCAAAAACCATGCAGAAACTGCAATCACTCAGGGCGGCTGTTCTCATTGCGAGAGCATGCCGCTCTCCTCTCTGCGCTCGCGGCTAGCTTTCTTTTTAGAGAGCGACCCTGCCCCTCGCGCCCTCCTGTTTCCCTCCCTCCTGAATAAACGGTGTGGTCAGAGGACACAAGAGCGCACGGAGACGAATGAGTTCAAGCTGGCTCAGTCCCTGCGTGCCTCACTCTCTCCACATAGAGAAATTTCACCAGTGCTCTTCACTAACACGGGCCCACAGGCCTCATCTCGTTTGGTGGACCAGAAGAAGACCTCCACGATGACAGCTTGTCATTGGCAGCATCTGAAGGCGAGGATTGGTCGGGCTCCGGAATAGCCAGTGAAAAGCCGCCTCGACGAATAGTTCCTGTCGGGGTGCCAGCAGGCCCCTCGTCAGCGATCAGCGCCGTTCTTCCCTCGGCCCGCATACGCACTTCCGCCTCTGCAACGCTCTTGACTCTCAACGGCGCAGAGGAAAAGGGGTATGAATAGCTGCCCCCCCTAGAGGAAGTGGTGGCTGCGCATCTCTGCCTGCCCACCACCGTTGGATGGAGGTCTAAAGTGAGTCACCCATCCAAGCCGTGCAGAACCACCTCAGCTCTTGATGGAAGAAGCATGGCCAGTTTGGTAGTGCTCGAGCGCCACCTGTGGCTTAATCACACAGCGATAAAGGACGCAGACAAGATTGCCTTCCTGGACTCCCTAGTGTCTCCCACCAGCCTCTTCAGTCCCGTGGTGAAGGGCTTCGCTGAGCGTTTCACGGAAGCACAGAAGTCTTCACAGGCCATGTGACACTTTCTGCCCAAACACTCCAGTTCTGCTTCAGGTCGCCCCAGGAACGCACCGACCCAGCAGCCAGCGCCGCCGGTCTCTCAGCCCCGCCCAGTGGCTGAAGCCAAACAGTGCGTGGTGCCTTGCTTTCCCGAAACGCAGGGCCCCCGGCCAAAAATTACACTGGACCCTGAGCCTCAGAAGCCTTCCTAATCCAAGGACAAAAAGGAAGAGGAGGGGGTTAATTCGCGCTGCGGCCGGACCACCCCTAAAAAGAGCTCACGTGCTTCTTCCAGCCCCCTTTTTTAGTTCAGGCAGCTGGAAATGTTCTAATTGCAGCCAAAGGGCCCATTCACACACCCTTGCAAACAAACGCTGTTTCAACAGTGACAAAAATGAAGCACAAAAATTCTCAGTAAAAGAACACTCTTCAGAACACCTGGGCAGACTTTATTCAGCCACTAGTCACTCGGGCCAAGGCCTGGGAAGCCATCCCTGATGTGTCAAAATGGTTACTGAACACAATAAAAAGAGGCTACTCGCTCCATTCAGGATATTAACGACCAAACAAATCCTCTCGCAGATTCGCCCAGGGGATTGTTTTTTGTCAGTGGATCTGAAAGATGCTTACTTTCACATCCAAATAGCCCCCCATTACAGGCCCTTCTTGAGAATCGCCTTCGAGGGGCAGGCTTATCAGTACACAGTCCTGCCATTCGGTTTGTCACTGGCACCTCGTACGTTTACGAAATGCATGGATGCAGCTCTCTCCCCCCTGAGACAGTGGGGAATGTGCATTCTGAACTACCTCGATGACTGACTCATTTTGGCCCAGTCAGAGTCCGAGTTACAGACTCACAAGTCCTGGTTTCTCAGCCATCTAGAATGCCTTGGGCTCAGGATAAACTTCTGCAAGAGTGTACTGTCCCCCAGCCAAAGTATAACCTTCCTGGGAACAGTTATCGACTCTGTTCAGGTGAGAGCTTGGCTCACGCCAACCAGCGCTCTCTCCATTCAACAGCTAGCGGCTTCGTTCAAAGCAGGCAATTACCTGCCCCTCAGAACGTTTCAAAGGGCACTGGGCCTTATGGCCTCCGCATAGTCAGTACTCCAGTTAGGCCTACTGTGTATGCGTCCCCTCCAGCGCTGGCTGAAGCCCCGAGTCCCGGCCCATGTGTGTCAGTTTGGCCATCTGCGAATCAGGGTGAACTAAGGCTGTACCAAAGCCCTGGCCCCTTGGAAAGACACCTACTGGTACCAGTCAGGTGTAAGCATGGGTCTAGTCTCGAGGAGGAAGGTGGTCACGACGGATGCCTCCAACCTAGGTTGAGGGGCTCTGTGCGAGGGCAGGCCAACCTCCGGCCTCTGGTCGAGCTCGGAGAAACGCCTACACATCAATTGCCTCGAAATGAGAGCAGTCTTTCTAGCACTAAAAAGCTTCCTCCCGAGCCTGGCGGGACACAACGTCCAGGTCCAGACGGACAACATGGCAGGGGTGTCATATATAAATCGCCAGGGTGGTGTCAGGTCAAGCAACCTGTACACCATGGCCAAGCAACTTCTGTTATGGGCACACACCAACCTGCACTCGCTAAGAGCGGCGCATGTACTGGGCATACTGAACCAGGGAGCAGACATTCACTTAATTTGGAGTGTCTTCGGGAGGGCAGAGGTGGACCTCTTCGCCTCAGAAGACAACTCTCAATGCCCAACATTCTTTGCAAAGAACAGGGACGCGCTAGCCCATGAATGGCCCAGTCGCCCTCTTTATGCATTTCCTCCGGTCTCAATACTCCCTCAGGTCATGAATCAGGGAGAGCAAGTGTGCAGTCCTCCTAATAGCCCCTCTCTGGCGGACCCAGACATGGTTCCCCGAGTTAATGCAGCTGCTAGAGACAGCTCCTTGGCCTATACCACTGACGAAGGATCTCCTTACTCAGGCGAACAGGACGATCGCCCACCTGGACTTGTGGGCCCTCCATGTATGGCCCCTCAATGGGTACCCGGGGACCTCCCGGAAAGAGTCCTAAACACTATAGCTGTTCGGTTCTTTAAAAATCTCCCCACCGAACGGGGCGTCAGGAGAGGACACGTTGTTGTAACTCGTTGTGGTTTTTTATTTACTCTTATTAATTTTTCACATACAGTTGATTAGTCCACAAATAGCAGGTTATAAACCTGTAGAAATAGAAAAGCTATGGTGTAAACAACAATATTGATAGCCACATACATAATATACCATAAATTCTGAATAATATACAAATATAAATAGAATATAAATTTCAATATAGTCAGTATTTAATATTATAAATATTATAATATACTTAGTGTTTAAACTTAATGACTAAACAAAGCACATGCATCTAAACACAGAAATACAACAATTTCACACACACCAAATGTACATCAATGTCAATGTTACACATTAAACCAATAGCCCTAAACCACAAAAGTGTTCTCAGTATGTTGGCTTAAAGTGAAAGACAGTGAGTGTAGTTTTAAGTAGCAACGCTGAGCATAGCAATCCATTACCAATGTAAAGTGATTAACTACATTACCCATCCAGCACCGCAAACAGGAAGTAACTCGTGTGACAGTGAAACGCTCCAATTTCAAACATTTGCTGGAATATAGCCACGGATACTATCGAGCCGACAACGTTAAACATCAGACCGCAAACAAGGTTTTATCCGCGTGACCAAAGTAACAGTTATCAAGCATACAAACTGCGCACATATACAGCGGCAGCACAGCGGTAGCGCAAACAGACAAACAAACTTAAACCGCAGCTCAATGGATTGAAACAGCAGCTTACCGGTGGCGCATCTCTCCTGACGAGACAACATGCCAAAACTAGTACTCGCTCCCGCTTATTCTAACACACTGTTTTGGGATTTTACTGGTCCACGTTTCAACTCTTGACTGGCCCGTGCTTCAATCAGGTAAGTGAACCTCCTACCTATTAACCTGCGTTACATTGCTACTGAACACCCGTGACGTAGTGAACTTAACAATAGCCGAGGCTAGAGCTCCATCCACGAGACGCCTCTATGCCCTCAAGTGGTCAGTGTTCACCAGCTTGTGCTCAGCTCGCAACCTAGACCCCTATTCATGTGAAGTACCACTGGTACTTTCATTTCTACAAGAGCTACTGGACGCGGGTCGTACCCCCTCCACACTCAAAGTATACGTGTCGGCCATAGCAGTCTTCCATGCTCCTGTGGCCAGCCAATCCTTAGGAAGGAACGACCTGGTTGTAGGCTGAACCCGCCTCATCCTCCCTCTATACCCTCATGGGACCTATCCACGTTCCTCAGGACCCTTAGGGGGCCCTCTTTCGAGCCGCTTCAGTCGGCTGACTTAAAGCCACTTCGCTCAAGACAAGCCACGCACTCCTGCTAGGCCTAGCATCGGTCAAGCGAGTGGGCGATTTGCATGTGCTCTCCATGAACGCTTCCTGCCTTGAGTTTGGGCCCAACGACTCCAAATTCATCCTCAAATGGCTATGAACCCAAGGTGCTCTCAACTCCGTTCAGAGCCCAGGTCATTTCACTGTCTGCCCTTTCCCTATCGGAAGACAATAGAGAATTAAGTCTACTCTGCCCTGTCAGGGCTCTCAGAGTTTATACAGAGCGTTCTGCCCCATTCAGGCAGTCGGAACAGCTCTTTATATGGTTCGGCGGCCGCACCAAAGGGCTCCCGGTCACGAAGCAAAGATTGTCACGTTGGATAGTAGATGCTATCTCTTTGCCCTACGCCTCAATGGGCCTTCAATGCCCCATAGGCGTCAGGGCTCATTCCACAAGGGGCATGGCCTCTTCATGGGCATGGTCCAGTGGTGTAACAATTGAAGACATTTGTGCGGCGGCCGGCTGGTCTTCGCCGTCCACATTTGTGAGGTTTTACAACTTGGAGGCTTTGCAGGCACGAGTCCTTTCTATCTAGGAGATCTTGGCCCCTAAAGGGCCCAAGCCTCTAGGTATCCTTTCGTGGGATCCGACATTTGTCCGGTCCCCGTTGGTTTTTGACTTTTAGTTCTACTATAAGCCTTGAGCTTTACTGCCCCAGACGATAGTTCAGAGCAAAGTCGTCAGCTAATAGCACAGCGTTTTGAAATGGGTTTTCTATAACGTCTAGCGACGCAATATGAGTGAACCGTTCTCGAAAGGGAATGTACTCGGTTGCTAACGTAACCTCAGTTCCCTGAGAGTAACGGGAACGAGTATTGCGTAGACGGCCGTGCTATTAAGCTTCAGGTTCAGGTACTGTCGCTTCAGTCGATTTAACCTGATTCCTGTGGCGAAATGGGTCGCTTATATAGTCAGTAGCCATGCCCATTTTGGCGGGTTTCGCCATGCGCGAGGCGGGAAGCGCCCTGATAGGTCCATGCGTCCTTGCCGCTTCGCCATAGGTTTGTGCAGTTCCCGGATCCCTGTCTAACCCTTACACAATCAAACTAACAATAATGCAACAGTATTACAAGTGCTGTGAAGAGTCCCAGTTAGTCAAGCACAGTACAAGTTTTTTTGTTTTTGTTGTTGTTTTTAATAGATATACAATAGTAAGTGTTAGTATTAGTGGGTCAAGTGTTGCCGAAAAAGATGCATCTTCAGCAGTTTCTTGAAAATGACTAAAGACTCGGGTCGAGTTAGGCAGGTCATTCCACCAGCAGGGAACAGTCCAGATAAAGGTCTGTAAAAGTGATTTTGTGCCTCTTTGGGATGGCATAACAGGATGCTGTTCACTTGCAGAACACAAGCTTCTGGAGGACATATAGGTCTGAAGTAGTGAGTGTAGGAATAGGGGGGCAGAGCCATTGGTTTTTCTGTAGGCAAACATAAGTGTCTTGAATTTGATGCTGCAGTCTAGCTGCATCATCTGGTTCAGTTGCAGAGGTTTGACGGTGATGTTGGAAGGCCTGCCAAGAGAGCATTACAATTGTCCAGTCTGGATAGAACAAGAGCTTGGACCAGGAGTTGTATAGCTCCGATAGGAAAGGCATGATCCACCTATTGTTGTATAAGGCAAATCTGCAGGATCGGGCAGTTCTAGCAATGTGGTCTATAAAGTTCAACTGATCATCAATCACAACTCCAAGGTTCCTGGCTGACCTGCATGGAGTTATGGATGACGAACCTAGCTGAATGGAGAAGTTGTGATGGACTGTTTGGTTGGCCGGGACCACAAGCAGTTCTGTCAACTCAAGTCAAGTTAAGTCAAGTCACCCTAATTTATATAGCTCTCTTAACAATATGAATTGTTTCAAAGCAGCTTTACAGTGATAATAGGAAATTACAGTAACAGAGATTGTTTTGGCTTTACAGCAGTTCTAGGATAAAGTTTTTGTCCAGCTAAAGTTAGTTTTGATTGATTGATTCACTTCCGTTGCGAAGATCATTAGTTATTAACTTAGGGGCCGCTAACACGACACCGTTTTATCTGTACAGAGATAACGGGAGGGAACCTTCTGTCTTTGCAAGGTTGAGTTGAAGGTGGTGGTTCTTCATCCAGCAAGAAATGTCTGTCAGGCAGACTGAGACACGAGCAGCTACTGTCGGATCATCAGGCTGGAATGAGAGGTAGAGTTGTGTGTCATCAAAATAGCAGTGATGGGAAAAACATGTTTCCGAATGACAGATCCTACTGATGGCATGTAGATGGAGAAGAGAAGCAGTCCCAAAACTGAGCCCTGAGGCACTCCAGTAGCTAGATGTTGGGTCTTAGACACCTCGCCCCTCCACAACACCCTGAAGGACCTACCTGAGAGGTAAGACTTGAACAATTGGAGTGCAGTTCCTGAGATGCCCTCTTTTCTTAAGGGTTGACAGGAGGTTCTGGTGGTTAACTGTGTCAAAAGCAGCAGACAGATCCAGCAAGATGAATACTGACGATTTAAAAACTGCTCTTGCCAGTCTCAGAGTTTCAATAACCGAGAGTAGGGCAGTTTCAGTTGAGTGTCCACTTTTGAAACCAGACTGGTTGTTGTCCAGGAGGTTATTCTGTGTAAGAAAGGTAGAGACTTGGTTGAAAACAACTTGTTCAAGTGTTTTAGCAACGAATTTAAAATGATGCTTTCAGAGAACATCATTGCATTTACCTGGGGTTTACATGAACTGGGTTAACTAGTTCAGGTGTGAAAAGACCTTGTATAACCCAAGTGTATATGCTTAAACTCTGGAAGCTGAGAAGGGGAAACGTTATTTAAGGCACAAATTTACAAATCCAAAATAATTGTTATGTTATCCCTAATCACCACCCAACACATCCCACTTAATTTTGACTGAAAAATGACATACATATCGTCGCTGCCCGATGAATCTCACGTATGTCCAAAACGGTTACTTTTCAGGAAGTGAAAAAAACACCGTAATTTCAAAAGCAGTTGAACGTAGCGTTGTCATACTTGGTACGGCATCTTTAAATGTAACCATATTCTTGCCAGTGTAATGATATAATCCACATTTGACCAAAATGGAGTTTAAATGGACGTGCATATTTTACAGTAACGGTGGTCGATACGCGTTCTTCTGATCATTAATTAGAATTGCCAAGTCACGTTTCATATTGACAGATGAATGGGCTACGTCTCAGTTTATTAAATACGCTCAGTTTATTAAATGTCTCTTGCAAACTATGAAGGGACAATGAATCAATACACTGACATGGCAATGCTAGACAGATACTTTGTTTGCACAGTCCTACCGTAATTTTGTCACTTCTCTCCACTCCCAATAACACAATAACAGTTGTGAATATATTGCGAATATATAATAAACTTGAGAACAGTTGTCAAAAACAAACGTTTGCTGATACTTTACCTCACAGTGTTATTCGGCTATCCAATGCTGAGCTTCCAGAGACGCTTAAGATGAAACTTCACGAGACCGGCGAGATGCCTCCACAGGGTGGGAGATACGCGGCGTATTGACAGTTTTGACACCAAATGGATATACGTGAAAATCAGATGACATGATTTCACAACTTTTCATTGGTCATTTAGATATGTGAAGCATACTGTATACGGAAATGAACCTGGACATTCTATCCGTCGAAAAATCTCAAAATCGGCAAAATGGACATACGCGGTTCCCTTTCGTTAGGGAACTCGAACTGCGTCGTTGGAAACGACTCTTTGGGGACGCTCCCTTAGCGTGCGCCTCTGAAGTATGAATGAAACTAATCCAATCCTGATTGGTGTTGCGTCATGACGTAACGTGTGACGGCATAACCGGATGCATAAAAGTGACGCTGGCACACACACACATTAGCTTTCGCTCTTCAGCAAGCGCTCTCTGTTGTTGTCTGTCATATTTGGTGTTGTCTGTCAGTTTGATCTCAGATATAAAACATGGCGAGTGAACAATATACTAGGTGTGTGCACCCCTGCCCTAGATTTCTGACGGGTGGGGACACACACCAGTTATGTGTATATTGTTTGGGAGCGCAGCACGCACAGGCAGCTCTCGAGGGGGCTGCCTGTGAACACTGTGAAGCACTCCCTATAAGAGTGCTGCGCTCCCGCTTGGCTGTTTTTAATGAAGATGGCCAGGCTCGCGATCCCCGCGGATCGGGTCCCGCGTCCGTTGAGACGGCGCGGCGGCTTAGATCGTGGGGATCGCAAAAGGATCTTGCGGATGAGAACGAGACTGCCGAGGCACTTTCTCGTTCATCATCCGAAGATTCTGTGGCGCCCGTTCGCGGTGCAGAAGCCCACGCTGCGGCTTCTTCTGCCCACGACGAGTGCCCGGTGCTCGAGCTATCTGCTTCAGAGAAAGTGGATGTGCTCAGCATCGATGGCGGGGAACATGAGTCATATTCGCCCGCTCATGTTCCCACTTATGAGGAGTTAATAGAGGTTGTAACGCGTGCTGTGGCCAGACTCAACATCAGCTGGCCACAAAATAAGCAGGATGATCCTTGTCAAAGTAAACTAGACGAGAGATTCCTGCAGCACCGTTCACAACCTCAGCGCCGGGGTTTACCATTTTTCCCAGATCTGCATAAAGAGATCTCAAGATCGTGGGAAAAACCACACTCATCTCGCATCTCATCACCAACATCCTGTGATTATAGTAATGTGGTGGGTGCGAGAGAGTTAGGTTATGGCAAGATGCCGCAAATGGAGGAAGCTCTTGCGAGTTATCTTTCTCCTGAAGCGGCATCTTCGCCTAAAGCCCCGGCGCTGCCCAGCAAACCTTGCAGAGACACTTCTGCACTGGTTGGCCGGGCTTATATGGCGGCTGGTTGGGCTGGTACGTGCTTGCACTCAATGGCGATTTTGCAAGCGTACCAGGCAGACCTTCTTAAAGACCTGGATGAGGGCGAGGGACCGACTCCCGCTGATATTGCGGAACTGAGAAGAGCCACAGATTTGTCTCTCCGGGCCACTAAAGAGACGGCACGTGCTATTGGCCGCTCGATGGCAGCTATGGTGGCCACGGAGAGACATCTGTGGCTAAATTTGTCGGGAATAAAAGAGCGAGACAAATCTTTTCTGCTGGACGCACCGCTATCGCCTTCTGGCCTGTTCGGCGACGCAGTCACTACTGTCGTCGACAGGTTTCAGGAGGCGAAAAAACAATCAGCGGCGTTCCAGCAGTTTCTCCCTCGCCGATCTAAATCCAGGTCTAGGATGGCTGGTCCAAGTGGTCAGCCCCAGCCGTCAACTAGCTCCTCCTCCTATCGCCAGGAACAGAAAGAGAGCGTTTCCTCTAGAGCCCCTCCTGCGGGAGCTTGGCAACAGAGGAAGCGCTCTCACTCGAAGTCCTCTAGCCAGAAGGGCGACCTGAGGGACGTCATTCAGGCGAAGAGGGCTTCGGGAAAGAGGTCCTAACTGATGTGACAGGACCTCTGAGGGCTGCCCCTCCCGCAGTGAAGCAACCGAGGTTGTTTTCACAGCGGAGCCCTCTGGAAAAAGATGTTGTCCCGCCGTCCTGGACGCTTCGGGCTGCATCGATTTCCAGCGAACACACACCGTGGCGTTCGCCCCAAAAGCTTGCAAAAGAGCACCGCCTATGGTCACAAAATCTTTCTCGACTTTTTCCTGCCGGTCCTCCGTTTCAGGAGGTCGAGAACAGTGCTGGAAAAACACCCGAGGCCAGTCTCGAGAGGTACTTTATAGTTCCAAAGAAGGATGGCAGGCTGAGGCCAATTTTAGATTTGAGGCAGTTGAATCGTTCTCTGAGGAGATTCAGGTTCAAGATGCTCACTATTCCCATCATCGTGAATCAAATCAGATCCGAAGATTGGTTTGTCACGATAGATCTAAAAGACGCCTATTTTCATGTCTCCATCCTTCCATGTCACAGGAGGTTCTTGAGGTTTGCTTTTGAGGGCGAAGCATACCAATATCGGGTTCTTCCATTTGGCCTAGCACTCTCTCCCCGCACGTTCACTAAGTGTATGGATGCAGCTCTGGCTCCACTGAGGCTTCAGGGCATCCGTATATTGAATTATATCGATGACTGGCTCATATTGGCCCAGTCTCGAGAAATGGCAGTTCGGCATCGAGATGTTGTCCTTGGCCACATTCAGAAATTGGGGTTGAGACTCAACACTAAGAAAAGTGTGTTAGAACCAGCTCAGAAAACTACTTTTCTGGGTGTGGTATGGAATTCGGTTACGATGCACGCACGTATGTCTCCCGCACGTATCGAATCCATCCTGACCATGGTGTCAGGGATAAAGCTAGGCCAGGCCATGACTGTAAAGCAATTTCAAAGACTATTGGGCCTCATGGCAGCGGCATCCAACATTATTCCTTTGGGCCTTCTTCACATGAGGCCCCTTCAGTGGTGGCTCAAAGCCAAGGGGTTTTCCTCCAAGGGGAATCCGTTCCGTATAATAAAGGTTACGCGCAGATGCCTTCGTTCCCTATTAATATGGAAGAAACCTTGGTTATTGTCCCAAGGGCCAGTGTTAGGGGCGTCATGTCGCCGGAAAACCGTTTCGACAGACTCTTCCCTCACTGGCTGGGGCGCGGTCATGGACGGCCGCTTTGCTAGGGGTCTGTGGCAGGACCATCATCATTCTTGGAATATAAATTGCCTAGAAATGTTGGCTGTGTTCAGGGCTCTGAGGAGCTTCCTCCCAGACATCAAAGGTTACCATGTCTTGATACGTTCGGACAATACATCAGTGGTAGCTTATCTGAACCGACAAGGGGGACTCAGATCGCGCCCTCTATCCAGATTGGCGCATCAGATTATTTTATGGTCCCAAGGGAAAATATTATCTATAAGAGCAATATATGTCCCGGGGGTTCAGAATCAGGGAGCAGACATCCTGTCGAGGCAGGGGCTGAGGCCCGGGGAATGGAGACTCCATCCAGAGGTGGTGGAGCTGATATGGCAGAGGTTTGGACCAATGGAAGTGGATCTGTTTGCGTCTCAAGGGACGTCCCACTGTCCACTTTGGTTCTCCCTCACTCATCCAGCCCCGCTGGGGTTGGATGCCATGGTACAGGCCTGGCCGAGGCTTCGCCTGTACGCTTTTCCCCCGATCGCTCTGCTCCCGGGAGTCCTGGAGAGGGTCCGTCAGGAGGGCATCAGTCTTCTTCTGGTAGCCCTGTTTTGGCCGGCCCGAGTATGGTTTTCGGACTTAATTTCACTCCTGATAGCTCCGCCATGGCAGATTCCTCTGAGGAGGGATCTGTTATCTCAGGCGGAGGGCACTATATTCCATCCTCGCCCAGAGCTGTGGAAATTGTGGGTCTGGCCTCTGAGGGGGCTCAGTACCTAGATGCTGTTCTATCATTTGGGGTGCACGGAACCATACTTATCTCTGGGGTTCCGTCTATTAGGAGATTATATGGCCTTAAGTGGAATGTTTTTTCCACTTGGTATAGAGAACATGAGTTAGGCCCAGTTAACTGCCCAGTGGCTTCAGTTCTGGAGCTTCTTCAAGATCGTTCTCTGCGAATCTCTCCCTGTCCACATGGATGCCATTGCGGCGTTCCATGCACCACTGAATATTGGGCCTTTGGGGAGGCACCATCTGGTCATACTATTTCTCCTTGGTACTTAGAGGATGAGACTGACAGTCAGGTCCAGGGTCCCTTCCTGGTACCTGGCGGTGGTTCTCGAAGGCTTATTGGCTCCCTTCGAATCCCTTCAGTCGGCTTTGCTAGGACCTCACGTTCAAGATAGCCTTTCTCTTAGCTACTTCTTATAAAGAGACTGGGAGATCTCCAAGCCCTGGCAAATGTACTAATGTACCAGCTTGCTTGGGGTTTACCCTCGGCGGAGTTATGGCCATCCTGCATCCGAGAACCAGCTATGTGCCTTAAGTGCAATCTAACATGGCTAGGTCCATGGTCCTGCAATCATTTCATCCTCCACTACATGTGTCGGCAGAAGAAGAGAGGTTCCTTGCTCTGCCAGTCAGAGTTCCGAGTATTTACCTTGAGAGGTCCTCTTCTTGGAGAAGGTCGGACTTACTGTAGTGTGTGTTGGATCACCTAATAGGGGCTCCCGGCTAAACAAACCATAAGTAGGCCTACAAGGTGCACAATTTGCCTTCACCTTTGGCCGTAAGGGCTCATTCTACTAGAGGCATGGTGTCCTCTAGAGCCCTCCTCTCGGGAGTGCCCCTCCAGGAGATCTGTGGGGCAGCCGGTGGGCTACCCTGCACATTTTATCAGGTTTAATAGTCTGCACCTCCCTAGTACGCCTGGCGCACGTATGCTCTAGTCCTAGCTGAGTGTCTGAGATCAGTTTCACTCTAGGGCAGGCCTTTTTCGGTGCGTGGCCTAGTGGGCATTCGTTCCCCAAAGAGTCGTTTCCAACGACGCAGTTCGAGTTCCCTAACGAAAGGGAACGTCTCGGGTTACGTTTGTAACCCTTGTTCCCTGAGAAGGGAACGAGACACTGCGTCGTCTTGCCACGCCCCTCGATGCCTAGGAGCGGCTTGCTTCATCGCGAGGCTAATGTGTGTGTGCCAGCGTCACTTTTATGCATCCGGTTATGCCGTCACATGTTACGTCATGACGCAACACCAATCAGGATTGGATTAGTTTCATTCATACTTCAGAGGCGCACGCTAAGGGAGCGTCCCCAAAGAGTCGTTTCCAACGACGCAGTGTCTCGTTCCCTTCTCAGGGAACAAGGGTTACAAACGTAACCCGAGACGTTTTCATCGGACAGTGACGATATAAGCGCTATTTAATTCACAAAATATAAACATATTTAATAGAAATTCATAATACGTAGGCTAGATCATTTTGAGAAATATCCTGGATTTTTTTATGACTACAGAGAGTACAGACCTTTTCATAACTTCTCATCCAAAGTACAGTGCCTTTTTACAGTTCGTCAATGCCAAGAATTTTCACAGGGAAAACTGAATTGTCTTTATGAGCGAAGCTGCATTCTGTCTGTGTCATGATTCCTTTCTTGTGTTACCCTGTCTTAAGGACTTTTAAGTTGAAGTGTTCTCTGTTCTCCTTGTTTTTGTGTTCATCCGTGTGTCCTTGACCTGTGGCCATGTTTGTAATTTTGTAGTTTTCCCTGTTGAGTAGTCTTCCTGTGTATTTAAACCCCTGTGTTTCCTGTGTTCTTTGTCAGGTCTTGTCCTACACGGATGTGGGGTTGGTGCTACTCATTCTGTTATCTTATCTGTTCCCTAATTCTCTGGTCTCTGTGATTTTGTTACGTTTATTTTGTTATTAAACTATTTTGCATTTGGATCCAGCTCTCTTTTTGAGTTCACCCTGCGTTACAGACAGCAGCAACTCCTCCTCTACCTCACGGACAGCAGCGACTCCTCCGCTACCTCACGGACAGCAGCAGCTCCTCCACTCCCTCATGGACAGCAGCGACTCCTCCGCTACCTAACGGACAGCAGCGGCGACTTCGCTTCCTCACAGACAGCAGCGACTCCTCCGCTCCCTCACGGACAGCAGCGACTCCTCCACTCCCTCACGGACAGCAGCGACTCCTCCACTCCCTCACAGACAGCAGCGACTCCTCCGCTCCCTCACAGACAGCAGCGACTCCTCCGCTCCCTCACGGACAGCAGCGACTCCTCCACTCCCTCACGGACAGCAGCGACTCCTCCGCTACCTCACGGACAGCAGCAGCTCCTCCACTCCCTCACGGACAGCAGCGACTCCTCCGCTACCTAACGGACAGCAGCGACTCCTCCACTCCCTCACGGACAGCAGCGACTCCTCCGCTACCTCACGGACAGCAGCAGCTCCTCCACTCCCTCACGGACAGCAGCGACTCCTACCTAACGGACAGCAGCGACGACTCCACTCCCTCACGGACAGCAGCGACTCCTCCACTCCCTCACGGACAGCAGCGACTCCTCCACTCCCTCACGGACAGCAGCGACTCCTCCACTCCCTCACGGACAGCAGCGACTCCTCCGCTCCCTCACGGACAGCAGCTAGTTTATCCTTCCCCCCGGCGATTCACTCCAGCCCACCGGCGAGAGCTCCATGACTTTGCGTTCCTCCTTCCTTCCAGGTTTCGGCACCAATGTAACAATGTATGTTGATAAGGGAAAAAGGAGGCGGAAACAGGTGAACATTCAACACACTTTAATAATAATAAAAAAACACAAAACAAAAGTAAAAGCGGCAGCCACTCACGAACGACTGCTGCACACACATAAACAAAACATAATGTAAAGTCCAGGCCTGGTCCTCTCTCGTCCTTCACTTTCGTCGCTCCTCCTCTTACGCTCCTCCTGCCCTGCTTGCCACATACATGCTCTGTGAAGAACATATTCTGTGTGAACGGCCCCTTATTCTTCACTTTTTTATTTCTTACAGATTTTTTATTACTAAACTGGAATTTGAGGGAATATTTCAAGAAAATCCAGCATAAAAAAAGCCTGGCTATAAATGGCTCAGCTGTGAAAACATTTGAGTCAAATTCAAATTTCTTGGAGCCACCATATCTGACAGCTTCAAATGAGAGAACAACATCACTGCCCTGGTCAGGAAAACACAACAGGGAATGTTCTTTCTGAGGCAACTGAATTTCTGAGGCGCTGCATTTCTTCTCTGCCATCCTTGTTCAGTCCTCACCTTGATCCACTCAACTGAGAAGATAACAGACTGTATTTTGAGAAACTTTAAACCCAGAACCGAGCAATAATACCTTATCCATGCATATAAACTGTTTTTGCCCTTCATTCTTTCCTCTTTGCTTTGTTGTTTTCACTGTATTATCATATGCTCTCTAATGTATTTTATTTATTTATTGTTGTTGTGTTATGTGCTGATAACCATTGCAAATTCTTTTGCCCAGATGCAAGAACAAATATGAAAAATCACCAATAAGTCAAATACTATAAATAATAAAGCTAGAGGCAAAAATATACATATTATATATCATCCAGGAAATCAATGCAATTTGATTAAATAAATTAAATAGAATAAGAATAAAAAAGAATCTGCCTTCCCATGAAAAACTCTCTGTATGTAGTAGATGCACTGAACTTTGTTAACAGAAACACTTAAGATTTAATAAGCAAAATGTGAAGTGGTTGTGCAAGTAGTCCATAGACAGTTAAAATGCATTGACTTCTATTCATAAAATATAATACATAAGGTACCAAACCAAATATGCCAAATAAGACATTTTCCTCCCTATACCGTTGCATGCAACAAAAAAAGTATGGATTTACTTACATTTCTGCATAAATCAGTCATGAAATCTTGTGTTTAACCGAGTGACAACAATAGGCAAGCATTGTATTTTAGAACAATAAAAAACAAACAATGTTTTATGTATTTTTTGACATATTGTGCAGTCATTAAAGAATGGAAAAAGTATGTAAACTCTTAATATATTTAATAATTTAATAAATGGCTGACTCACTTTAGACAGCTAAAATCTCCAAGGATGTTATTTTTCTATATTATTACAGATTTCCATTTTTTTTTTTTCTCGGGGAAATATGTTTTGAACACATGAATTGCGTAAAACTGAGAAAAACAACAACAACAGCACAACCTACCAAGGGCCAGTCCACACAGAACCGCATTTTGTGTCCCACTATGCTACTTTTTAATTGTATTTTTTAAATGTAAATATCCACTAGACGGATGTCTTTAACCATTGTGCTGTGTTTTGTACATGATGAGCATTGTTTAAATGCCATATCATGCCATATCAAGCTAAAGGAAGATCAGAACGCATGTCGAAACCCTTCCTGGTTTCATATAAGTTTTCCACCCTGCACTGTAAATGTTTACATGGTATGTTCAAATTTGTCTATGCAGACTGTAATTGTCTATTGTTCTGACTAAGAACAACAAGATCATATTTTATGACCAATTTATGGAGACATCAACTGACTTTTTCTTGCAACTGTACATGACTCTTGTTTTCCTTAACAGATATCAGCGCAACCCTTCTACAGCCACTTACCTGCAACACCCGGCGAAGTATAACAGCTCAACTGGAGAACCAAAAACATGGGTGACATTGGGTACAGGAACTAGCTGGAATATTCCTGACATTAAAAAGCAGACTGAGATATCAACTACAAAATTCCTTTCACAAAGCGAGTTATCTCACAGAGAATTAACTGACTATACTGGTAAAGTTAGAAGAGAAAAACAGAGATCAAATATGGGGAGGTATAAAGAAAGAGACATACATGAACAGCGCGAGGGCTGGGAAAGCACATGGCCAATAAACTGCAGAGGAAAAAGAGAAAAATGTGGAACAAACAGTCAGAAAGAGCTACAAGCTTATGCCAATTGCTATCATCGTTCACTTTCCAAAAAAACGTCTGGCTTTGAGGTTGGGGAGTGGAAATCATCTAAGTGTGCTTCAGGCATGGAGAAAGTGTTGGGATATGGGCAGTGGGTTGTTAGTGCAGAGACCAAAGAAAAATACCAGCCAACTATATTGACACCACACAAAAAAGACAAAACTGACCTCAGCAACAGAGAGAGGGAACAGTGGAGGAAATGGAGCACTTGTAACTCGAGAAATACAGAAAGTATTTTCCCACTAGTATCATTTAGACAGCCTCCATCCTACACGGCACCACCAGCATACAGCTCCTCGAAGGATGGTGGCAAGCTGGCAGGAATCCCGACAGTTACTGCACAGGAAAGTATGGGAGCTTTTAGGGAGCAAACATTTGAGAGCAGGAGAGTAAACTTTAGAGATTCAACAGAAACACAATGTTATCCTTCAGCAAACAATGGACATTATTTACAAAAAAATAACCAGACACAGATCACAGAGAGTTATCGTACTGATCTAACAGGGGGGCAACGCTGTCTGGAAGGCTTAAATACTTCCTCTGCCATGCAGTACACAGCAATAAAAACAAAACCTTCTTCTCCACAAGCACAGCTTCAATACCGAGAGTCTTCAGAAATGACCTGTCCTGATATTTCTCAGACTAAGCAGACCAAACTCGCGAGAAGAAAAGGTGGTGAGATTGTGTTTTGTCTTGTCTCTCGTATGGGGGAGGTGTCCGGCTTGTCTAGTTCTCCAGAGGAACCACTTAAATCCCATGTGTTACCTCTGTTAACTGATTCCAAACCTGATGACATGACAATCACACCTGAGCAGACAAACTCACCTCAGTGCAATGATGACGGCAGACAAAATCAGGATGGATATCTGCAGAAGGATGGAGCAGTGAGGCAGCTCCATGGATCTTTTATGTCTGGAGAGTTTGGGTTTACACCCCTAGAACAGACAGGAGAGGAACAAAGATCTAGTTCTATCCAAGATTTTAGTAATGTGATAATACCGAATGAAGATAAACAAGAGTTGCAATGTTATGACTCACAGTCACGCTGTTTAACCCAGAAGTCATATATGGAGACAAATGGACAGGAGAAACCGCGCAGGGAAGTAGTAGAGAAATTCCCATTGTGGAAAGAGCCAAAATATCAGCACCACTTGACAGATATGACAAAGCAAAGAAATGAACAAAGCCAAGGGATCAACGATGAGTGCGAAGTTACTAACACAAAGAACACCAAAATATCAACAAAAGACCAACAGAAGAGTCTTGTGGTCATTGATGCAACTTGTGTTGTTGTCAAGGTTGAGCTTGTTCTTCTTCCAGAGAAGGAACATGTCCAGTATGTGTGTTTGACGGAGGACAGGGAGAGGACCGATGTGCTAAAGCAGAACTGCAGTGCCATCTCAAGCCAAGAGACCCCTGAAAACAGTACTTTGGACAAGGGAGAAGAAAGGATTCTTGGAATACCACATGAGTATCCCAGGACAGGATTACAGACATATGAGAGCATTTCACAAGAACGAGTCAGTTCCTGTGGGAGTAACATAGAGGATCCAATAAAAGAGTCTGAGGAATCTCCATCAGCAGCCAAAACTGTTGATGACTGGCAAGTGCTGGAAAATGAACTGATGGCGGGACAATCCTGGAGTGGGACAACACTGGAGAACAATGAAGGTTTAGAGGAAACGCTCGACATAATGAAAGTAGGAAACCAAACCACTGCAAAAGAACCTGAAGCTGCGATTGAAGACTTTGTGGCTTTAACCAATGCAAAGTCCACATCTGAAGTTTCTGGGGTACAAACTGAAAAGACCACAGTACAAATGAATCAAGCCACAAATCAAGAAAATGGACGAACACTGGACGACAGTGTAGTTAAACACAGAACACAGAAAGATAATCAAAAGGATACTTTACCAAAGAACCATACCAACGATAGTTCAATAGAAGAAAACCTCTCAGATGACGTAGAGGACAGGGAAGAACTTGATTTGGATTGCTCCAAACCTCTCCTAAAAACAAGTGCAGAAAATGCCATCAAAGAAATTCAGCATGGTGAACACAAAGTTGTTTTACCTTCCATTGTGGGTTTCAGTACACTCAGAAGATCAAGCTCTTCACCTCATGTGTCATTCCCCTCTGCTTCCAACACGTTGGATGGATCTCACACAGAGAACAAACCACTGTTGCTTCCATCTTCTACAAATACAAAAGGCACCCAGTACTCCTCACTTCCCTCACTTTCTTCAACTCCTGTTCCAGTTGCTTTTGAAAATCCTTCTCTCTCAAAGACAAGAAGCATGCCTGCTGATGTCTTACTCTGCACGTCATCTCCCCCTGAACACAAACAAAAAATACAACATACCAAGTCTCTGTGGGACGCTGTAAGTCGCATCCGCAAACACACTGCTCCTGACTCCGAGACAGAGGAAGAGGAGGCGGTGGAGTTCGGGGAACAAACTGACTCGCTTCATCAGAGGTTGAACACAGAGGAATGAGTATTGGAGGACCGTACTTCAGAGAAGTCAACAAAATGTAAAACGATGTTCCCTTGGCAGAAAACACTGAGGGCCCTATCTTGCACCCAGCGCAATTGACTTTGTTCACCGACTCATGTATCATTCCTATTTTGCACCCGCGCAAAGCAGACTTTTCCCTCCACAGATGCACGTCGGTTAACTAAGAAATACACTTGCGCTCCCCGGGGCGGTTCAGCGCAAAGAGGAGGCGTGTTTCGGCGCAAACGTTCCCTCATGCTATTTTACAGGTTTAGAAAACAATTGCGCCACTAACCGAAAAAAAACAGTTTAAAGTCAGTGGCGCGTTGCTCATGTTATTCATATGCTATTTTAAGGGCGCATGCTTGGCCTTAATCAATGTAGCGTGTGCACAACGCACATACACTTTGATTCTCTCATCTACACACAGACACAGCAGTTATCATTTTTGCAAATCATACATTATTACGATAGATAGATAGATAGATAGATAGATAGATAGATAGACATTTTATTATAAAAGCATACATCTAGCTTACACATTTACCCAAATTATCATACGCCTGTTTAACCGAAGTTAATTTGGGTGTGTTTCTCCATCCCCAACGTCCCTGACGAGAACGTCGGTCTCCTCGGCTGTGAACCACTCCTGTCGTGCGTCTGGCAAATCCGCCGTTATAATAGGAATCCGCTTTCGAACAAGCGCGCCTGCTCTTAAAGGGAATGTGAGATGTCGCTCTGATTGGTTTATTTCACGTTATGCCCAAACCACACCTATGAATAATGAAGCTACTTCAGACCAACCCCTTTTAGATTTGCGCCAGGCGCAAGAGTCATTTATCCCGCCGGGAAAATAGCAACAGAGCCAAGACCCGCCCACAAAGTTACTTGCGCTTTGCGCTTTGACACTTGCGTTTCAGATCGTTAAAATAGGGCCCTGAGTGTAAACTATCAGTGTGTTACAAGCACAGGCTGTAAAAGCAAAAGCAAAAGAAACAGTGACATCACACCAATATTTGACTGTTTGTATCACTCAGCTTGTGTTTGTTCCAGGTACTGTCAGTCTGTGTATTAGTGGTAGGGGTTTTAAAGCAATGCTTTCTGCAGGTTACATTGTTATGAGCGAGTCACTGAATCTCCTGCTCAACCAACCAGTGAAAAAACACTGATTCATGATTCAGGAACAAGAAAAGACATGCTGTGTGTTGCTCAGATACACACAATGTTTAATTCTGGTTTGTCTTTGTTTGAAACTATTTTAACAACATGCAAGAAGGGTGTGTTTGCTTGCAACATGATATTTCATTTGCATAAATAATTACACAAAGAAATTTGCTATGCTTGTTGCCTGAAGCTGGATTTGTCAAATAATAGGAGTAAATTTATGGCCTGATATAAATCCTGTCAGTGCAGATGGCCTTGTGATCAGTGCTCAGACTTGCTTCTGCCGAGTTTGAGTCCCGGCTCGTGGGATTTCCCGCTATATAAGGAGGAACTGAACGGTCATTGCCTCTTTATCCTCCAGTCTTCAAGAAGTCCTCAACACCTCTGAGCCGCAGAGATGCTCTCGCTGGACACTGGCTCGATCCAGGGAGAAACACGGCATTCCGGAACACATCCGTAAAATGCCAAAATCACTAAAAGAGCACATTTTCATTTGTTTCAGTGAAATGGGTCTAGAACATCAAAGGTCCTCATCATGACTTTATGGAACATTTGCTTAAAATTAGAGGGCAATTTGTCTGTTTATATATATGGATTTTCATCCATCAGATAATAAGGAAATACATATATAGTAAAACATTCTAAAAATTCTCATTGATTGTAATAAAATTCCTGGTTTTTTCTAATGAGGTCCAGTGGACTGAGATCCGGTCTAATGCGGTCTGATGTTGTTCAGTAGAGTCTGATCAGGTCCAGGAGTGGCAGTCGGAAGAGTCGGGACTTTTCCAATGGGGGTCGTAAGGGCCGGTCTGGTCAGCTGCCCGCTGGTCAAACTGTGCAGCCTCTCTGCTCAACCCGTACGGCGGGCCACAGATCCTCTTATTTCAAGAGAAACACAGGCTAATCAGAAAGCACTAACGAAGTGCAGGTCCAACCATGACTAGGATTTTCACAAATATAGGGGGATCAGTGAGCGGCCCCTCCCCAAACGGCATCGCCTATGACGTAAAGCCATCACACACCTCTTTTTTTCCTCGTCATGTTTTGGTAGTCTAACGTTAACAGTGTGTGAGTGAGTCTAAATGATGGAAAGGAAAGGTGGCGCTGAGAAGGTCAGACTCAAAAGGAAAAAAATGATGGAGGAGGAGGGAGCGAAATGCTCCAAAATAATGGATATGTTCCGGGCATCAACGAGCAAAGAGACTACAGGTGAAATAAGCTAACGCTCCTAATGTCACCGCTAGGCACAGATGGGAATTAGCACAAGCTGCCAGCCAGCCAAAAGCTTGTGAAATTTGAAAGTAGCTCGGTGGTAAATATGAGACAAATTAATGGTTTACTATTGAGTAGCTCTCGTTGGCAGATGTTCCTAGTTTTAAAATGAGTAACTTCCCTTGGCTGCTGCTATGTGAAGGACTATGATGCTAACACTAGCAGAAGCTAATGCATGTTTGAGCAAGGGGACCGTCAAAATCATCAGCATCGTAAATCCTGCAAAGTTTTTTATATTTTCATTTTTTTTTAAATATGTATTTACATTTATAACACTATACTTTATATTATATTACCTTTGTATCAAATTACAAAAAAACTAGTTAGTGCTGCAGTGAGGGTGTTTCTAATACAGCGGCTTTTGTCATTTTATTGTAATTTTACTTATTTACAGGGAACCATTTTCATGAAACCTACGAAAACTTCACTCTGTAATCTACAACATGCATTTGTGTAGTTGCATCTAGTGGTGAGATTGCAGATTGCAGGGTATTAACTACTTTTTTTTAAGAGCGTAGAACGCATAGAACAAGACCTAAAACATGAGGTGGTGTTGCCAAGGTAGCAATTTCACTGGAGCTAAACAAATCAATCTAACCATAGATGTGGCGGTGGCTTTCTTAATCTATTTAAAATAATTTTGCAAGGGTTCTATGACATTAGTATATTTTTTACCAAAAAATATTTTTACCCTACATTAAAACAGGCAAGCACAGAGAAAGGGTTAGTAAAAGATGAGTAGTAATTTTTTTGTGTAATAGATATTTAACTGGGTTGTAAAATAATGGAGTAATTGATAAGACACAAACTTACAAACACAACCGCTTGTAGTAGAATGGTTTGAGAGTTAGTAGAAAAAAAATCCAATGACATAAGACAAATGTATTAGAAAAGTATTCCAGTGTAGTGTTTCTAATCTGTCATGTAATGCACATTTAAAATGGCACCTTGTAAAGTTTAATGCAAACGTTTGGAATTTTTAAATATTAAATTACAGATACAACATGGCTGGTATATTTGTGACTTGTATTTTTTGCACTAAAGAGGTGAGCTGTTTGCTGTTTTACATTTGCTTTCAATCAGAGGTGTAACGTCCAGGTTCAGAAAGTAAAAGTCCTCCTCAGTATTTTGTTCCAATCACCTGGATTTGCTAATTAGCAGTTTTTCAGCCAGGAGAGAGAACTAATTAGTGAGATCAGCTGGCTGAGTTCATGGGTGGAATAAACATATGGCAGGACTTTTACTGTCTGACCCCTGGACTCTACACCTCTGCTTTCAATCCTACTCTGATTAGAGGAACTAAGGAAATACAGTTTTACTCCAAAGATTTACATCCATCTGAATGGAAAGACTCATAATTTGCACTTTTAAGAAACTTTTATATTCTTTTTGACAACATTAAAGGTAGGGTAGGCAGGAATTTTCTAAAAAAAAAAAAAAATCCAAATTTGTTTAAACTTTCTTTATATATCAATACATAATTAAAATTTAAGTACTCTGAAAAAGAGAGTATAAAAATCGAGTGTCTGTAGTCCTCTCAGGACTGCAATAAACACAGCTACTTATTCCATTCGCTCCCACCCCCTTCCTTCTGGGCTCCTTCCAAAGCCACGCCCCCAAAACACATGAACGCGCGATGCCGACGTCTGCAGCTGGAGGACGCGTTTGCCAGCATAGATATCATATATAAAGGCTAGATGTCTCGTGCGCACTGCTGGCCAATGGAGGTCTACGTCCGCACGTGGCGGCCATCTTGCCACAGTGTACTCGCTCACTACTTCAATGGTGCATGTACTTTTAAATAACCATAACTTGCTCATTTTTCTACCGATTTTCAAACGGTTTGGTTTGTTATAAACGTCAGAGATGTAGTTATGACACTGCATACATACACTGCATACATATGAAAAATTATAACATACATGTTCAAGCATTCGGAATTATAGCCACGTTAATAACGTTTGTAAGAAACCAAACCGTTTGTAAATCCGTCAAGATTTCAGCGAGATAAGAGGATTTGTGTGCGTGCTGATCATTCACCTTAATGCACAGAGCACTGTCACAAGATGGCCGAACGATGATGCCGGAAGTGACTGCGCCATAAGACATCTAGCGTTTATATATGATATCTATGTTTGCCAGTGCTAAGCGGAGGAGAGGAGCACAGTGCATGTAGTGACATCATGTCAGAATCACCTGTAATAAAATACCTAACTTTATCATTATGAATAAACAACTTTCATGGCTGTTGTTAGTACTCACTATCAAGCTAGCATATCGATACGGGTAAAGTTTAAAATATACAAGAGGTTGATTCGGTAACGAGCTAGTAACATAAGGCAAAGCTAAAAACAGGTTGCATTGATACACGTTTTACCATTACCTCTGTGATGAAGGTGAATTTCGTGTAAGATTCATACAGTGTTTTGCATGTAAGCGCTTCCACGATGAAAGCACTGTTGGCTCTGAAGAGGACAAACGTTACACTCCGGTGACAAGTAGCCTACCTTTCTACCTTACTAGTTCCTTTTTTTTGCCTTCGCTGACTTTTTATGCAGGTACTTGGGAATTGTGACTGCTCTTTCTCTGCCATTATTGTGATTCTTCCTTGCTATCCGCAGTGGCGCCTCCAGGATTTTTTTCATAGGGTGGCCGAAAGGGGCCAGCAAAAATGTTAGGGTGGCACAATACCAGGGCTTAATTTGAGCCGGAACACGTTCCGTCACCTCCGACATTGGATCCGGAACCTTTTTTATTGGATCCATCATCCGGCACCTCCCGTGTCACTAAAATTAAATGCCTAAATGAAAAAAAAAAAAATTACTTTTTGTGTAGTGTTCAATATTTGTGACGTGCGCGCTTGTTGTACGAGTCGAGATTGCTGTATAGCCTCGATCGTTTCACTCAGAGGAAAAATGTAAAAAAGACAGGAAAGTTTGCTTAACTTTTTCAAATACGCTGGACAGTCAGATCCGAAACAAGCAAAAACCGTTTCCGCTGATCAAAAAGGAGACCACGCGGTGGACACAGCCTAGTATCGACATAATATCTCATAAATACATTCTAATCTGCATTAAGCCACATTGGTTTTATATGGGAGGAAAATGCTTAACGTGTAAATGCGTTCATATTATGGGCTCATCTGTTGAATAACAACATCGAGGGGAAGCTCGATTTTTTGTACATAGCATAGCCTATTTGTTAGGATTTTAGTATCATAATGATTAATAAATGCACGCGTAATTATCCGTGAACTTGATTTGAACAAATACCTTTCAACTTGTGCAAAATTCAGAATTAAATGAATGTGCAGAAATTTGTACAAATAGAGGGTATGTAGGCCTACTATAATGTTGTAGCCATTAAAAAACGCATTTAGTTTCATATTTGTTAAAATATTGTAATGTTATTTTTTTTTTCCATTTATGTTGATTTATGAAAAGTGAACAGAACAACACAAGCGAGTAAGGATGTGCAATATGAGACATGGAGCGGGTCAGACATGATTTTGACCGTTGAAGTTGAAGTTGTTTTGTAGAAAAGCCTTTCTTTAAAGTGAATTTCGTTTTGTATAAATTGTATCTTAATTTTAATAAATTTTTCATCAACCAATTGCCTGTATTTAATGAATAGGCTACGAAACAAATATAACGGAGGCGCCTGCGCGCTCACTTGCATTGTTGCATTGTACGTGAACTAGCACATCCTAACTTAACGAAACTCGGTGTATGCCTCACACAGACATGACAAATAAATCAAATACACAAAGCTTGAAATGTCTTTAAACGAAATAATTCAAAACGAAAAAAGAAAAAGGCTACTCTCTGATTATGTAATCCATTAGGCTTATTTATGTGCATTTCTCTCTATAGGCGCGTTCACACAGAGATGGCGATCGTCAACTTCATCTTTGCAGCCGAGTCGACACTTTTAGAGAAAACACTTGTTTATTAATAAAAATCAATACACGCGTCACCGGATTTACAGATGCACGCACACATATTATTTCGAAATAACGAGATATTGTGTTGAAATAACATTATTATTAATAATAGCCTACATCTTTTAGAATAGGCCTATTTGATTGAATGCTGAATGTTGCGCTTGTTCAATTTAATAAAATTAAAACTTTAATTGTGATCATTAACATAACTGAATATTAATATTTAGTGACCAAGTTTTGCGCAGCTCCCCGTCAATGATCTAGCACCCACTCAGCACATGCGTTAAAAATTCTCTGGCGCTGTCCCTGCATTGAAGCTACGTAGGCAGTGTAATTTTTCTTTTTTTTTTTTTCGTTACCTCCAACCCCCGTTTTGAGTCGCCGGATCACTCATCACTTTATTAAAACAATTGTTACACTGCTGCAAATGTAATGCAATGTAAAAAGTTGAAAGAAAACTAACTAGACATTTTACAGTTAACAAAGAAACTTTTTAGAAGTTATATTGCATATTATTCTTAGTCACATATGTATACTACAATTACTAATTATAAAATAATATTTTAGAAAATGATTTAAGAATATAAAAGCAGAGTAAGAAGATATACTAATTCATATTGAGTTGTGTGCATAGGGTGTAAGAAGGCATAGGTTATGTAAATGCATTTTATATATGCAACAACCTAATATATATAATAAAGCCCTAACAGCCCTAACCATAACAGCACATTAGTTACTTTGTCTATTATCCATTTCCTTTGTCTGTAGTCACAGTTGTCTTTGCCTGTATTCGCTCAAAATCAAAACAGCTTTATTCTCCTGTTTCCATGTCTTCTTGCAAATACATCAACAAAATCTTCCAGGTTAATGGCCCGAGCTCTTTCTGATTCTACACTCAGAATTCCTAAATTACTCAGTCTTTCATCACTCATGGTGCTTCTTAGGTAGGTCTTAGTTCGCTTAAGTACAGAAAAACTACGCTCACAAGCTGCTGTGCTGACAGGCAATGCAAGTGCAATTTTACAGAGTTTAAAAAACTCATTAAACACCTCTTTAAAAGGCTCAATAAACACTGTCATTTCCAGTAGATTTTCTGGTGTTTTTAATCCATTTGTCTTCTTTCTCATAATTAGTCTTTTTATCTGAGGAACTTCATATTTCAGGTCATCTACGCTGCAGTTGTATTTCGAGGCAAACACAGAAATAGCATCTTGATCACAGAATGTTGGGCTGGAAGGGTTTACAGCCTGTATTCCAATCAGCGTGTCACAGTTATCTTTAGAAAATCTTCTCTTTAATTCACAGAGCAGAACATCAAGGACAGGTATAAATGTGGATGTATGAAAGGTGTCTTTGTCCATTTCCATTTGTCTGTTTACTATTGGAGAGGTAACCCAATGTCCATCTAGTCTGGAGCTGACTTTTACTTCACACTTTGGAGTTAAAGGTGAAATGTTGCACTGTTGGGCAAGATTCATACAATTGTCCCAGATCTGCTCAAAGTGTGATCTCTCTCTGTAGTCAGTAAAAGTCTCAATAAGAGAACCAACAAGGTCAATGGCAGTGCTAAGGTTAAGTTGTGGGGACTGTAAAACATCAGACAAGTGTTTTGCATCTCCAAAAACTTGAGTGAAGATTACGAGCAGTCCAACAAATTTCAAATCAATTTGAGCTAATATACCACGTGCCTCAACAGCCCTCTCTCCATTGGATTCCTGTGAAATTTCTTCAAGTACTTTGATGATAGCCGGTAGTCTGTCTTTCACAGTTTTACAGGCAAAATATCTACAAGCCCATCGAGTGTCTGATAGTCATTGCATTTCACGAGGTGGCCCCTCATACATTTGCTTCTGAACATCTAACCACTTTTGGTGGACGTAAGACCCTGATATAAAGACATACATCTTTTGAAGCAGTGAAAAGAAACAATGCGCATCAGGGACTGTTTTAACAGTGTCCACAAGTACAAGATTTAGGCAATGCGCATTGCAGTGCACATAGAATGCCAAAGGAGCTTCCTTTCTAATCCGTGCTTGTACCCCAGAGTTTTTCCCACTCATTACTGAGGCACCATCGTATGCTTGGCCTACTAAATTATGTTTGTAATCAAGGCCATAAAGCTGAAGCTTTTGAATGGTTTTGTCTGTTAGAGCCGCAGCATCCAAGTGTTGCGCAGCCTCAAAATGTAGTAAGCTTTCATGTACTGTGCCGCTGTAGTAATATCTTAAGACCATCGACATTTGCTCTTTCTTACTCACGTCTTTTATTTCATCAACCATTACACTAAAGCATTCACTCTCTTTAACCTCCCTTATTATAGATGAACGGACCATTTCAGCAAGACAATCCAAAATTTCATTTTGTGTCCCGTGACCTGTGTAAGTTGCATTGTGTTGTTTTGACATCTTTCTTTTAACTGTTTCATCATGTTTAGCGATCAATTCCATTATAGCAAGGAAATTACCCTTATTACCATCCGTATCTCTGTGGCCTCGCTGAGCTATATTCTGTGTTGCTGTAAGTAGCAGTACCTCAGCAACTGTCTTTATATATTCACGATTTGCCTTGACCAGTTTATCGTATTCATTACTTAAAGAGTTCAGCAGAGAAGAGCTGGTTGCAGCTGATCTTTTATACTCTGTCCATGCTAGCATTGCATTGATGTGAGATTCTGATTTTGTGTGCGCTGCAAACCCTCCGTCTTTGTAAGTGGCCTTTTTCCAGTTTCGAAAACCCTCAACAGATGTAAAGACTGAATCACCAGAATTTGGAAGACAGAAGTGTCTGCACGCGTAGCAGTAAGCAGAGTCCTTACTTTGAGAGTATTCAAGCCATTTGTGAGTCTTAAACCATTCTGCTTTAAAACAGCGTCTTCTATTCCCCTGGGCAGTTCTTGGAAAGAGCTTTAGATGGGGCTGTTTAGGATCCTCATCTCTTGATTTTGATATATCTATAATGGAGCAAAAAGCAGCATTAATAGTGCAATTCGTTAAGTATATGATCATTCATTATATGATTTATTTAATGCTTATGTTTTAGACAGATACATCTCCCCAGTTTACTTAAAATATTTACAAATGATTTGAACAATTTTAAAGTCTAAATAAAGTAGTGCTTACCAATCTTTTTAAATTCAAGGCCCAATTACAATTTCTACTCAAAATGTCATAAAAAGCCAAATGCTAACAAATATCCTTATTTTTATTTGTTTTAATTCATTTGAAAAAAATATAAAATTATTTTAAGACCCCCTTGGACATTTGTTAAGGTCCCCTGAGAAAAGCCTAAACACCTTCAGGAATATTTGCTAAGTGTGCTGTTAGTGAGTGCAGCACAGCAGTCCGTACCTGATGGGTCACAGTCTGTGTGTGCAGTTGTCTCTTCCAGTTGTTGTCTGTCCGTCTCTTGTCTGTCCGTCTCTTCCAGCTGCTGTCTGTTGCATTCTGTACTCTCTTGGACTTGGACTTGGTCCTCCATCCTAACTGCCTCATCACCTTTCTCAGAATGTACAGACCTTTTGCTGAAGAAGGTGGATATGTTGACTGCCTTCCTCTTCATTTTGATTCATAAACCCTATATTTGTGTGAAAATATCCAGTCAGAGTTTAAATAGCATATTTTCTGTTTCTGTTGTTTAGACATACATTAATAAAATAGTACTTGTCACAATAGTCTAATAAATTAATGGGAAACACTGACTAACTGTTCTACATTTGTAACCTTAGAGCAAATGACAGTGCATTAAATGTTACCCAAATCTGCAATAATTTATAGACAAATTGATGGAGTAATATTAAGGGTTAATTAACCCAAAAATGAAAAATCAGTCATTAAATATTCATCCTCATGTTGTTCCAAACCCTTAAGACCTTCGTTTATCTTTGGAACACAAATTAAGATATTTTTGATGAAATCCGAGAGCTGACCCTCCCATTGACAGCAAGGGTAACATACTACTACGTTCAAGGCCCAGAAAAGTATCAAGATGATCAAAGAAAATAACAGCTTTATTCCACATTTTCGTCTCTTCTGCGTCACTTGTGGAAGCGCGCGTGACGCACGCACCATGACGCACGCGTGTGGCACCATAGATATCATATATGTGTGGCACCGCCGGGGCTGTTGCTTTCGTGATTTGTTGGCAAGCAGCTTACAGGTGCATTACCGCCGGCGCCACCGACTGGACTGGAGCGTGGACCAGGATATTTGCATATATACACGGTGCCGTCCGACCCAGATAAGGCGTTATGACATTGAACACATGAGCCGTGCCTTGTTTAACTTACACACGGAGAAAAAGACTCTGTTATATGTTCTCCATGCCTATGTATGCTTTGGCAATGCAAAATGTGCTTCTGTCATGCCAATAAAGCTGTTTAAATGTAATTGAAAGACTCACGCTGTATGAAATCTATCGAGTCGGTCAGCGCCACCACCAACACAAGTGACGCAGACAGAGATGAAAATGTGGAATAAAGCTGTTATTTTTGTTTTATTTGCGCAAGTATTCTCGTAGCTTCGTAAAATTACAGTTTAACCACTGATGTCACATAGACTACCTTTTCGATCATCTAGGAACTTTTCTGGGCCTTGAACGTCATACTCTGCTGTCTTAATTTGCATTCTGGAGATGAACGGAGGTCTTACACGTTTAGAAATGACACGAATGTGAGCAATTAATGACAGAATTGTTATATGACATACGAAAACCTAGTTTTACTTACATTAAGTGTCCTCTCCTGCGTTGCTTGATCCTCCTGAACTTGAACGAACCATGTCCATGTGCTGCATGCTTCGCGGTATTGCGGCTATGGCGGCTGCACGTGTAAAGTGCGCGAAGTTGCCGCAATGCACGTAAAGAGGGGGAGGGGTTGAGAGCGTATTATACAGCTCATATAATACAAGTTTATTATTTAAATTTTTTAATAAAGTGTTTCATTAATAACTATGTTAATTTATAAAATAAAATCACTATACTAAAAACTCCACTCTTTCTGGTTGGCCCCCCCTGGCCCCCCCTGGCCCCCCCTGGCCCCCCCTTGGAGGCGCCACTGGTTATCCATGCCTCTCTCCGTGCCTCTTCCCCTCTTCAAGTCAAACGGGTGCGCGCGCATAGACATAATAAATACATAGACGCCCTATTGGCCGCTGGATCGTACGTCAACGGCACCGCCATACTGCGGAGGGCAACTTTCCCATACCTCTCATAACGAGAATTGAGAAAAATGCCTATTTCGTGTGCTGCTTGGGGCTTTACAAATCGCCACACAATTGAAAACAGGTCTCAGGGAATTACCTTTCACAAGCAAAACTGAAAATTTGTTACTGGTTGTATTTCATTTACTATGTTTATTTTCAGAGAAGAAAGGCCGCGAAATTTAAAAATACCACTGTTATTGTGTCACGAAATGTAGTTTTAAGAGTTTTTCAGTCGACAATGTAGTTGTTTAAAGCTCAAATCTGTGTTTTTTATATAAAGAGAGTGCCTTTTAAAAAATGTTATCTGGCGGTTTCGGAGTTGTGAGATCCAGTGATCACCGGGCGCTCAGCACTCATGTACCCCGCCGAGAACAGCCTTACCTCGGCTATAGTGCTTCTGACGTTCACCGTTGGATCTGATGTCTTTAGTCTAGTGAGAATAATTCGTCTTGTGTATATCTAACGGGCGATCTTTGGTTTCATTAATCTATAATTTGTTCCTTGGCAGATTGTTTTGGCTGAGGGCAAAGTGAAGTTTCATAACTTTATATATTTAGGCTATTTCACTTTAACGGTGTAGCCTGCTGTATTTTTTACTGAATCGTTTACTTTATTTCTTGACTTGTATAGCTTCTTATACCTTTTAAAAACTGAAATTTAACAAAAAGAGACAGGGTTGCGTCATTTTATTTTATATAGCCTATGTACGAATATTTTAAAATATATAAATTTACATTATTTATTATTGTTATTATAATAATATACCACTTGCGATTATCAATCTATTATAGTTATGCTGTTAAATTATTGTACTATTCATAATAACCATTTAACTTATTTTTTATTGTCTATATTCTGTAATTGATATTTCATATTCTATTACTATTATTATAGTATTATATATAAACTATATGCTATTATCAATATATTATTATTATTATATTAGTACTTATGATATTATATAATTATACTTTTCATTACTATTTAATTTGCTGTATACTGTTTGTTTATTTTATTGACTAAACTATTTACTATTAGCCTACTTCTCACTTTATTTTATATTTACTATTTGCATTGCACTGTAGTTGTACCATATGTATTACCATAAAGGATCCATCAGTTATCGTTGTTATTGCTAAAATCGGGTCAATGACAGAATATGCTTTTCCCACAATAAGAAAACTTTATTTAATTTAATGTGAAAATTAAATTATATCTCAGTATGGGGGCGTTCACAATTCTTATCCAAGAATGAAAAACCAAATACATGACAACCCTGAGCTTTGGCCATTCCTTATTAAAAATAAATACATTTTATAAGTCTAACTATCGAGATTTTAAATAACTAGAGATGGAACTTTTTTGTACACCACATACAAACCACTGAAATCGGTTGACAAATATATTTTTGGGGGTTTTTATACAGAAAAACCGCAGCTCACCTGTTTACTTGCATTAGATTACAGCGCAGTCTTGCCCTCCGCAAAATGGCGGACGCGTTGACGTATCGCAGCAACGTTCCAAAGCGGCCAATAGGGCGTCTATGTATTTATTATGTCTATGTGCGCGCGTGCATGCAGGGGTGGTTGCCATGGTAGTGAGGGAGAGTGACAGTCCATTGTGCCGCAAACTCCTGCTTACTCGGTGTAGTGAGCTGAATATTTCCGGGAACGGTGACATGTGATGAGTGCACGCAGTGGGGCTCGGGCACGAGACATGAAGGCATCTGATTGGTTCTTTACATTCGCACCGAGTGGCAGTGATTGGTCAGAGTTTTTACTGTCCTGCAGCTGCTACAGAGGTCTGATTGTTTTCATTCCTTTTTCTGAACACATAATGTATTGACTACTCTCAGGATGGAAGGACCATTTCACCCAGTATAAAAAAAGTGTTTCTGAACAGGATTACCTACTATAGCTTTAATGTAACTAAGGGCAGTCGAGCTGAGCCTCATGGATATAACCCTGTTAAAAGAATAGATGTATACGCTGATTTCACGCAGCCGCCATTTTGAACTTGAAAGTGAGGCTCCGGTGGGAAGAACCCCGGAAGTACAGATAAACAACAATGCCTTGGACTACCAACCTGAAGCTGCTGCCGCGATTTACACTATTGGAAGATAATATATAATATAGGATATGTATATAGTTCATTCCTGCTTCATTTTTTACTCTCTGAATTATATATAAAAAAATTATTTTATTTATAAATAAATTTCACTGTATATAGTCTAAAGTATGAAAGAAATGTATGTACAGTTTTAGAATTGACACAACATCATTAAACACAACAATACGCCATCGCATTCACGACTCTCCTGTGATTAAAGGCGACACTTCCGGTTTTCTTCCCACCGGAGCCTCGCTTTCGATTTCAAAATAACGGCTGCGTGAAATCAGCGTATAGTTTCCTGATTTTACTGTTTAATTGCATAAGCTGCTTTGTATTTGTAAGCTCTGTATCTCACCCACAGTGAGCCGTTCTTCATCTTCTAAAAGCTATTATAATCATACAGTATACTTGTGTGTTTAAAGCCTTTCCTCTACAACTTTCTGAAATATCAAAATGACTCATTTCAAACATATAAACTACTGATCAACTATCTATCAAATTGAATTTGACAATTTCTGAAGAGAATGTGAGTACTCCACAACACCGTCAGTAAGTTACAATTAACATTCATTTTCACACCAAAATTTAATGGACAACAATAATTTTACTGAAGTGTACAATATGCCAGATAATTTTTATTCATAAATAAATGTATAAATATAGTACATATTCAAACCTCCCAACTCCAGATATAAAGTTCATTAATATTGCCTCATGTGATGTGACTGTCCATCCGTTCTGGCCGTTTCCCTGTTCATGGCCGAAGACGCTGAGATCGGCTCCAATATCCCGCACTCATCTCAAAGTGGCTTTATAGATATTGATATTGCTCTCAGGATCTCGTTGCACCAGCTCCACCTTGAACATCTTTGGTAACACACTGTTGTAGAAGTCCTGAGCGCCGTGCTCTCTGCGCATCGGGGACGCCAGGAGGACCACAGCTCCGTCCTTACTCAGATGAGCCAGTGTGTCCAGGAGAAGAGGGAAGGTTTCAGGCATGTAGACGATATCAGCGCCCAGCACAAACTCCCAGCTGGAGGAGAAGGAGTCGTGGTCACGGCCCCAGGACAGCGGGAGCACCGCCGGAGCGACTGAGGGCCAGCCAGAGAGAGGAGTGTTACACTCAACATTACTCTCGATCTGAGCAAGGGCCAAAGGCAGGTCTGTGATGGTCACCTGGGCTCCTGAAAGACAACAGAAGATTGTCTGCGAGTTGGAATCGGCATTACAGGTCATGTTTCTAACAGTGAAAGTTTAGTTGAGTGTGAGATGTTCGTTCAGTTGCTTCCATGGCAATATAAAAAACACCAGGTTTCAATGGCAGAACAGTTGAGAATGAGAAATCATGCCAGTAATGGTAGTACTATTTGCTACCATTTCTTCAATCCCTATGATTAATCCCTTCCATGAAGGGAAAAGAGTTTAAAATATAAGCTGACAATCAAGAAAGATGACAATCAGCATTTTGAGAACTTCATGGCCAACAATTGCACAAGCATAAATCAATATTTTACCTAATCGTGCAGCCACTATTCCAACAAGCCCCGTTCCTGCTCCCAACTCTATTATCCGCTTCCCACTGAGATCCAGAGACTCTTTCTCAAAGAACTGACATAAATGAAGAGCCTATGACAAAACAGTGCAAATCAACAAGTGTATCAAAGAAATGACTTAAATGACATGTTTCCTAACATATAATGGGATTTTATTTATATCTTTTATTTTAGTTTTACACGTTTAATAGATTCATCAGATAGAATTTTAATTATGACTAAAGACATTATAAAATGACAAAGACATTGCAGCATTCCTAATTAAAAATAAAATATTAATTAGTTAATGATATCCGTTTGTGATAATCCCAGGTTGCTATGGTCACGCAGGTTTGTTTACGCATTAAACGCGTGTCCACAACATTATCAGCTTTCAGTTACTAAGACAAAACTCAGTGAACCGAACATGTCCTTCCCGGTCACCGTAGGCCTACTTCTCTATTTATAGAAGCTGCTGTATTAATATGTAGGCTAAATAGTTTTATTAATAAAGACTCACGGAGTCCCACACTGACGCAGAAACGCCCAGGTTTGCGCAGTAATACTGATGAATTGTGATGTTCTGTCCAGAAACTCGGTATGTGTTTTCCGCACTGAACGAGTCCTCAAATAAACGACAGTCTGCTGGAAACAGAGAGAGTTCAGGATCTGCGTTCATCATCATCGCTGTCTCTGACACACTCCCGCTGGAAGACGGGTTAAAGTCTCCTCGTTTCGTTCAAGAGTAAAGCTTTTATCACAGAGTGACATGTAGAAACAGCGGAATAGAACAGAAATAAGCAGCTTGAGTACGGAAAGCCTCCAGACCCAAAAGAGACGACCACCACTGCTACAGTCAACAGCTGGAATATCGATGTTCTGAATATGAAGTTTTGAGATCATTTTCCACTGTCTGTTTACAGGCTCTGATTTCTCATCATTTAGTGTTTCTACTGAAATCACATTTCTTGCATCCTGCACTGATACACCTCTCAAACTACTGTTTTATTCGTTTTTATTTTATGTAAATGGGAGACAACATTTTCAATGTCACCCCAGGTGAAAAGGAAATATATTTAAATTGTGCTTATTTTGATATATTTAATGTATTTTAAGTGTACTGTATGTATTAAATGTGTTATTTTGAGACAACTTCAAATATACTTAGTATACTTTTATATGTATTTAAGTTTAATTTTAAGGTAATAGTAATATATTTTAATATACTTGTGTTAAAATGGACCTATTTTAAGTACATTTAGTGTAATTTAATAGCACTTCTTTAAATTGTATTTTTAATACACTTTAAATATGTTTTAGAACTACAGCTGAATATAATATAATATCAGCTTATTAATAATGTATTAGAACACTATAAAAATACATTATATTTTAATGTATTACAAATACAGTGAAAAATTATCATTCAGTAAAACACACAGTAAAAAATATTTGTATAAAACACACACACACACTTTTAAAGCTAGTAAACGTTAATGTACTACACCCAGTGTACATCAGTACAGCAGCATATGTAAACTGTAAAAAAAAATACATTAACATTAAATACAGTGATCTGCAGAGGTATTATAAACAACAACAAAAAAACTAACTTAAGTCAATAAACCTAACTACAGTCAATAAAGTGCAGTCATTAATAGCTGCAAACAGTTACAGTACTGTCACAACTCAAACCATCTTCATCCTTCAAGTGAATTGGAGTGATTGGTCTTTGAGTTTGCCTCGTTGTTGCATTTCCTTCGAATCAGTGCTCGTACCTCAGACATGTTGGAAATTGTTTGATCACAGTGTCTGTGAAAGGGGAAAAAAGAGGAGTTTATTTTTATATTAAAGCAAAATTAACCTCTGTTAAAAAAGTAACTGTTCCCTTTCAAAAGGGAACTTGCACTGCTTCGATGATGCTATTGGGGAACGATGTTCTCTAGGTGCCTCTTTAATACTTCTGAGTCGCACTAGTAGTGTCATAGGCTGTCGCCAGTCAAATTCTATTGCCGTGATTGTACAGCTTTTCAAACACCGGTTCACATGGAGGGCGTTCCCCATAGCGTCATCCATGCAGTGTCTCATTCCCTGTTCTCAGGGAACAGAGGTCGTAACCTAGACGTTTTTTATTACAACACAGTATGATGTTTTGACATTTCCCTATGTTGTACATACAAGGTGAAAAAGACGTACTGTTAAATGTTTTATAAATGCATTAAAGTACATTTGTTTTGTACTAAAAACATACTTATACATATATACAAGTACATATTTAATAGTAAGTCTTTTTCACCTGGTAAAAATGGAATTCTTTAACATGGCATGTAATGCTTAGTTCATATATTTTAAAGCTACAATATGCAAGAATTTCTTGCCGCTAGAGGGCGCTACATTCCAAACAACAACAACGGCGTAGCTTGATGACGATGTGAAGGAGCGTGGAATGATGGGAACTGTCGTTTTAAACTCCACCGTGGATGTAAATCAGTCAGACGGGAATCGAAAAATCATGTTCATGGATGAGGTTAAGTTTTATTTTTATAATGACATGCTTTTTGTGGCGAGGGGGGCGTGGTTCAGCGCGGTCTGTAATGGGAGAGAGAAGAGACGAGCGTCCCACAAGTAGGTCAAGTGCAAATGACGAACACCTGTGTCTTATTGCAGTGATCCGCGTGGAGAGAGACGCTTATAAGCCGCGCTGGAACGAGAGAGAGAGACTGGAGAGAAAATTGGACGCAGAGAAAGAAAACCGGTGGATCCGAGCTCTCATTTTTGAACTGTTTTGTGCCGTCGCGGTTGCCACGGTGAATGCGCGTTGTGTACGACTTTTGTTTGTTTTGCTTTATTTTAATAAAGTACGAGTCCCAGTCACGCCGACCCCTGTCTTCTTCCTTCCTGACTCTTGGACCTCATCACACTTTTATTTCATTAAAATGAATTAACCGCAAGAAAAGTAAGGTGTAATACTACATTGGTTATCATATATGTTACTGTATGTCGAATTCATTGTTGTGATAACGCGGCGCAGTTTTACGTGTTCTAAACAATTGTTGTAAAAGTACATTCGAACATACCCACATCATTTGCCAAAATACTGATTAATCTTTATGTATAACACATGCTATATTTATTTCCTTGTCCATAAAAACCAGACGTGATAAACAATGTCAATAAACTAAACACAAATCTAAAGCAATAATACTTCCCTTACATAAACATAACTATTACCGAATGCTACATTTGGAAAATATAAAATTAAGCATGCTTTGTCGACAGAACGACTTTCCGCATTTGTCCAGGACTCCACCCTCCACGCAGTACGAGCGGAAACCGAGGGTAACGCGGATATGACGCGATTGACTGGCGACTCCCAGCTCCCCCCTGCTCTAACGCCCCGTTTCCTTGGTTAAAATCGCAGTTTTCTCACGATTTAAAAATAGTTGGAAACATTTGGGATATTGTAAGTAATCAACTTAACAAAATATATAACACTGGCCTTGAGTTTATGGGATATTTTAATGCAAAATTCTTATATTGTACCTTTAACAGTAGACATTCAATATAAAATGTTAATGTAATTCAGAAAAGGAGTTAATAAAATATCTCTTGAACAACTGTGAAGTCTACATGGTATGTCACTGTATCACAGCAAAAAAGGGCAATTTAACTGTTTAACTGAAAAAGTATACCCAGCCAACAAGAATAATAATTATAATGCACAACAAATGCTAATTTTTATTTTTAGCATTAATGTTTTAGTCAGCCCCCTTTGACTTTGAGAGCAAAAAAAAAGAAAAAAAAAGTGATGTACAGAAACACATACACTCTTCACCTCTGTTAAAAAGATTTAAGGAAATTAGAAGTAGTGCAAAATATTGTAAGCCAGGACAAGTGACTTGCAGCTGTCCCAAAAACCAATTAAATAAACAGATTTTTACATGAATGAGCACAAATTAGACTAGGAAACTAGGAAAAAATGTTGGGAAAAAAAATCCTGACAAAAACTAAACAGTGAGCTATTTATTTATGCAAACAGCAACTAAAACTTACCAGTAACTTCTGATAGCAGTATCTTCATCTCTTCGAGTCTGATTCGACTTCGACTTGAAAAGCTTGGCTCTGATTGGTCAAATTGAATGTAGCTGAACTGAAAAAGACGTGCTGTTACACCGAGTCAAAATGACTGGCAAAGTAAACGTAAATGTAATACAAATCTTACCTAGAAACATAATGAGGTTCCAAATGTCACACGTCATGCAAACTTGAAGATGGGGAAAAAAATAAAAACAACACTAACAGTTACGTTTTCTATTAACGTTAGATAAAAAAAATTAATAATTCTAAATGCTTACATGCACTCAACCTTAAGTAGTTGCAAAACATTTAATATAATAAATCTCTGAGAGATTTAACTTATATCCCTCTGATGAACGATTCACCAAAACTGTTCACGTTTGAAAAAGTTAATCGCAAAAAACATTACCTAATCCATATGAATGGCGTGGTTTCCTCCAAGACCTCTAAAGAAACACGATGGCTCCAGTTTCAATTTAGACTTAATCTAAATTATTAGAAATCTAATCACATTCAAGGAACGCACAGCAAGCTCTGAGTGAGGTGTGAGCTCATTATTATCACAAGAACCAATCACAGCCGTTCAACAGCTCTGGAACCAATCAGGATTAGTCACGTGTGTTATTCGTATTTTTCAAATTTAAACAAGTACAACATATTTTTGGACAACATTTAAACGTCTTTGGAAAATGTATCTATGATGCATTTAAAATAATATGATGTTGATATCCTTGTGGGAATTTCAGTAGTAAAAACATATGTAATGGACAACAGCCTAGCCCTTTACAAGTATAGCCTACAAACAAGTAAAAGTGAACAACATTAATTTTAAAGGTGCTGTATGTAGTTTTCAGCGACCTCTAGCGGTGATGTTTCAGATTGCAACCAATAAGTTTACAAGCGCGTACTCGAATTTATGAGCGAGCACTGTGGGTACCGAGACGCAACACACCGGAGAAAGCATCACACAACATGCTGGAAACTAAGGTAAACTCCCACTGCAACGTTACAATAATAGGCTACTTTTATCAGCTTGACGTTGAACTAATGCTCCATGCTCGTACCATGATAAGTATGGAACCCTATCAACCGTGCCGAATTTTGCCACTGCAAGCACCACTTCACTAGCCTGGTAATACCAAACTCTGCTACTTCGCTTTGCTTTGTAGACAGAGTCTGGCATGGCACAATTGAAAAGTGTTTTCTTTCTCGCGGGGGGGCGCTTGTCTGAAGTTTAAAACCATTGGTTACCCGTAAGCCAATCACATGACGTTTGGTTATGGCGTGTGTTATGCGCATGCTCAGCCGCATCTAACTTCCACTGTAAACACATGTATGATGCGAAAACAAAACCATCGAGCGAAATGCCGGAGTAAACATGGCTGTGCGCGACTTTTGCAGATTATTTGTGAAGTAAATCTATGCATCCATGGTACAATCAGCGTCTACGTCACGGCTCTCAGCCCGCCCTCTGTTCGTTGATTGGCCCGGCCGTCCGAAAGCCGGTGGAAAACTGAAAGATAAGCTGCTATCTCAGACTTACTACAGAAGCGAAATGAAATTGAGCGGAAGTAGGAAGTCTGACGTAGTCAGGCTACCACTTCACATTTTCTTCAGGAAATGTACATTCTAGGTTTGTAGATAAGGTTTTTCCATGATTCAAATGCCCTGCCGATGTTGAGCCGTGTTTTTTCACCCGAAGTTCATGCAATTCACGTCTGGCCTTACGAGCTTCAGCAGAAAAAAACTTTTTCTTTTTTTTTTTTCAATATGTGGAGTTTGTGTTGGAGTCTGTGTTGTGCTGGGAGCAGGTCGTTTCTTAGTGTTATCAGACATGTCATAAGTTGCATAAGTCATAAGTCCATGTCATAAGTTGCAGTGTCGTCGCTGTTGAGTGCAAAGTCAGTAGGCTAGACGAGGTGAGAGGCTCGGGAGCGCGCGTGCAGGTCACGTCACTGGATTTCGCGGTAAATCCGACCCGGCACCTTCACATAAAAATAAGAATACTTACTTTCCGAGGTAATAGCAAAACCCGCAAAGTGGATCATTTTAATGTGAGATTACAACCCCTTCACACACAGGCAATAAAAAAATTCTAGTGCATTTGTTAGAAATATATTAAAATTATGCTTGTGTTTAGCATATTTATTTAAAGTATTATTAAGCATATATTTTTTACCAATGTACTTCTAGTATACTTTTTAGAAATATATTAAAATGCAATTCAATGTATTTTTAATGCACTTCAAATAAGCATGTTGGTAATACAAATGTATTATAAACATGCTATTTGTATTTAAAGTATATCTTTAATACATTTAATACTACGTCTTTTTCACCTGGGACACTATAGAAGCATTGAATTGAACTGCAAAAAAAATACCATTTGTTATAATTTAAACACCGTGAAAGAAATTATCAGTACAAGCATCTTTCCCTTATACATAACAAACAATCTTGATGTAAAAAAAAAAAGATGATTTTATTTGTGAGTTAACCATCTACATTTTGCTTTGTTTGCACTGTAGCATGAATTTATAATTCTTTGTTTCACGCAATTCACGGATTGTATATCTGTTATATAGACTATAGTACTGTTGTTTCCCAGTTTCTATTTCAAGAAATATTTGTTTGATTGATAGCTATATATTGTCACACTACAAGAATATAGTTGTTAGACATTGTTAGTACGGTTTCAGATTATTTTATTATACATTACCACTATGCTTTTCATTGTTTGTTAATATAATATGTTGTGTGTCTGCATGAGAGAGATCACTTACAGGCGCTGAAGAGGACCAGAGTGAAGACTGTCAGTGGAGAATAACTGCAGGTCGAGAAACAGGCTTGCCGAAAGCTTTCTCAGTGGTGAAAGGAGATTCTTGCTGAGATCTTCATTGGCCAGTCAGCGGTGACCTTACATATACGTCATTCTTTATTTCATGATTTTATTCCACAAACCAGGTCAGAGGAAATCCTGCCCTGAATTCATAGTTCTCCGTCACGTGACCGGCGCAGAACTGCAGCAGGCCTGGCAATTTTCCATTTAGAAAAGTAAAAAGAAAAGAAAAAAGTAAACAAACACAAGTTTTTGGGCATGAGATCCATAAACAGCGGCTGCAGTATTTCAATCACTAAAAACAGCTGGACAATATAAAACGCCTAATGTGAAAAACACTTAAAGTGAATATTTTTTAAATTACTTGTCAAATTTATTTATTTTTAAATTGATTCATGGGATTAAAGTGCCATAATGTTCTGAAACGTAGTGTGTTTCTCAAACGATGCGAGGTCTGTGTCCTCAGCGTTAAACGCTAGAATGAGACGCTCTAGTAAGACCAGATGGAACTGGATAAATATTCTGAATGTTCTGATCCAATCTGACTTCTGACCTGTATCATAATCATAATCATAATCATAATCATACACTGTTGGTTCGTTGGCCAGAGGAGAACTGAGTGACTGAGTCTTGGTTCCACTCTCACACCCATCTCACATAAACACACTCTCATACCCATCTCACATAAACACCACCCGCTCCACTCTCACACCCATCCCACATAAACACCATCCGCTCCATTCTCATACCCATCCCACATAAACACCACCCGCTCCACTCTCATACCCATCCCACATAAACACCATCCGCTCCACTCTCACACCCATCTCACATAAACACCATCCGCTCCACTCTCACACCCATCTCACATAAACACCATCAGCTCCACTCTCATACCCATCTCACATAAACACCACCCGCTCCACTCTCATACCCATCCCACATAAACACCATCCGCTCCATTCTCATACCCATCTCACATAAACACCATCAGCTCCATTCTCATACCCATCCCACATAAACACCACCCGCTCCACTCTCATACCCATCCCACATAAACACCATCCGCTCCACTCTCATACCCATCCCACATAAACACCACCCGCTCCACTCTCATACCCATCCCACATAAACACCATCAGCTCCATTCTCATACCCATCCCACATAAACACCACCCGCTCCACTCTCATACCCATCTCACATAAACACCATCAGCTCCATTCTCATACCCATCCCACATAAACACCACCCGCTCCACTCTCATACCCATCCCACATAAACACCATCCGCTCCATTCTCATACCCATCCCACATAAACACCACCCGCTCCACTCTCATACCCATCCCACATAAACACCATCCGCTCCACTCTCACACCCATCTCACATAAACACCATCCGCTCCACTCTCACACCCATCTCACATAAACACCATCAGCTCCACTCTCATACCCATCTCACATAAACACCACCCGCTCCACTCTCATACCCATCCCACATAAACACCATCCGCTCCACTCTCATACCCATCTCACATAAACACCATCAGCTCCATTCTCATACCCATCCCACATAAACACCACCCGCTCCACTCTCATACCCATCTCACATAAACACCATCAGCTCCACTCTCATACCCATCTCACATAAACACCATCCGCTCCACTCTCACACCCATCTCACATAAACACCATCCACTCCACTCTCATACCCATCTCACATAAACACCACCCGCTCCACTCTCATACCCATCCCACATAAACACCATCCGCTCCATTCTCATACCCATCTCACATAAACACCATCAGCTCCACTCTCACACCCATCTCACATAAACATCACCTGCTCCACTCTCATACCCATCTCACATAAACACCATCCGCTCCACTCTCACACCCATCTCACATAAACACCATCCGCTCCACTCTAACACCCATCTCACATAAACACCATCCGCTCCACTCTCACACCCATCTCACATAAACACCATCCGCTCCACTCTCACACCCATCTCACATAAACACCATCCGCTCCACTCTCATACCCATCTCACATAAACACCATCCGCTCCACTCTCACACCCATCTCACATAAACATCACCTGCTCCACTCTCACACCCATCTCACATAAACACCATCAGCTCCACTCTCATACCCATCTCACATAAACACCACCCGCTCCACTCTCATACCCATCCCACATAAACACCATCCACTCCACTCTCATACCCATCTCACATAAACACCATCAGCTCCACTCTCATACCCATCCCACATAAACACCACCCGCTCCACTCTCACACCCATCTCACATAAACACCACCCGCTCCACTCTCACACCCATCTCACATAAACACCACCCGCTCCACTCTCATACCATCTCACATAAACACCACCCGCTCCACTCTCATACCCATCTCACATAAACACCATCAGCTCCACTCTCACACCCATCTCACATAAACACCACCCGCTCCACTCTCATACCCATCTCACATAAACACCACCCGCTCCACTCTCACACCCATCTCACATAAACACCACCCGCTCCACTCTCATACCCATCTCACATAAACACCACCCGCTCCACTCTCATACCCATCTCACATAAACATCACCCGCTCCACTCTCATACCCATCCCACATAAACACCACCCGCTCCACTCTCATACCCATCCCACATAAACATCACCCGCTCCACTCTCATACCCATCCCACATAAACACCACCCGCTCCACTCTCATACCCATCCCACATAAACACCACCCGCTCCACTCTCACACCCATCTCACATAAACACCATCAGCTCCACTCTCATACCCATCCCACATAAACACCACCCGCTCCACTCTCATACCCATCCCACATAAACATCACCCGCTCCACTCTCACACCCATCTCACATAAACACCATCAGCTCCACTCTCATACCCATCCCACATAAACACCACCCGCTCCACTCTCATACCCATCCCACATAAACACCACCCGCTCCACTCTCATACCCATCCCACATAAACACCATCCGCTCCACTCTCATACCCATCCCACATAAACACCACCCGCTCCACTCTCATACCCATCCCACATAAACACCATCCGCTCCACTCTCATACCCATCTCACATAAACATCACCCGCTCCACTCTCATACCCATCCCACATAAACACCACCCGCTCCACTCTCATACCCATCCCACATAAACACCACCCGCTCCACTCTCATACCCATCCCACATAAACATCACCCGCTCCACTCTCATACCCATCCCACATAAACACCATCAGCTCCACTCTCATACCCATCCCACATAAACACCACCCGCTCCACTCTCATACCCATCCCACATAAACACCACCCGCTCCACTCTCATACCCATCCCACATAAACACCATCCGCTCCACTCTCATACCCATCCCACATAAACACCACCCGCTCCACTCTCATACCCATCCCACATAAACACCATCCGCTCCACTCTCATACCCATCTCACATAAACATCACCCGCTCCACTCTCATACCCATCCCACATAAACACCACCCGCTCCACTCTCATACCCATCCCACATAAACACCACCCGCTCCACTCTCATACCCATCCCACATAAACACCACCCGCTCCACTCTCATACCCATCCCACATAAACACCACCCGCTCCACTCTCATACCCATCCCACATAAACATCACCCGCTCCACTCTCATACCCATCCCACATAAACACCACCCGCTCCACTCTCATACCCATCCCACATAAACACCACCCGCTCCACTCTCATACCCATCCCACATAAACATCACCCGCTCCACTCTCATACCCATCCCACATAAACACCACCCGCTCCACTCTCATACCCATCCCACATAAACTTCACCCGCTCCACTCTCACACCCATCTCACATAAACACCATCAGCTCCACTCTCATACCCATCCCACATAAACACCACCCGCTCCACTCTCATACCCATCCCACATAAACACCACCCGCTCCACTCTCACACCCATCTCACATAAACACCATCAGCTCCACTCTCATACCCATCCCACATAAACACCACCCGCTCCACTCTCATACCCATCTCACATAAACATCACCCGCTCCACTCTCATACCCATCTCACATAAACACCACCCGCTCCACTCTCATACCCATCCCACATAAACACCACCCGCTCCACTCTCACACCCATCTCACATAAACACCACCCGCTCCACTCTCATACCCATCTCACATAAACATCACCCGCTCCACTCTCATACCCATCCCACATAAACACCACCCGCTCCACTCTCATACCCATCCCACATAAACACCACCCGCTCCACTCTCATACCCATCTCACATAAACACCATCAGCTCCACTCTCATACCCATCCCATATAAACACCACCCGCTCCACTCTCACACCCATCTCATTTGTTTTTACACCTTCCGATCGTGGGCATTTACAGTTACGGGGTAAATGACTCTGCTGACCACAATTAAAACACTCTCTGTCATTGAGCTTGCAAACGGCTCCAACTTACGGCAACCCTTGAAGCAGTGTGTGTGTCCCAATCAGGACTGCAAACAGAGCCGCTGATAAGCAGCTCTCTGTATTCTTCTGACAGTCCACCAGTGGTCGATTCAATCACAATAGCCGAATCATAATCGTCATCATTATCATTGGCAGCACATTAATTTTCATAAGCTGCACAGAAACGCTCAACATATTCTGGGGGGGTTTCACAAGTTTCTGTTTAACTTTAGTCACACTTGTCAGAGGAAATGATCCCCAACTGAGAATTTCCTTTACTTGCTTTTTGTAAAGCACAGTTATTCATAAATAGTTTCATAACTTCTATCAGAAATTTTATTTTCATAACATAAATTTTTTCTACTATATTTCTTTTCATCTATCAAATGGTCAGTGTGCAGATTCAACAAGTACAATCATTATTGTCTAAGTTCCACTTATCTCTACTGGTGTCCAGAAATCAAAATATTATATATATCATTCATCATTAGTCACACATTTCTTATTGTCCAGCCACGTATATCATACACACATTCATAAGGGTTAATAACAGTTCTTTTCTCCATCAGTGTAGCAGAGAAGCATGGGACTCCACATGTAATCCTCGTTTTATTACCTTCATCTAATTACATCATGTTTCTAAGATTCTTTGAATATAAGAAAATGCAAACATATTGAACATTCAATCTCTTCCACAAACGTAAACGCAAAATGGCAAATGGTAAAGCATTTTCTTTATAATAGTGAAGGGAAACCGAGGCTTTCTGAAGCGTTTGAGGCTCTCATCAAATTGTGCCGAAAACGGTTCATTACTCTTAGCTTTTAGCACAATGAGCATTAGCGACATTACTCTTAGCTTTTAGCACAATGAGCATTAGCGACATTACTCTTAGCTTTTAGCACAATGAGCATTAGCGACATTACTCTTAGCTTTTAGCACAATGAGCATTAGCGACATTACTCTTAGCTTTTAACACAATGAGCATTAGCGACATTACTCTTAGCTTTTAGCACAATGAGCATTAGCGACATTACTCTTAGCTTTTAACACAATGAGCATTAGCGACATTACTCTTAGCTTTTAGCACAATGAGCATTAGCGACATTACTCTTAGCTTTTAGCACAATGAGCATTAGCGACATTACTCTTAGCTTTTAACACAATGAGCATTAGCGACATTACTCTTAGCTTTTAGCACAATGAGCATTAGCGACATTACTCTTAGCTTTTAGCACAATGAGCATTAGCGACATTACTCTTAGCTTTTAACACAATGAGCATTAGCGACATTACTCTTAGCTTTTAACACAATGAGCATTAGCGACATTACTCTTAGCTTTTAACACAATGAGCATTAGCGACATTACTCTTAGCTTTTAGCACAATGAGCATTAGCGACATCTGGTGGTCAGACTTGCTTTCTCCGCAACATCTAACAAATCACCTCAGAGCAGGAAAAACATGTGACCAAACAAAGCTTCGGAAGTCCGTGACACACAAGAAAGGAATCAATCTGGGATCAATACAATTCTATCTAATCTCATCTAATCTCATCTAAATTATTTTGTGCCAATGAGACCACGACTCGTAATGTGTAGCCTGGTCAATGGAAATGCTAAAGCATTTTCTTTATAATGGTTTTCTATGGAAAAAAAACTGGAAAATGTTCATGTTATGGTTCATCTTCTCACCTGTATATAGTCTGCATCATCAATAAGCTGTAGGCTATATTGAATTTAATCTTTAAATATCACTGTTTTTTGTTGTCAGGTGTTTTTTCCTCGTCGACAATGAGCTCCATATTCTCAATATATCAGACTATACGAGCCATACTGTATATCAGACTATACGAGCCAAACTGTATATCATACTATTTTTCTGACTATTATTTCACATGTCAGGCTTTCAGTTCTCGAACAGGCCTCACCACAGGATGGCATCCTTCCATCAGTTTTGGACTTGCTGTGCACAAATAACGCATAACTATTTTTGATTGCTATTACATTCACACTTGGAGCTTTCAAATAAGCATAAGCATTAAGATTTTTCATTAAAACGATTATATACTTGAGAATGGCACAGTTCTAACAATCTAGAGATGACCATTCGTTCTTCAGTTTATTTCAGTTCTTCTTTGCTGTTATGTTATGAAATAAATTCCCGTCCACTTATGACACTGAATCTCAACATGGTCATCAGAACCTGCTTTAGGTTTCTAGAGGCGACTAGACCAGAAGACTCTCAGTCCACATCTGGAAACCCAGACTGACGAGGTGCTTCTGTGGAGCGATCGGCTCCTCCTGCACGTTTCCCAGTAATAATGCTGGAAGCACACATGAGCTTTGATCCCTCTGATCCCTGTACGTTTGTCAAAGGCTCAGAGCGGCTGGTGTTTAAAGACTTCGGCTGAAAAGGTCAGAGCAAACACAGAGTGGCCTTGTGTTCATCAGCCTCTGTGTTACTAGAACAGCCTAACTCTGCAGTCCTCTTCTGAGAACCCTGTGTGTGTCAGTGCTGTGAAGAAGGTTAGGCAAGCTTCTGTGGATTAGCATGGATGATATAACGTGAACAAGAGCGAGCCACAAACCAAAGAATTCCTGTTTTTTGTGTGAGTTTTTATCAAAAGCAGACACTTTATAACCAGCAACATGAATATTGTTTAAGAATACAGTAAATGCAGTTCCCTTTGAAGTTTACTTGAATGGTGCTATTGTCTCTAACTAGTATGTACTAACATGTACATTAACCATTCGATAAAGTGCACTTAGTGTGTACATACATTTTTTCACATTGTAATTATTTTACAAAATACCTGCATGTAATTCCATCTATAATTACACTGTTGACCTTTAACCCTTAACCCGTCCTCAACCCTCCCCATACCGGTCCTAACCTTACCAGTATCCACATCAATAACAACTTACTATAGTAATAACAGTAAATTATGCATGATTACATACATGCAACTAACCCTAAACCAAACCCTAAAGTACATATAGTTGATTCATATTATTCAATATTTAAAATGTATAATTACACTATAACAAGGACACCTTAAAATGAAGTGTAATTCAGTTTTTTTGTACATTGTAGTTAAAGACACCTAATATAAAGTGAGACCTATTTAACAAATTAATTAATCACACTGAATATGGTTTATCAGCAATTATTTAGAGTGTAATATTGTTCCTGAATACGTATGGATGGCTGATGTTTTGAGATATGATATTATTCCAGTTCACAGTTAATCCAACAATATAAAGTATCTTTACATGGAGTTATAAACACATGCTGTGTCCTCATCTTCCATCTCAACAGACCGAGACCACAGCGAATCAGACCAGAGACGGCTCTTAAACCAACAGAAACCGTATATTAGCACCAGATCTTCATCTTCTTTTGACCATCAGCTTCTCCTCTCCATGGATTCTCTCCTCATTTTTGAGCTGTTTTACATAAAAGTATCTATAAATTAACAGCTGTAAATATATTGACAAGTAGATTCCTGTGCCTTTCCGTTTTCCGAGTCCCGAAGAGACCAAACGTACTTTCTGTGCAACTTTATCCAACAATGGACATCTTTAGCTGTTCTTACATTCTTATGTTTGCATGGATGATAATACGAGGTCACACTTCAGTTCCCCCAGTGTTTGAGTTCACGCAGATCCACACCGGGACTCGGACACACGGCCGGCTCGGGCCTCAGGCCTCCTTCTCTTCGGGACGTCCCAGAATCCTCCTGGCTCTCTGGATCTCACCATCAGAGACGGCCAGTTCTGTCTCACCGGGTCCTGGTGACCTCTGACCTCCAGATCAGCGCTCAATGAAACGCAGGTTGATCGGTCTCTCTGGAACCAGGAGAGTTCTGGTCATCGGAAGGACTGTGTCGTTCTCTTTCGCCGGCTCCACGTCGAAGTGCATTAAAATCTGTGAGAGAAAAAAATGTGTCATGAATCAAAGAAACACACGAACCTGGAGCACACTGTGTGTGTGTGTGTGTGTGTGTGTGTGTGTGTGTGTGTGTGGAGCTTTACACTGTGGACAGAAGCACCAGTGTGTGTGTGTGTGTGTGTGTGTTGTGTGGAGTTTTACACTGTGGACAGAAACACCAGTGTGTGTGTGTGTGTGTGTGTGTGTGTGGAGTTTTACACTGTGGACAGAAGCGCTAGTGTGTGTGTGTGTGTGTGTGTGTGTGGAGTTTTACACTGTGGACAGAAGCACCAGTGTGTGTGTGTGTGTGTGTGTGTGTGTGTGTGTGTGGAGTTTTACACTGTGGACAGAAGCGCTAGTGTGTGTGTGTGTGTGTGTGTGTGTGTGTGTGTGTGTGTGTGTGTGTGTGTGTGTGTGTGCCCTTGTTTATATTACATTGTGGGGACCAAATGTCCCCATAAGAATAGTAAAACCTGAGATCACCTACATTGTGGGGACCAGCCAGCGGTCCCCACTTTTCAAAAGGCTTATAAATCACACAGGATGAGTTGTTTTGAGAAAGTAAAAATGCAGAATGTTTCCTGTGATGGGTAGGTTTAGGGGTAGGGTTAGTGTGTGTGTGTGTGTGTGTGTGTGTGATGGGTAGGTTTAGGGGTAGGGTTAGTGTAAGGGGACAGAATATACAGTTTGTACGGTATAAAAACCATTACGTCTATGGAGAGTCCCCACAAAGATAGTGAACCAGACATGTGTGTGTGTGTGTGTGTGTGTGTGTGTGTGTGTGTGTGTGTGTGTGTGTGTGTGTGTGTGTGTGTGTGTGTGTGTGTGGAGTTTTACACTGTGGACAGAAGCGCCAGTGTGTGTGTGTGTGTGTGTGTGTGTGTGTGTGTGTGTGTGTGTGTGTGGAGTTTTACACTGTGGACAGAAGCGCTAGTGTGTGTGTGTGTGTGTGTGTGTGGAGTTTTACACTGTGGACAGAAGCGCCAGTGTGTGTGTGTGTGTGTGTGTGTGTGTGTGTGTGTGTGTGTGTGTGTGTGTGTGTTACACTGTGGACAGAAGCACCAGTGTGTGTGTGTGTGTGTGTGTGTGTGTGTGTGTGTGTGTGTGTGTGTGTGTGTGTGTGTGTGTGGAGTTTTACACTGTGGACAGAAGCGCCAGTGTGTGTGTGTGTGTGTGTGTGTGTGTGTGTGTGTTACACTGTGGACAGAAGCACCAGTGTGTGTGTGTGTGTGTGTGTGTGTGTGTGTGTGTGTGTGTGTGTGTGTGTTACACCATGTCCAAACCAGACGCGGTACGATAAGATTCCAGCGACAAATAATTTGTCTGTCCACACTAGACGCGACTGTGAGATGTGTCGAAATCAATCAAAACCCACAGCCAATCAGAACAGCGTGTGGGCGGAGTCTCGCGGCACTAGAGAGTAATCTTGACGGCAAGTGTTGTCAAAGTACGGGTACTTCGGTACCAAGTCGGTACTGAAAATGTGACGATACCAGCATTTCTGTAGTACCGGGTATATTCAGGACCCACTAATAGGAGCTGCTTTAAGTCGCTTCCGTGTTTTTATCTAAGCGCGGGGCTCCAGACTAGCACTGTCTGTAGCCGATATATACCACGATATATATAGTGTCTGTGTATATTAAACTGCAAAAAGAGTATTTAAATATTAACCCTGCATGTTCTGCTTGACTCTGTGTTAATGAATGGCGCAGATGCGCAGTTTTATTTACCTCACACACACACACACGCACACACTGAAGCACGAGTGACGCTCGCGCTGTTTTCAGTCTCTGCTGCCTCACGATATGATGACATGATGAAATTCATCTCCAGAGCCGTTCTGAGAGACACTTCATGAGCATTTTACCGTTTAATTTGAGAAAAAACTATCGTCATATCATACACACACACACACACACACACACAGAAACTCAAAGGACTTCACGGCAACCCTTCAAAATAAAAGTTTGGTTTAACTTGAAGAAATTGACAGAAATACTGTACAGTAGATTTAGCTACGTCTCCATGGGATTTTTTTTAATAAGCAATCTTTACGTTTAAACAGCATGTAGCCTTTAATGCTTATATGTATTATTTACTTATGATTACCGTCATAAATAATAAAGAATTTTTTTTGCTGTGGTACCGAAATTGGTACCGAGAACCATAAAATGTTAATGGTATCGGTACCGACTACTGGAATATTGGTACTGTGACATCCCTACGGCACTCAAAATGGACAAGTAGCTACATAATCAAATTCCCAAATATTACACCATTTAAACATTATTAAAATACACAGGCTACTGAGTTACTAAAACAATCTTTGTCACACAAAGGTTGTTCACAGTTTGAACGTTCTTGTTTCCATTTGTTTAATTTCAAGATCTGAGGTGAATTATCCATGAATTATCCACGGCTACAAAGCTGGAGCACTAAATGATATTCAAAGTCACATTGCATGCTTTTAACATTAAATAAAGCACATAAACAGCACCTGAGATCATCATCGCCACACTTTGTGTTTGTTGTTCCAGCGCGACGTCACAGAAAAATAGAAACCGTTTCTAAAATAGAATTGTCGCGTGTCGCCGTCGCGGCTGGTTAGGACAAACACTCTGATTCACATGGAAAATAACTTTTTATCGTGTGTTGCGGTGTCGCGTCGCTTGTAGTTAGGACATGGTGTAAGGCGAGAAAGTTCGTCTCTGTTAAAGTTGTGGACCAGTGACTGATCTTTCCTTCTGTATTGTGACATACATCCGAGTGTAACGCTAAATGTAGGGCGGGGCTTGGTTCTGTGCATCAGTTGTTGATTGGTTGTTGAGATGTGGGCACGGCTTTCAAAGGTGTATGCAGATGAGTGTGACTCTGCAGGGGCGGAGTTTATGTGTTTCAGGGGTGGGGCTTAAGTGTTGCAGGGGCGGAGCTTAAGTGCACTAAATCACTGTCCTGCAGAGTTTAGTTCCAACCCTAATCAAACACACCTGAGCCAGCTAATCACGCTCTTCAGGATCGCTGGGAAAAGCTGGTTGGAAATAAACCCTGCAGGACAGCGAGGGCTGAAGACACTGAGGGACTCATCTCCAGGAGAATCCTGCATACGTCACGCAAGCATAGACGAATTGTTCTCAATAAGATCAATAACATGCATGTAGAAAATAGAGCAGGTCAGTTCCACTTCATGGCGGCGTTCACGTCACAACGACAGACATGCAGGTTTGATTGCAGAATAAATACCCTAGAAAGCGCCAGGTAAAGCTCCAGCTCAGCGATGCGCCGGCCGATGCAGCTGCGTTTGCCCACGCCGAAGGGAACCGAGGCGAACGGATGGTTTCCCTCGGACCGGCTCATCCAGCGCCGCGGGTCGAAGGAGTCCGGGTCTCGGAAGTGTTTCGGGTCACGGGACGTGGCGTAGTGGCAGAGAGTGATCAGAGTCTGTGAGGGATTGATCACACACATGCCTGTAAACACCAGCTTCACTAAGTGCACGTGGAGAGTTTTAAAGCACAAAAGCTTTACTCACGTTTCTAGGGATGAGATATCCTCCAACTTTAATATCTTTGTCTGGGATGACTCTCGCATTGGCCGGAATTACAGGATAGAGCCTGGAAATGTTTCAGTACTTAATTTGATATAATGAACTCATCAAAAGAAAAGGAACGGATAAACTGTATTTGACAGAAGAGTGAATTCACAAAACTTCAGCCCTTCTACCTGAGGATTTCCTTGATCACGGCCTTCATGAGAGGCATGGCAGCGACATCACATGCGTTTGGGACGGTCCGGTCCTTCATCACGCCCAGAACCTCGTCCCGCAGAGCCTTCTGGACCTCCTGATGCCGAGAGAGCTCGTACAGGGACCAGGACAGCGTGCTGGAGATCTACAGCGATGAGAAAGAAACATACATCAGGAATTTGTATTTGGACACCCAACCTCAGTCTTTATTAGAATATCAACCTGATATTATATAAAGGTATGACTTATCTAGGGGTGTGGATGCAGCATCGTGCAAAAGTAGTAGTTAAAGTGAATTGATCTGAATAATGACTCTTGTCTTCTGTAGAGCTGCTGATAGCTAAAACTGAATAAGTCTCATATTTGATGAAGTTTGCATCACTGATTCTGTTTATTACTGTGAATCTGCTTTAAAACCGTCTGTACTGTGTAAATCGCTGTAGAAAACTTGACCAAGGCCATTGGAGAAAGCCTGTGAAGTGTCTAATAACGAGTGGGTTAACCCGGTCAATCGAGTATCTGCCCCTGTGAAGCTTTTATTAGGCTACTGATATGACTGATAGACATGAATTTCAACAGATTTGTCAAAAGTAAAACTTTTTAATTAGGGTCCACGTCAGGGGTGTTGCTAGGGTCGGAAGAAATAAGGAGTATAGCCGCTGACAACAAGACCCCCCAGATATACTTAATATTCAACTATTAAAAAAAATTAATAAAATCGATTTCAATGAATGATTTAATGACTCACTTATAAAGACTTTATTTGTTTCGTTCCTGGATGAATCAGTGTTTTTGAATGCATTTTTTTTAAACAGTCACTTGTCGCCACCTACTGGTGTAAAGATGTAATTTATACAATCTTTATTTGAAGCATCAAGTTTTTTTCAAAAGGTGATTTACTCCATTTTGATCTCTACCGTAGATATCAGTGTTTATATCTGAACTATAAACTTTAATCCCAGTACTTCTGTGATAATCTGAATGATTGTAAGACAGAAAGACTGTTTGTGAAGCTGTTTCACATCTATACATGACAACGGCTCTCTCTGGATCAGAACTCAGATCTGAATGTTCGCTGTGATCCGACTTATCAAAGCTTTAATAGACAGAGCCGATTCGCCGTCATCAGAAGCACGGCTTCATAGAGACAGGAACTAAACAGAGCGTTACTGACAGACTGGGAAGAGAGGAGCTGCAACAATGGAGAAAATGAGGAAATAATCAACATTCAAGAAGGAAAACCTGTTCAAGTAGAGCCTAAAACAACATCTAGACTGTAAAAGGGCAGAATAGGTCCTCATTAAACTTGCAATAACCCTGTTTTGCTCATAAGCAGTATTAAGTCATTGTTAAATATGCAAACTTGTTTTATTAAATAGATGAATCTGAGATAAAAAAAAATGTTTTTTTGATTTTATGGGTATGTTCTGAATGGACATATGGTATTAATTTAATTTGTGTCGATCTCAATAATGTCATTTTAAAAACCATGCAAATGCCCTGTTTAATGTCACAGGGCTGGTGAGGGAGATTCATACTAACCCTAACCCAGACTGATAAAAAAGGAACATATTTTTCCAATGGAGTTGAAAATGATCTGTCATCAGTCTGTACTAGAAAGTGTGATCAGATATGGTCTGTCCACATGGTACGGTGATCTTTCTGTAAAATCAAAATCAAAGATACTATATATTGTTCGAAGTTCGATTAAAATGATTGGACTGAAAGACTATCCTAGTATTCAGACTCTATATGAGCAATGCACATTAAATGAGGCTAAAAGGATTTTTAAGCGAGCCATCTCATGTACTCTACCGCTCTTATGGACTCTTACCGTCTGGAAGAAGGTACAGAACTCTCCGTTATAAACGGAACAGGTTCAAAAACTCTTTTGTACCGGTATCAATTAAATTTTATGTATATGATGTGGATGAATATTTTGTGTACTTTTGTAATGTATCAGGTTTTGGCGAAATGCTGGCTATGGAGTCCATTACAAATAAAGTATATTTCATTTCATTCATTCCTACCGTGTCGACGCCAGCGAGGAGCAGCTCGGTCACATTACTGTACACAGACTTCAGCGGCACGCCGGCCTGAGACAGATAATAGGTCAGGTATCGTCCCTCTAAACGCTCTCCTCGAGACATCTTCTGCCTCTCCTCCTCAAGACGCTGATCAATGTGACCTTTCGCTGTGATGACAGGAAGAGTTTCAAAATCTCACACATCATTAAGGACATTACAATCCACATCATTACGGCCAGAATCACAGTACAGATGAAGAACATCCACATGACATTTCCAGCATTTAAGCCACATGTACTCTTTACGACGGTTCAAGTCAGGTTCTGGGGCAGTTTGGTAAATGATTTAGTCACTATTGTACATTGTTGGGTTCCGGCTGTAGAGCCCGTGCAGCAGTGCAACTGGGTGACCGTGAGACGCTGTAGTCGCAGGACAAAACACCGCTCTTCCGTTCCGATTACAACATTAAACAGGTTCTCCCCTCTCAGTGAAACACCCACTGAGAATCCTGTTGAATGTGCCCTAGTTATTGGCGATTCTATCACATGGAATGTGAAAATAGAGACACCAGCCACCATAGTCACATGTTTGCCGGGAGCCAGAGCGCCTGACATCAAAACAAATTTAAAAGTGCTGGCTAATGCTAATCGTAAATTCTCTAAGAATTTGTTCTTACACTGTAATTTGCTCTGGCCCCCTTCCTGTTCGCCGGAGTGATGAGATACTTAGTAGACTGTCCTCACTCAATGGCTGGCTGTCGAGATGGTGTCCGCAGAATAGTACAGGGTTCATAGACAATTGGAAAAGTTTTTGGGGCAGACCTGACCTGTTGAAAAGAGATGGTATTCATCCCTCCTAGGATGGTGCTGCTCTTCTCTCTAGTAATATGGCACATAGTCTTAGAGCTCAAACATGACAATCTGGGACTCAGGTCAGGAAGCAGACAGACTAGCTTAACCGACCGTCTGCTAGCGGCCTCACGTCACCAAGGTCAGATAAATCCCATCACATAGAGACTCTTTCACCTAGATATTATCATATAGAGACTGTGTCTGTTCCCCGAAGTACCTAGAAAAGCACTATATAAATGTAACGAATTATTATTATTATTATTATTATTATAACCTAGACATGTTGTGTTTGACAGAAACCTGGCTAAAACCAGACTATTACATTACTTTAAATGAGTCCACCCCGCAAGATCACTGTTATAAACATGAACCTCGTCTGAAAGGCAAAGGGGGAGGTGTTGCTGTAATTTATAGTAATATCTTCAGAATTACTGAGAGGTCTAGTTTCATATATAATTCTTTTGAAGTGTTGGTGCTTAATGTAACACTATCTAGTGTAAATGATAAATCGCGCTCGACATTTGTGCTGGCTACTGTATACAGGCCACCAGGGCACCATACAGACGTTCTCAAAGAATGCTGACTTTCTATCAGAGTTAGTACTGGCTGCAGATAAAGTCCTAATTGTTGGTGATTTTAATATACATGTAGATAACGAAAAAGATGCATTGGGATTGGCATTTAAAGACTCGAAGCTTTAAAGATTTAAAGACTTTGCACGTTGGCCAGAGGAGAACTGAGTGACTGAGTCTGGGTACTCCCAAGGTTTTTTTCTCAATTCTGCCCTGATGGAGGTTTGGCTCCTTCACTGTCGCCTTTTTCTGGGTTTTTTCACCTTTGTTGCCATTGGCTTTTGGCTTGCTTAGTTGGGGACATTAAATTTAACATTTAATTTAATATTCAACAATATTATTGATCTGCCTGCATTGACAGCATTATATGAGAACTGAACTGAGCTGGACGATGACATCACGGTTTTCTCCAGAGCGGCTATATGTATAAATGAACTAAATTAATAACTTTTTTACAACAAAATGAAACATCACTGAACTTACTTAAGCTGGACTGTGACGCTTATTTCTTCTGGAAACAAACCTTGTTGCATTTTCCTGTTATCTCTGTAAAGCTGCTTTGAAACACTCTGTATTGTAAAAAGCGCTACATAAATAAATGTAACTTGACTTGACTCTTAGGGGTGCATTTGTTAGAAACTTAAAGCAAATACCTACATTTTAACCCAGTGATCATCAGCCAGTATTAATCTGGGGTTCATTTCCTGAACAATGATGTAACTTACTGCTTAAAGGTGAACTAAGTAACTTTTTTTACCTTAACTGAACAGCTTCGGAGTCATTGGAATGTATATTACTTATTTCGGGTTGAATGGTGGTCGTTTCGCACCCCCCTGGTGCCCCCGAGCGGAAAATACGCACTTGCAACTTTGGGGCGGCGGGCCGCTGGCCGCCGCGTCAGGAAGTCTCGCGTGATATCAGGTCTCGCGATGTAAACAATTGCTTTACGGCCAAAATAAATCTGCTAAAATGCCATCATTATTGCGCTCCCTCACGCTGTTCGAACCCGAATGAAGAAGATGTTTTAAAGAATATCCCATCTGCTTTGATGTCGTTGATCTGCTAGCCTCTGGTGTCTGAGAATAGCCAACGAGTTTTTACAACAGTGTTGTCAAATATCTATTCCGAAGCTGTGGGGGAGCTCTAGAGAGAAACCTGCGAGCAAAAAGCGAGAATACAGCGAAGAAATCCCGAAGTTACTGAATGCAGCTTTAACTACAACAGTACAGTGTAACTTCTGCCCATTAATCGACTCCAAATAGAACGGACATCAGATTATTATAGCTCATTTGCATGAAACACGGAAAGCCGTTTATTAAGAGAAACCTGCTGAAGACAAGAGTTCATGTTTACATGCGCTACGTAAATACACGTCCCTCCCGTATACATGCTTTCTCCACAAAAACACTTTCTTCTTGACACTAATATATAGAGATTGAAATAGATCGTATATAGATTAGATTGTACTGCATGTCAGCTTGTTGTTTTGCTCAAGAGTACGATCTATTCCAGTCCACAAGTCAAACTATTAAAACTATTCTTCTAACCAGAGGTAAAGAGCTACAGGTCCAAACAAACACCTCTGCAATGCGATTTGGGATTGTTTGTTGGAACTATGATTTAACTATGTTATTAATGATGACAGTTGCGACCACAGCTGGCTAATAATGCTTTGGGGAAACACCCCCTGGATTGCCAATATTACTTTTTCAAAGAATAATTTCCCCCTTCCACCAGAGCTTTTAAAACTACATGCACCATACTTGTTTTAACGTTTTAACGTCTTTGATGTTTGATGGTTTTTACAGACAGATATCTTTGAAATGTCACCTTTATATATTTAGCTGATGCTTTCATTCAAAGAGATTTACAAATGCCACTTGACTTACAAATATAAACTGCTTTATAAAACACTTAATTTCCTAGAATGCATTACCCATTGAATTTCACAAGTTTCAAGTTGAATCCGAATTCCTACAAGAGGTGTCCGTTTCAATTCAATTTCACACTCATTAATTAAAGGGAGCCAATTCTGAACCCAGTAACCTGTAACCTCTTGTACTCTTTCAGACACTCACCGAACCGGAACATGTCGTCCCAGCAGCGGCAGAAGGTTTCCCAGGGTTTGGGAAGGAGCCGGTGGAGCCACTGAGGCATAGCCATCGTGAGGAGAGTCATGACAAACATGCTGTTGATGGACTGGATGAAGCGCTCCGTCTCCACCGGAACCACTGGGTCGAGGCAGCCGATCCTGGACTCGAACAGCACAGAGGAAATGCCTTCAGGGAAGAGAAAACGTGGCATGAAGAAAGTGACCGTCTAAGTCATACAGCACTACACCAAACTCTGGTGTATCTGGTAAACCGTTGACTGGTTCTTCAGGAGTGTCAGTGCTTCACCTTCGAGACCGAAGCGGTAGAACTCGGCCGAGACGTCGGACACGAGGCCGCTAGCGTTCTCCCGCTGGCGTAGCTTGAGCTTCTCCACGAGGTCCGTGACGACGGAGTTCAGTGTGAGGTCGTACGCCTCCACAGCTTTGGGTCGTAACATGTGTTTCCCCAGCAGACGCCGCACGCTCTGCCACTCCTCGCCTTCACTGAACACACACACACACACACACCGAGGGATCAATGACTACAAGCATACCATAAATCACAAGCAAAGGATGACGCTTCAGACCCCATCTACTATGAGAACGGCTGCAATCTTCAAATTACTAAGAGAATCAGACAATTCTCAGAACACAGTAATATCAACTCTAATAAAGACCGTGTGTGACTATAGCATGTGTGGATAACAGCGATCTGCAGCAACAAGGCAAGCAGAGGTCAGTGACAGACGCTGATATCTGGACTCATGACTGATGTGATGTGACCGTGTCCAGTCATGCAACTCATCTCTTCTTAAGCATTAAAACTGATTCAGCCAGTTTCAGCTCCCATCACCAGCGATAACCAGCCCGTGCTCAGACTCCCTCGTCACATTAAAAGAACATTATGGACTACTTTTATGATGACCTTTGTCTTTTTTTGGAGTTTGCCAGTTATCGTATGGAAAGGTTTTGTAAATAAAGTCATAATGGAGTGAATCCCCTTGTGTAGACTGTGAGATACAGCACATTTTGCACCTGATTACTCCTGCAAACAAGGTTTTTTAAAACTGCAGTTCTTCAGGAAGAGCTGTCTGCGACACACAGACGAGTAAAGCGTTGGGAGAGCGCGTACTCACGCTGTCAGGAGTCCGAACCCTTCTCCCCGGAGCCGCCGGTAATCCTTCCAGGACGAGAGATCGGATCGCATGGGCTGATGACCCTCCTGACGCAGAACCTGCTCGATCAGATCCGGTTCTGCCACATGAACCGTCAGGATGGGTCCGAATCTGGCCTTCCACACCGGCCCGTACTTACCCCTGCCCTCCAGCTGCAAACACAGGCACATATCATTCATGAGCTTATCATTCATGAGCTTACTGTTTCAGGTGTACACTAATGCACAGAGAAACGATTAACATGATTGGGTGTCAGGTTTAAAAAACAAACAAACAAAAACAAAAGAGTTCTTACTTGGGATCCACGGAAATGTTTAGAGAAAAACAGTGTAAAAAAAAGTTACAATTATTAATTAATTAAATATATATATAAAATATCAATCAATTAAAATTGGATTAAAATCAATAATACAAATTAGATTAATATAAACAACGCAAATGTGTTTTAAAAATTATGAAAAATTAGATTAAAATAAATTAGGGCTGTCAAAAGATTAATCGCGATTAATCACATCCAAAATAAAAGTTTGTGTTTACATAATATATGTGTGTGTACTGTGTATAATTATTTTGTATATATCAATACACACACATGCTTGTATATATTTAAGAAAAATGTGTAATTTATATATAAAAAAATTATATTTATATATAATATAAATTATATATAAATATATACAGTATATGTATGCAAATATTTCTTAAATATATACATGCATGTGTGTGTATTGATATATACAAAATAATTATACACAGTACACATTATTGCGATTAATCGCGATTAATCTTTTAAGTACACAATAATAATTTCATCTAAACAAATCCATTTAAAAGTGCGTTAGTGGAGAGTGGAGAAAACTCAATGCAAGTTCACAGGTACTAAAAATTTCTCAAATAATATTTTAAATTGGAATGACATACACTTTAAATTTGTATAAATTAGGTCTTTATATGTGAAAACATATAGCTGCATTTTAAATTTAAGGATGAATGATAATGCACTACATGTAGTCGCTGCAGAGCTGCTGCCATTGTAACAGAATGTGTCATAATTTAGGGACTGCAGATGAACATAAGGGTCCCTCTTAAAATAAAATAAACATAATAACCATAGGAATCGAATAAGATCCAACAAGATCAAATGAGTTTATAAGCAGCAGATATCAGTCCGCGCACCTGCATCTGGTGGAGGCGAGTGAGTCCGCGTCTGAAGAACAGATCCCACAGGAATCCCGCGGAAGAAGGTCCGGGCATGTGCTCGAGCGTCTTCACCTGCTGAGACGAGGGCGCGCGCATGATGTCAGCCCACCTGAGCAGAGGGAGCGCGCTCCTGCCGGTCATCTTCAGGGTCTGAGGAAGCATCTTCTCCAGTGCACGCGCGGATCACCTTCCACGCGCTCACCGGTGCTCTGTTTATATCGCACGAGCGCTCGCCTTCCGCGCACACCTTTCTGGGGCTCAGCCAATGGCGTGCAGGGAGCGCGAAAGCCCCGCCCACTTATCTGGGAAGTGGACGTGGTCTGACTAATGTTTCATAATGTGATACACGGAAATTTCTCTCACAGCTCTTAAAAGATTAGCACCTAAAGAGTTGACTCTTCTGAAATAAATCAATACATTGACTTGTCATGATGTAACCGGAGGACGGGTTATCAAGAAACCTGCACAGACATGACTGTGTGTCTATTCTCAGATCATTTATCTGTCTGGAGCACCTGATCCATAAGCAAACAGCATTAAAAATAAGAAATAAAACAGCTTTAAAAATAAAACGAGATTATGATTTATTGCTTCACACAGGTTCATTTCTCTCATATTAATACATGAAGGTTATGATGAGATCCTGACCTGATTCCAGTGGATGTGGCAGATGTCCATGTGTGCGCAATGAGCTAATATCAACAGTACTGAGAACCAGTGCAATTCTCATCTGAACCGCAATCCTTTTTCATAGAAAGGCTGGATAGAGAAGCATGTCTGGTGGAATCAAAATCTAAAATATATCTTATAAAGAGTTTTGCTGACCACTTTAACAGTCTCGATTACTCGTCTAGATAATCAGGCACAGTAAATGTCAGTCAAGTCAGCTGTATTGGTTTTACAAATGCACATATCCTAATTTTATCGAGTTACACAGCATGTAATACAACAAGACAAGCCATGTGTTCATTGAACAAACTAAGCCATTGGATAATGATTTTAGGCAGTGGTCAGTGAAGCTGATATAAGATGCAAGTGGCCGTCTGATGTTGATTTATAGTGGTTGTGTGTGAAGCTGGACACGGAGCAGGAGCTGATACGACTTCTAGTATCCCAAGGTGGAAATAGGGAGAATCAGTGCAATAATGTTAGCAGAATGATACTCATTTTAAAGTGCAGAAATCCTGAGGACTGGTTTTGATTGCGGCAGAACTGACTGATGCAGCGTAACTACAAGTTTAGACAAATGTTTGGCTGAAGATCTGAGTCTGAGTCTCAAGCCCATCAGGAAGGCGAATCCAACGCGGTTCTCTTGGTAATGGAAGGATTCTAGCATGAGCATTTAGGGCTTTATAATGCAGATTTGAATTGTAATTGAATACAAAAGGAGGAATGAAAACACTGACAGATCCAAACATAACATTCTCTCTTCCCTTTCTTCCAGAGCCAGAGATGTGCGTCCAGGATCCATTCATCATGGTAATACATATAAAAATGAATTATGGCTTCAGGAACATGCGATGGAAACAGCGGACCTGCTGAAGGCCTGGATAGTGTGAAATACTGTAATACAAGAGCAAAGATGCAATGAAGATCGTACTGATGTCACTTTTCACATCAATATCAGTGTTGTGTTTTACTCCAGTACCACATAACACCATGAAAGACTTGAGCTTGAGCACAGGTCAATAGGCTTCTATGTATAGGAGTCAGGTGACCGGTGAAGTTATGTGGAGAGAAGGTCACAGGACGACCCAAGAAAAGACCAGAGTGAAAACAGTAAATGTCCAGTTTGATGGCAGCAATACTGTAATCATTTCCCCCTTCAAAATCATTTATCTATTAGTTTGGATAAATTATAAGTTTGTAAACTTTCAAAATGTCTCTCCATTCTGTTGGTCAGACTGTGTGCAAGATGCTCCTCTGTTCCTGTGATGAATTCGGTGTGACCACGAGGAGAACTGACTCCATACAGCCATGAAGAATCAGCTGTAGATTTAAATAATGTAAAGACTTGCATCATTAGAGCGCAGAAGCCATTTCACTCGACGTATTGTATCTAATGCAATGCATTTCAGACATTAAAAGTGACTCAAGTCTCCAAAAAGCATTTATCAAGAACACAGATTGTCAACCAGAATATCGTACAATCTCTGATCCTGTGTGTGTGTGTGTGTCTAATCCTGTGTGTGTCTGATCCTGTGTGTGTCTCTGATCCCATGTGTGTCTCTGATCCTGTGTGTGTGTCTGATACTGTGTGTGTGTCTGATCCTGTGTGTGTCTCTGATCCCATGTGTGTGTCTGATACTGTGTGTCTGATCCTGTGTGTCTCTGATCCTGTGTGTGTGTCTGATACTGTGTGTCTGATCCTGTGTGTCTCTGATCCTGTGTGTGTGTCTGATACTGTGTGTGTCTCTGATCCTGTGTCTGATCCTGTGTGTGTGTGTGTCTGATCATGTGTGTCTCTGATCCTGTGTCTCTGATCCTGTGTGTCTCTGATCCTGTGTCTGATCATGTGTGTGTCTGATCATGTGTGTCTCTGATCCTGTGTCTGATCATGTGTGTGTCTGATCATGTGTGTCTCTGATCCCATGTGTGTGTCTGATACTGTGTGTCTGATCCTGTGTGTCTCTGATCCCATGTGTGTGTCTGATACTGTGTGTCTGATCCTGTGTGTCTCTGATCCTGTGTGTGTGTCTGATACTGTGTGTGTCTCTGATCCTGTGTCTCTGATCCTGTGTGTCTCTGATCCTGTGTCTGATCATGTGTGTGTCTGATCATGTGTGTCTCTGATCCTGTGTCTCTGATCCTGTGTCTCTGATCCTGTGTGTGTCTGATCATGTGTGTGTCTGATCCTGTGTGTCTCTGATCCTGTGTGTCTCTGATCCTGTGTGTCTCTGATCCTGTGTGTGTCTGATCATGTGTGTCTCTGATCCTGTGTGTCTCTGATCCTGTGTGTGTCTGATCCTGTGTGTGTCTGATCCTGTGTGTGTGTCTGATACTGTGTGTGTCTGATCCTGTGTGTGTGTCTGATACTGTGTCTGATCATGTGTGTCTCTGATCCTGTGTCTCTGATCCTGTGTCTCTGATCCTGTGTGTGTCTGATCCTGTGTGTGTCTGATCCTGTGTGTCTCTGATCCTGTGTGTCTCTGATCCTGTGTGTCTCTGATCCTGTGTGTGTCTGATCATGTGTGTCTCTGATCCTGTGTGTCTCTGATCCTGTGTGTGTCTGATCCTGTGTGTGTCTGATCCTGTGTGTGTGTCTGATACTGTGTGTGTCTGATCCTGTGTGTGTGTCTGATACTGTGTCTGATCATGTGTGTCTCTGATCCTGTGTGTCTCTGATCCTGTGTGTGTGTGTCTGATACTGTGTGTGTGTCTGATACTGTGTCTGATCATGTGTGTCTCTGATCCTGTGTGTCTCTGATCCTGTGTGTGTGTCTGATACTGTGTCTGATCATGTGTGTCTCTGATCCTGTGTGTCTCTGATCCTGTGTGTGTGTCTGATACTGTGTCTGATCATGTGTGTCTCTGATCCTGTGTGTCTCTGATCCTGTGTGTCTCTGATCCTGTGTGTGTGTCTGATACTGTGTGTGTGTCTGATCATGTGTGTCTCTGATCCTGTGTGTCTCTGATCCTGTGTGTCTCTGATCCTGTGTGTGTGTCTGATACTGTGTCTGATCATGTGTGTCTCTGATCCTGTGTGTCTCTGATCCTGTGTGTCTCTGATCCTGTGTGTGTCTGATCCTGTGTGTCTCTGATCCTGTGTGTGTGTGTCTGATCCTGTGTGTGTGTCTGATACTGTGTCTGATCATGTGTGTCTCTGATCCTGTGTGTGTGTGTCTGATACTGTGTCTGATCATGTGTGTGTCTGATCCTGTGTGTGTGTCTGATACTGTGTCTGATCCTGTGTGTCTCTGATCCTGTGTGTGTCTGATCCTGTGTGTGTGTCTGATACTGTGTGTGTCTGATCCTGTGTGTGTGTCTGATACTGTGTCTGATCATGTGTGTCTCTGATCCTGTGTGTCTCTGATCCTGTGTGTCTCTGATCCTGTGTGTGTGTCTGATACTGTGTCTGATCATGTGTGTCTCTGATCCTGTGTGTCTCTGATCCTGTGTGTGTGTCTGATACTGTGTCTGATCATGTGTGTCTCTGATCCTGTGTGTCTCTGATCCTGTGTGTGTGTGTCTGATACTGTGTCTGATCATGTGTGTCTCTGATCCTGTGTGTGTCTGATCCTGTGTGTGTGTCTGATACTGTGTGTGTCTGATCCTGTGTGTGTGTCTGATACTGTGTGTGTCTGATACTGTGTGTGTCTGATCCTGTGTGTGTGTCTGATACTGTGTGTGTCTGATACTGTGTGTGTCTGATCCTGTGTGTGTGTCTGATACTGTGTGTGTCTGATCCTGTGTGTGTGTCTGATACTGTGTCTGATCATGTGTGTCTCTGATCCTGTGTGTCTCTGATCCTGTGTGTCTCTGATCCTGTGTGTGTGTCTGATACTGTGTCTGATCATGTGTGTCTCTGATCCTGTGTGTCTCTGATCCTGTGTGTGTGTCTGATACTGTGTCTGATCATGTGTGTCTCTGATCCTGTGTGTCTCTGATCCTGTGTGTGTGTGTCTGATACTGTGTCTGATCATGTGTGTCTCTGATCCTGTGTGTGTCTGATCCTGTGTGTGTGTCTGATACTGTGTGTGTCTGATCCTGTGTGTGTGTCTGATACTGTGTCTGATCATGTGTGTCTCTGATCCTGTGTGTCTCTGATCCTGTGTGTCTCTGATCCTGTGTGTGTCTGATCCTGTGTGTCTCTGATCCTGTGTCTCTGATCCCGTGTGTGTCTGATACTGTGTGTGTGTCTGATACTGTGTCTGATCATGTGTGTCTCTGATCCTGTGTGTCTCTGATCCTGTGTGTGTGTGTCTGATACTGTGTGTGTGTCTGATACTGTGTCTGATCATGTGTGTCTCTGATCCTGTGTGTGTCTGATCCTGTGTGTCTGATCATGTGTGCGTGTCTGATACTGTATGTGTGTCTGATCATGTGTGCGGGTCTGATCCTGTGTGTCTCTGATCATGTGTCTCTGATCCTGTGTGTGTCTCTGATCCTGTGTGTGTGTGTCTGATCCTGTGTGTCTGATCATGTGTGCGTGTCTGATACTGTATGTGTGTCTGATCATGTGTGCGGGTCTGATCCTGTGTGTCTCTGATCATGTGTCTCTGATCCTGTGTGTGTCTGATCCTGTGTCTCTGATCCTGTGTGTCTCTGATCCTGTGTGTCTCTGATCCTGTGTCTGATCATGTGTGTCTCTGATCCTGTGTGTGTCTGATCCTGTGTCTCTGATCCTGTGTGTGTCTGATCCTGTGTGTGTCTGATCCTGTGTGTGTGTCTGATACTGTGTCTGATCATGTGTGTCTCTGATCATGTGTGTGTCTGATCCTGTGTGTCTCTGATCCTGTGTCTGATCATGTGTCTCTGATCCTGTGTGTGTCTGATCCTGTGTCTGATCATGTGTGTCTCTGATCCTGTGTCTGATCATGTGTCTCTGATCCTGTGTCTCTGATCCTGTGTGTCTCTGATCCTGTGTGTCTCTGATCCTGTGTGTGTCTGATCATGTGTGTGTCTCTGATCCTGTGTGTCTCTGATCCTGTGTGTGTCTGATCATGTGTGTGTCTCTGATCCTGTGTGTCTCTGATCCTGTGTCTCTGATCCTGTGTGTGTCTGATCATGTGTGTGTCTGATCCTGTGTCTCTGATCCTGTGTGTGTCTGATCATGTGTGTGTCTGATCCTGTGTGTCTCTGATCCTGTGTGTCTCTGATCCTGTGTCTCTGATCCTGTGTGTGTCTGATCATGTGTGTGTCTCTGATCCTGTGTGTCTCTGATCCTGTGTGTCTCTGATCCTGTGTGTGTCTGATCATGTGTGTGTCTGATCCTGTGTGTGTGTCTGATACTGTGTCTGATCATGTGTGTCTCTGATCCTGTGTGTGTCTGATCCTGTGTCTCTGATCCTGTGTCTGATCATGTGTCTCTGATCCTGTGTGTGTCTGATCCTGTGTCTCTGATCCTGTGTGTCTCTGATCCTGTGTCTGATCATGTGTGTCTCTGATCCTGTGTGTGTCTGATCCTGTGTGTGTGTCTGATACTGTGTCTGATCATGTGTGTCTCTGATCCTGTGTGTGTCTGATCCTGTGTCTCTGATCCTGTGTCTGATCATGTGTCTGATCCTGTGTGTCTCTGATCCTGTGTCTCTGATCCTGTGTGTGTCTGATCATGTGTGTGTCTCTGATCCTGTGTGTCTCTGATCCTGTGTGTGTCTGATCCTGTGTCTCTGATCCTGTGTCTGATCATGTGTCTGATCCTGTGTGTCTCTGATCCTGTGTGTGTCTGATCCTGTGTGTGTGTCTGATCCTGTGTGTGTCTCTGATCCTGTGTGTGTGTGTCTGATCCCGTGTGTGTCTGATCCTGTGTGTGTGTCTGATACTGTGTGTGTCTCTGATCCTGTGTGTGTGTGTCTGATCCTGTGTGTCTGATCATGTGTGCGTGTCTGATACTGTATGTGTGTCTGATCATGTGTGCGGGTCTGATCCTGTGTGTCTCTGATCCCGTGTGTGTGACTGATACTGTGTGTGTCTCTGATCCTGTGTCTGATCATGTGTCTCTGATCCTGTGTGTGTCTGATCATGTGTGCGGGTCTGATCCTGTGTGTCTCTGATACTGTGTGTGTCTCTGATCCTGTGTCTCTGATCCCGTGTGTGTCTGATCCTGTGTGTCTCTGATCCTGTGTCTGATCCTGTGTGTGTCTGATCCTGTGTGTGTCTGATCCTGTGTGTGTCTGATCATGTGTGTGTCTCTGATCCTGTGTGTGTCTGATCCCGTGTGTGTCTGATCCTGTGTGTGTCTCTGATCCTGTGTCTGATCCTGTGTGTGTCTGATCATGTGTGTGTCTCTGATCCTGTGTGTGTCTCTGATCCTGTGTCTGATCCTGTGTGTGTCTGATCCTGTGCGTGTCTGATCATGTGTGTGTCTCTGATCCTGTGTGTGTCTGATCCTGTGTGTGTCTGATCCTGTGTGTCTCTGATCCTGTGTCTGATCCTGTGTGTGTCTGATCCTGTGTGTGTCTGATCCTGTGTGTGTCTGATCATGTGTGTGTCTCTGATCCTGTGTGTGTCTGATCCCGTGTGTGTCTGATCCTGTGTGTGTCTGATCCCGTGTGTGTCTGATCCCGTGTGTGTCTGATCCTGTGTGTCTCTGATCCTGTGTCTGATCCTGTGTGTGTCTGATCCTGTGTGTGTCTGATCATGTGTGTGTCTCTGATCCTGTGTCTGATCCTGTGTGTGTCTGATCCTGTGTGTGTCTGATCATGTGTGTGTCTCTGATCCTGTGTGTGTCTGATCCTGTGCGTGTCTGATCCTGTGTGTGTCTGATCCTGTGTCTCTGATCCTGTGTCTGATCCTGTGTGTGTCTGATCATGTGTGTGTCTCTGATCCTGTGTGTGTCTGATCCTGTGTGTGTCTCATCCCGTGTGTGTCTGATCCCGTGTGTGTCTGATCCTGTGTGTCTCTGATCCTGTGTCTGATCCTGTGTGTGTCTGATCCTGTGTGTCTGATCCTGTGTGTCTGATCCTGTGTGTGTCTGATCATGTGTGTGTCTCTGATCCTGTGTCTGATCCTGTGTGTGTCTGATCATGTGTGTGTCTCTGATCGTGTGTGTGTCTCTGATCCCATGTGTGTCTGATCCTGTGTCTGATCCTGTGTGTGTCTGATCCTGTGTGTGTCTGATCATGTGTGTGTCTCTGATCCTGTGTCTGATCCTGTGTGTCTGATCCTGTGCGTGTCTGATCCTGTGTGTGTCTCTGATCCTGTGTGTGTCTGATCCTGTGTCTGATCCTGTGTGTGTCTCATCCCGTGTGTGTCTGATCCCGTGTGTGTCTGATCCTGTGTGTGTCTGATCCTGTGTGTGTCTGATCCTGTGTGTGTCTCTGATCCTGTGTCTGATCCTGTGTGTGTCTGATCCTGTGTGTGTCTGATCATGTGTGTGTCTCTGATCCTGTGTGTGTCTCTGATCCTGTGTGTGTCTGATCCCAGGTGTGTCTGATCCTGTGTGTCTCTGATCCTGTGTCTGATCCTGTGTGTGTCTGATCCTGTGTGTCTCTGATCCTGTGTCTGATCCTGTGTGTCTGATCCTGTGTGTGTCTCTGATCCTGTGTGTGTCTGATCCTGTGTGTCTCTGATCCTGTGTGTGTCTCTGATCCTGTGTCTGATCCTGTGCGTGTCTGATCCTGTGCGTGTCTGATCATGTGCGTGTCTCTGATCCTGTGTGTCTGATCCTGTGTGTGTCTGATCCTGTGTCTGATCCTGTGTGTGTCTGATCCTGTGCGTGTCTGATCATGTGTGTGTCTGATCCTGTGTGTCTGATCCTGTGTGTGTCTGATCCTGTGTCTGATCCTGTGTGTGTCTGATCCTGTGCGTGTCTGATCCTGTGTGTCTCTGATCCTGTGTGTCTGATCCTGTGTGTGTCTGATCCTGTGTCTGATCCTGTGTGTGTCTGATCCTGTGTGTGTCTCTGATCCTGTGTCTGATCCTGTGCGTGTCTGATCCTGTGCGTGTCTGATCATGTGCGTGTCTCTGATCCTGTGTCTGATCCTGTGTGTGTCTGATCCTGTGTCTGATCCTGTGTGTGTCTGATCCTGTGCGTGTCTGATCATGTGCGTGTCTCTGATCCTGTGTGTCTGATCCTGTGTGTGTCTCTGATCCTGTGTCTGATCCTGTGTGTGTCTGATCCTGTGCGTGTCTGATCATGTGTGTGTCTCTGATCCTGTGTGTCTGATCCTGTGTGTGTCTCTGATCCTGTGTGTGTCTGATCATGTGTGTGTCTGATCCTGTGCGTGTCTGATCCTGTGCGTGTCTGATCATGTGTGTGTCTCTGATCCTGTGTGTGTCTGATCCTGTGCGTGTCTGATCCTGTGTGTGTCTGATCATGTGTGTGTCTCTGATCCTGTGTGTGTCTCTGATCCTGTGTGTGTCTGATCCTGTGTGTGTCTGATCCTGTGTGTGTCTGATCATGTGTGTGTCTCTGATCCTGTGTGTGTCTGATCCTGTGTGTCTCTGATCCTGTGTGTGTCTCTGATCCTGTGTGTGTCTGATCCTGTGTGTGTCTGCATTCAAACACAGACTGGCCTTTTCCCTTTTGCTCATGAAGATGAACTTGAGAAACTTTAATCAGTTGTTACTGGCATTAAGGAGCCACGCAGCGATTGGGGATTTAAATTCACTTGAATAGTCTATGAAAAAACTAGAGAAACCTCACATGAAGCTCTCAGAATCAGAACCATCAGCCAAAGGATGAGCTCATGGACACATGAAACAGAGACACGCTTAATATGATAAACATTTAATATACAGAAAATGTCAAGATCTGTTTATTCAGATTTAGAAAAAATATTTTACATGCTGGTTTGGGAATCAGTTGCTGTAAATGATCTTCTCTTCCGTCACTTCAGGCCGCAGAGTCTCACGTCGCGGGATCTTCCACTCGGCGGAAAACTGCTAAAAAGTTTTTGCCTCCATTTCTCTGAACCTTCTTTCCCTCTTCCGTGCACGTGCCCAGGTGACCAATGATGATGTCATCAGCCTGCGACACAGTCAGTTCAAACATCAAGTCATTCAACCCAATGAGCACAGACTATTTATTCTGAGGGCTCAAACCTACGGAGCCCCCCTAGTCCCACTTTGGCAAAAAAAAAATATTATAACTATCTTGTGGCCTCAAGATACTAACTCGTGGCCTCAAGATAGTAACTCGTGGCCTCAAGATACTAACTCGTGGCCTCAAGATACTAACTCGTGGCCTCAAGATACTAACTCGTGGCCACGAGAAAGTGAGTTTTTTCAAGGCGAACGTTTCCATGTTAATGTTTCCATGGCGACGCGTCACGCGATACACTGCAGCCACAATAATACTGTATGACAGATGTGTCGCTTTTATTTCGCTTTTCCTTTTTTATTCAAAATATTCACAAACTTGCTTACCATGTCATCAACTAGCCTATCTGATATTCCGATTCTCACATACGTGTAAGTGAGTGTGTTTAGTCGTTTAAAAACCTTTATAAATAATCTTGATCTATAATAACATGATGGGCGCTGCAATGTTGTCAGTCGGATTTACAGCACGTGAATTCATCAGTTTCTCCCGAAATAAATGCAAGAAAGTGGCCGGTGAACTGAGAAGAATAGAGTAAACTTTAGTTCCTTGTCTTGCACTATGTTTGTCTAATATGAATAACACATGTCGGCAAATTATATTTGAATAGATTGTTATTGCTGCTTCACAGACATCATGTGTTTTACAAACTCCAAATGTATTGTTTTACTCGTGCTTATGTGTATTTAAATATCTGAAACCAAAAATAAACATTATGAAGTTGAAAAAACTGCTTAGTTGTGATGACAGCGCTGAACGCGTCCGACTCTGGCTCAGCGCCAGCCAATGCGCGAAAGCACAGTTTGAATCTGGCAGCACTGAACATGTGGCGCCGTACTCTCAGGGGCTAGTTGATGACATGGTAAGCAAGTTTGTGAATATTTTGAATAAAAAAGGAAAAGCGAAATAAAAGCGACACATCTGTCATACAGTATTATTGTGGCTGCGGTGTATGGCGTGACGCGTCGCCATGGAAACATTAAAAGGAACGTTCGCCTTGAAAAAACTTACTTTCTCGTGGCCACGAGTTAGTATCTTGAGGCCACAAGATAGTTATAATAATTTTTTTTTTGCCAAAGTGGGACTAGGGGGGCTCCGTACAAACCATCATTTATGTATTTGAAACTTTTCACACTGCGCTAAATCCCGGGTTAAGGTCGTGCTAAACCCCGGGTTAAGGTCGTGCTAAACCCCGGGTTAAGGTCGTGCTAAACCCCGGGTTAAGGTCGTGCTAAATCCCGGGTTAAGGTCGTGCTAAATCCCGGGTTAAGGTCGTGCTAAACCCAGGGTTAAGGTCGTGCTAAACCCCGGGTTAAGGTCGTGCTAAACCCCGGGTTAAGGTCGTGCTAAACCCCGGATTAAGGTCGTGCTAAACCCCGAGTTAAGGTCGTGCTAAACCCCGAGTTAAGGTCGTGCTAAACCCCGAGTTAAGGTCGTGCTAAACCCCGAGTTAAGGTCGTGCTAAACCCCGAGTTAAGGTCGTGCTAAACCCCGAGTTAAGGTCGTGCTAAACCCCGAGTTAAGGTCGTGCTAAACCCCGAGTTAAGGTCGTGCTAAACCCCGAGTTAAGGTCGTGCTAAACCCCGAGTTAAGGTCGTGCTAAACCCCGAGTTAAGGTCGTGCTAAACCCCGAGTTAAGGTCGTGCTAAACCCCGAGTTAAGGTCGTGCTAAACCCAGAGTTAAGGTCGTGCTAAACCCCGAGTTAAGGTCGTGCTAAACCCCGAGTTAAGGTCGTGCTAAACCCCGGGTTAAGGTCGTGCTAAACCCCGAGTTAAGGTCGTGCTAAACCCCGGGTTAAGGTTACTATGTTCAGTATTTCAGGCCTAGAAACAGACAGATGTAAAACATACCAGTTGTTCGTCCGACACTCTGGTGAAGAGAGGATGATCCCTGAAGTGTGTGACGATCCAGTCGTGCACCTCTTCCACATCAGTGTTAGTGTACACTAAACCCTACAACACACAATACACACCAGTGTTAGTGTACACTAAACCCCACAACACACAATACACATCAGTGTTAGTGTACACTAAACCCCACAACACACAATACACATCAGTGTTAGTGTACACTAAACCCCACAACACACAATACACACCAGTGTTAGTGTACACTAAACCCTACAACACACAATACACACCAGTGTTAGTGTACACTAAACCCCACAACACACAATACACATGAGTGTTAGTGTACACTAAACCCCACAACACACAATACACATCAGTGTTAGTGTACACTAAACCCTACACAACACACAAACATTTATTCATCATAACCACAGATTCATTAGGTGAGGGTTAATATCAGAAGTGCATGAATGAAGAGTTGTGTGGCTGACATCAGTGTAGTCGAACACCTGAGAGAGTGTCGAACACCTGAGAGAGTGTGTGTCGAACACCTGAGAGAGTGTGTGTCGAACACCTGAGAGAGTGTGTGTCGAACACCTGAGAGAGTGTGTGTCGAACACCTGAGAGAGTGTGTGTCGAACACCTGAGAGAGTGTGTGTCGAACACCTGAGAGAGTGTGTGTCGAACACCTGAGAGAGTGTGTGTCGAACACCTGAGAGAGTGTGTGTCGAACACCTGAGAGTGTGTGTGTCGAACACCTGAGAGTGTGTGTCGAACACCTGAGAGTGTGTGTGTCGAACACCTGAGAGTGTGTGTGTCGAACACCTGAGAGAGTGTGTGTGTCGAACACCTGAGAGTGTGTGTCGAACACCTGAGAGTGTGTGTGTCGAACACCTGAGAGAGTGTGTGTGTCGAACACCTGAGAGTGTGTGTGTCGAACACCTGAGAGTGTGTGTGTCGAACACCTGAGAGTGTGTGTGTCGAACACCTGAGTGTGTGTCTCGAACGCCTGAGAGAGTGTGTGTCGAACGCCTGAGAGAGTGTGTCGAACTCCTGAGAGTGTGTGTGTCGAACTCCTGAGAGTGTGTGTCGAACTCCTGAGAGTGTGTGTGTCGAACACCTGAGAGTGTGTGTGTCGAACACCTGAGAGTGTGTGTGTCGAACACCTGAGAGAGTGTGTGTCGAACGCCTGAGAGAGTGTGTGTGTCGAACGCCTGAGAGTGTGTGTGTCGAACACCTGAGAGAGTGTGTGTCGAACACCTGAGAGTGTGTGTCGAACACCTGAGAGAGTGTGTGTCGAACACCTGAGAGTGTGTGTGTCGAACACCTGAGAGTGTGTGTGTCGAACACCTGAGAGTGTGTGTGTCGAACACCTGAGAGTGTGTGTGTCGAACGCCTGAGAGTGTGTGTGTCGAACGCCTGAGAGTGCGTGTCGAACACCTGAGAGTGTGTGTGTCGAACACCTGAGAGAGTGTGTGTGTCGAACACCTGAGAGTGTGTGTGTTGAACACCTGAGAGTGTGTGTGTCGAACACCTGAGAGTGTGTGTGTTGAACACCTGAGAGAGTGTGTGTCGAACACCTGAGAGTGTGTGTGTCGAACACCTGAGAGTGTGTGTGTCGAACTCCTGAGAGTGTGTGTGTCGAACGCCTGAGAGTGTGTCGAACACCTGAGAGTGTGTGTGTCGAACTCCTGAGAGTGTGTGTGTGTCGAACACCTGAGAGTGTGTGTGTTGAACACCTGAGAGAGTGTGTGTCGAACACCTGAGAGTGTGTGTGTTGAACACCTGAGAGAGTGTGTGTCGAACACCTGAGAGTGTGTGTGTCGAACACCTGAGAGAGTGTGTGTCGAACACCTGAGAGTGTGTGTGTCGAACGCCTGAGAGTGTGTGTGTCGAACGCCTGAGAGTGCGTGTCGAACACCTGAGAGTGTGTGTGTCGAACACCTGAGAGAGTGTGTGTGTCGAACACCTGAGAGTGTGTGTGTTGAACACCTGAGAGAGTGTGTGTCGAACACCTGAGAGTGTGTGTGTTGAACACCTGAGAGAGTGTGTGTCGAACTCCTGAGAGTGTGTGTGTTGAACACCTGAGAGAGTGTGTGTCGAACACCTGAGAGAGTGTGTGTCGAACGCCTGAGAGTGTGTGTGTCGAACACCTGAGAGTGTGTGTGTCGAACACCTGAGAGTGTGTGTGTCGAACACCTGAGAGTGTGTGTGTCGAACACCTGAGAGTGTGTGTGTCGAACACCTGAGAGTGTGTGTGTCGAACACCTGAGAGTGTGTGTGTCGAACACCTGAGAGTGTGTGTGTCGAACTCCTGAGAGTGTGTGTGTCGAACACCTGAGAGTGTGTGTGTCGAACGCCTGAGAGTGTGTGTGTCGAACACCTGAGAGTGTGTGTGTCGAACGCCTGAGAGTGTGTGTGTCGAACACCTGAGAGTGTGTGTGTCGAACACCTGAGAGTGTGTGTGTCGAACACCTGAGAGTGTGTGTGTCGAACACCTGAGTGTGTGTCTCGAACGCCTGAGAGAGTGTGTGTCGAACTCCTGAGAGTGTGTGTGTCGAACTCCTGAGAGTGTGTGTGTCGAACTCCTGAGAGTGTGTGTGTCGAACACCTGAGAGTGTGTGTGTCGAACGCCTGAGAGAGTGTGTGTCGAACTCCTGAGAGTGTGTGTGTCGAACACCTGAGAGTGTGTGTGTCGAACACCTGAGAGTGTGTGTGTCGAACACCTGAGAGTGTGTGTGTCGAACACCTGAGAGTGTGTGTGTCGAACACCTGAGTGTGTGTCTCGAACGCCTGAGAGAGTGTGTGTCGAACTCCTGAGAGTGTGTGTGTCGAACTCCTGAGAGTGTGTGTGTCGAACTCCTGAGAGTGTGTGTGTCGAACACCTGAGAGTGTGTGTGTCGAACGCCTGAGAGAGTGTGTGTCGAACTCCTGAGAGTGTGTGTGTCGAACACCTGAGAGTGTGTGTCGAACTCCTGAGAGTGTGTGTGTTGAACACCTGAGAGTGTGTGTGTCGAACGCCTGAGAGTGTGTGTGTCGAACGCCTGAGAGTGTGTGTCGAACACCTGAGAGAGTGTGTGTCGAACACCTGAGAGAGTGTGTGTCGAACGCCTGAGAGAGTGTGTCGAACACCTGAGAGTGTGTGCCGAACTCTGAGAGTGTGTGTCGAACACCTGAGAGTGTGTCGAACACCTGAGAGTGTGTGTGCCGAACTCTGAGAGTGTGTGTCGAACACCTGAGAGTGTGTGTCGAACACCTGAGAGTGTGTGTCGAACGCCTGAGAGAGTGTGTCGAACACCTGAGAGTGTGTGTCGAACGCCTGAGAGTGTGTGTGTCGAACGCCTGAGAGTGTGTGTGTCGAACACCTGAGAGTGTGTGTGTCGAACGCCTGAGAGTGTGTGTGTCGAACACCTGAGAGTGTGTGTCGAACACCTGAGAGAGTGTGTGTCGAACACCTGAGAGAGTGTGTGTCGAACGCCTGAGAGAGTGTGTCGAACACCTGAGAGTGTGTGCCGAACTCTGAGAGTGTGTGTCGAACGCCTGAGAGTGTGTGTGTCGAACGCCTGAGAGTGTGTGTGTCGAACGCCTGAGAGTGTGTGTGTCGAACACCTGAGAGTGTGTGTCGAACACCTGAGAGAGTGTGTGTCGAACACCTGAGAGAGTGTGTGTCGAACGCCTGAGAGAGTGTGTCGAACACCTGAGAGTGTGTGCCGAACTCTGAGAGTGTGTGTCGAACACCTGAGAGTGTGTCGAACACCTGAGAGTGTGTGCCGAACTCTGAGAGTGTGTGTCGAACACCTGAGAGTGTGTGTCGAACGCCTGAGAGAGTGTGTCGAACACCTGAGAGTGTGTGTGCCGAACTCTGAGAGTGTGTGTCGAACTCCTGAGAGTGTGTGTCGAACACCTGAGAGTGTGTGTGTCGAACTCTGAGAGTGTGTGTGTCGAACGCCTGAGAGTGTGTGTGTCGAACTCTGAGAGTGTGTGTGTCGAACGCCTGAGAGTGTGTGTGTCGAACGCCTGAGAGTGTGTGTGTCGAACGCCTGAGAGTGTGTGTGCCGAACTCTGAGAGTGTGTGTGTCGAACGCCTGAGAGTGTGTGTGTCGAACGCCTGAGAGTGTGTGTGTCGAACGCCTGAGAGTGTGTGTGTCGAACGCCTGAGAGTGTGTGTGTCGAACACCTGAGAGAGTGTGTGCCGAACTCTGAGAGTGTGTGTGTCGAACGCCTGAGAGTGTGTGTGTCGAACGCCTGAGAGTGTGTGTGTCGAACGCCTGAGAGTGTGTGTGTCGAACACCTGAGAGTGTGTGTGTCGAACACCTGAGAGTGTGTGTCGAACTCCTGAGAGTGTGTGTGTCGAACACCTGAGAGTGTGTGTGTCGAACGCCTGAGAGTGTGTGTGTCGAACGCCTGAGAGTGTGTGTGTCGAACGCCTGAGAGTGTGTGTGTCGAACGCCTGAGAGTGTGTGTGTCGAACACCTGAGAGAGTGTGTGCCGAACTCTGAGAGTGTGTGTGTCGAACGCCTGAGAGTGTGTGTGTCGAACGCCTGAGAGTGTGTGTGTCGAACGCCTGAGAGTGTGTGTGTCGAACACCTGAGAGTGTGTGTGTCGAACACCTGAGAGTGTGTGTGTGTCGAACACCTGAGAGAGTGTGTGTCACATCTGCAGCCCAGCACAGTTTACATGGAAATCAATGCAGTGGTCTTGCCTTACACACTTTGAACTGTACCAGATTCCCCTGACAGAGCGAGTCGAAACAGCAGGACAGCAAACATTGGTCTTATCGCGTGTCATTGGCGTTTACTCTTTAGACAGTGCAGATAGAAAAATTGGAAGATAAGATTCTCAGAAGTATCAAAGGGACTTCAGTAGCCGTTCACTCTCACTAACATGTGCCTGGAATGAAGAAGACGTGGAAAGCGTTTACATTAATCTCTAATGTTATTCACTGCTTTAGTTGAGCTGTATCATCAGATCCCTCATTTAACCTCCGGCCTCACATCTTCACTGTAGACAAATCTACATATACACTCCTTAAGGCAGGTTCTCTCTTTCTACAGCCTTTCCAGACGTTTCCTCGCCGCCAGCAGGGAACAACACACACACACACACACACTAAACCGACCCATCACACACACACACACACACACACACACACACACAGTGGTTCCACATGAGTGCTGAATGTGCAGTCAGTCTGTATTAATAACCCACATTCACAAATACAAGCCTGCCATTGTTCATCCATCTCCCTCAGTGCTGTCACACACACACACACACACACACACACACACACACACACACACACACACACACACACACACACACACACACACACACACACACACACACACACACACACACACACACACACACACACACACACACACACACACACACACACACACACACACACACACACACACACACACACAGATAATATGCCAAGACTGACAGAAGGTTATTTCAGAGCCATGTTTTCTCTAATTCCATATCAATAACATTAAGGTAAAGCTAATAAATAAAGAGAGTCGCTCTCGAAGTAGATTTCCACATCAAAAGAAGTAAATCTGTACGGCGTCTCCTAAAGCTGGAAGAGTTCGGGCCCTTCAGGTCATCATGAAGGATTTGAACTGGTGATATATGTGCTAGCAATGAAACCCCTTGCACTGAACATCAGGCATTGGATGTTTTGAACGGCTCATAAAGAGTAAAGCGCTCTTACCCCGACCCGGAGTGTGTACGCGTACTCCGCCAGTAGCGTAGGGCTAATGATGCGCCACTTGTGTTTGGTTTTCTTGAAGTGTGGATCCGGAAAGAGAAAGAACATCTTACTGAGCTGCAAAAAACAGAAACAAATGAAAGCATAAGGTTACCTGTGATTTGTGGAACTGTACAGTATCTGTTAGGGAAGATAGTTGCTCTACTCATACTATTTTTACCAAATCTTTTTATGGCAGTAATAGTGAGAGTAATATATAATTCCGCAACTTTGAAAGTGAAGTTCCTTAAAACTACCAGCTTGTCATAATTTAAATGGTTAAAGTCAAGAAATCTTGTCTACAGAGCTGTGCTCGAGAAGAAACTGTGATGGAGCCTTTTGTCACGTTAAATGAGCTTGTTGCTGTAGAACAGGGTTCACCAATCTCGGTCCTGGAGGGTTTAGCTCCAACCAGCTCCAACACACCTGTCTGAAAGTTTCTAGTATGCCTCGTGAGACCTTGATTAGCTGGTTCAGGTGTGTTTAATTGGGGTTGGAGCTAAACTCTGCAGGACAGCGGCCCTCCAGGACCGAGATTGGTGAACCCTACTGTAGAAGAAGTCACAAATGAATAAGTTGAACTACTGCAACTCTTCAGCCGCTCACAGCGCCACCTTGTGCTCTGGAGGAGGAAATGCTCAAACTCTGAAACGTTATGATCTCCGACTGAGTCCTATAGCTAGCTGTCTTCTGCGTAGTGTTAATTTTGTCAGCTACTTTTTAATTTAGCCTCAGTCCTGTGTCAAATGTCATTTTTAGCTTTTATCATATTTAGTCAATCTATCCTGGTTTTTGTTTAGTCCAGTCTCAGGGGCTGTTTACACGACACCGGTTTCAACTAAAAACTGAAGACTTTTTATGCATTTTGGCAAAACAGCGTTTTGGTGACCTGAAAACGCAAACTTTTGAAAACTGGTTTCAAAATGCAAGTTGGATGGATATGGATAGGTCTATAATAATATTTATTTTTAATTAAGCAAAAGCACGTAATTAAGAAATGATTATATTATCATATTGCCTATTATTGCGCGTGATGTTGCCTATAGACAGCATGCAAATGAAGTTTTCTATTATCAATAAATGATGGAAGAATATGTAACATAAAATAACAGGCCTACAAGAAAACATTTTCACCCATCCCAGCCTGTTAAATCCATTCACTGATTGTGTCTTTATTCTTATTACTATTATTATTACTATTTTTATTATTATTATGCCTATTAAACCTAAATAAAATAAAATGTTAAAAGTGAATTTCCCGTAAAAATTTCCATGCGCCAGAATAATCAAAGCTTTTATTGGCATGACTGTTGGGCATCTATAGACTATATTGCCAAAAGTATTGGGATATCCCTAACCCTAACCCAAACCATTGAATTCAGGTGTTCCAATAACTTCCATGGCCATTGGCCACTGTTGTATAAATCAAGCACTAGGCATGCAGACGCTTCTACAAACATCTGTGAAAGAATGGGTCTCTCTCAGGAGCTCAGTGAATTAAAATGTCCTCACTACTAAATTTTCCACGGTCAGCTGTTAGTCGTATTATAACAAAGTGGAAGCAATTGGGAACAACAGCAACTCAGCCACGCAGTGGTAGGCTACGTAAAATCCCAGAGCAGGTCAGCGCATACTGAGGCTCACAGTGCGCAGAAGTCACCAACTTTCTGCAATCAATAGCTACAGACCTCCAAACTTCCGTGGCCTTCAGATTAACAGTGCATAGAGCTTCATGGAATGATGGTGTATGTAAAGCATGGGATGCAGTGGCGTGAAGCGTGGATGCAGTGGTGTAAAGCGTGGAGTGGTGTAAAGCGTGGGGTGCAGTGGTGTAAAGCATGGGATGCAGTGGCGTGAAGCGTGGGGTGCAGTGGTGTAAAGCGTGGAGTGGTGTAAAGTGTGGGATGCAGTGGTGTAAAGCGTGAGGTGCAGTGGTGTAAAGCGTGGGATGCAGTGGAGTAAAGCGTGGGATGCAGTGGTGTCTGGGATGCAGTGGTGTAAAGCGTCAGATGCAGTGGTGTAAAGCGTGGGGTGCAGTGGTGTAAAGCGTGAGGTGCAGTGGTGTAAAGCGTGGGATGCAGTGGTGTAAACCGTGAGGTGCAGTGGTGTAAAGCGTGAGGTGCAGTGGTGTAAAGCGTGAGGTGCAGTGGTGTAAAGCGTGAGGTGCAGTGGTGTAAAGCGTGGGATGCAGTGGTGTAAAGCGTGGGATGCAGTGGTGTAAAGCGTGGGATGCAGTGGTGTAAAGCGTGGGATGCAGTGGTGTAAAGCGTGGGGTGCAGTGGTGTAAAGCGTGGGATGCAGTGGTGTAAAGCGTGGGGTGCAGTGGTGTAAAGCGTGGGGTGCAGTGGTGTAAAGCGTGGGATGCAGTGGTGTAAAGCGTGGGGTGCTGTGGTGTAAAGAGTGGGGTGCAGTGGTGTAAAGCGTGGGATGCAGTGGCGTAAAGCGTGGGGTGCTGTGGCGTAAAGCGTGAGATGCAGTGGTGTAAAGCGTGGGGTGCTGTGGTGTAAAGAGTGGGGTGCTGTGGCGTAAAGCGTGAGATGCAGTGGTGTAAAGCGTGGGGTGCTGTGGTGTAAAGCGTGGGGTGCTGTGGTGTAAAGCGTGAGATGCAGTGGTGTAAAGCGTGGGGTGCTGTGTTGTAAAGAGTGGGGTGCAGTGGTGTAAAGCGTGGGATGCAGTGGCGTAAAGCGTGGGGTGCTGTGGCGTAAAGCGTGAGATGCAGTGGTGTAAAGCGTGGGGTGCTGTGGTGTAAAGCGTGGGGTGCTGTGGTGTAAAGCGTGAGATGCAGTGGTGTAAAGCGTGGGGTGCTGTGGTGTAAAGCGTGGGGTGCTGTGGTGTAAAGCGTGAGATGCAGTGGTGTAAAGCGTGGGATGCAGTGGCGTAAAGCGTGGGGTGCTATGGTGTAAAGCATGGGATGCAGTGGCGTGAAGCGTGGGGTGCAGTGGTGTAAAGCGTGGAGTGGTGTAAAGTGTGGGATGCAGTGGTGTAAAGCGTGAGGTGCAGTGGTGTAAAGCGTGGGATGCAGTGGTGTAAAGCGTGGGATGCAGTGGTGTAAAGCGTGGGGTGCAGTGGTGTAAAGCATGGGATGCAGTGGCGTGAAGCGTGGGGTGCAGTGGTGTAAAGCGTGGAGTGGTGTAAAGTGTGGGATGCAGTGGTGTAAAGCGTGAGGTGCAGTGGTGTAAAGCGTGGGATGCAGTGGAGTAAAGCGTGGGATGCAGTGGTGTAAAGCGTCAGATGCAGTGGTGTAAAGCGTGGGGTGCAGTGGTGTAAAGCGTGAGGTGCAGTGGTGTAAAGCGTGGGATGCAGTGGTGTAAAGCGTGAGGTGCAGTGGTGTAAAGCGTGAGGTGCAGTGGTGTAAAGCGTGAGGTGCAGTGGTGTAAAGCGTGAGGTGCAGTGGTGTAAAGCGTGGGATGCAGTGGTGTAAAGCGTGGGGTGCAGTGGTGTAAAGCGTGGGATGCAGTGGTGTAAAGCGTGGGATGCAGTGGTGTAAAGCGTGGGGTGCTGTGGTGTAAAGAGTGGGGTGCAGTGGTGTAAAGCGTGGGATGCAGTGGCGTAAAGCGTGGGGTCCTGTGGCGTAAAGCGTGAGATGCAGTGGTGTAAAGCGTGGGGTGCTGTGGTGTAAAGAGTGGGGTGCTGTGGCGTAAAGCGTGAGATGCAGTGGTGTAAAGCGTGGGGTGCTGTGGTGTAAAGCGTGGGGTGCTGTGGTGTAAAGTGTGGGGTGCTGTGGTGTAAAGCGTGGGGTGCTGTGGTGTAAAGCGTGGGGTGCTGTGGTGTAAAGCTTGAGATGCAGTGGTGTAAAGCGTGGGGTGCTGTGGTGTAAAGCGTGGGATGCAGTGGCGTAAAGCGTGGGGTGCTATGGTGTAAAGAGTGGGGTGCAGTGGTGTAAAGCGTGGAGTGGTGTAAAGTGTGGGATGCAGTTTTTTTAGATTAGATTAGATTCAACTTTATTGTCATTACACAAGTACAGGTACAAGGCAACGAAATGCAGTTTAGGTCTAACCAGAAGTGCAATAGCAGCAAGTGCAGGATATACAGTGGTTCATAAGTGCAGAACATGGATATGTACTGAATAAATATAGAGTTGAATACTATTATAAACAAAAATTTACAGATAGATTGTCCTATGAATATAATATACAGATAACTATTACTGTGAACAGAATTTACAGCTAGATATGTACTGAATATAATAATATACAGATGGCTATTACTATAAACAGAATGTTTACAGATAGATATGTACTGAATATAATATACAGATGGCTGTTACTATAAACATGATTTTACAGATAGATATGTACTATGAATATATATACAGATGGCTGTTACTATAAACAGAATGTGAGCATAATATACAGATGGATATTACTATAAACAGAATTTTACAAATAGATATATGTATAAGTTAGGCTAATGAGCAGTATAACAATGGATTTAAAGTAGTGCAAATAAAGTTTGGACAGAAGCTATCCGAGTGAGTGCAGTGGAAAGTAATTGCATATTACAGTTAAGGTACGATATTGCAATGTATATATAACAGTCGGTACTGTAAATAAACAGTCGGCAGTGCAAATGAGCATATTCCAGTCAAGGTAGTAGTGCAAGATGCATATGTAAACAGTTGTTACTGTAATAACAGTCAGCAGTGCAAATGAACATTATAGTATTGCAAATAACAAAATGGAGGCAGGTGTGAGGAGGGAGAGGAGAGTCAATCAGTATATAAGGGGAGTGGGATCAATGAGGGTTAGAGTTTAATAAAGAGACAGCTCTGGGGAAAAATGCAGTGGTGTAAAGCGTGAGGTGCAGTGGTGTAAAGCGTGGGGTGCTGTGGTGTAAAGCGTGGGGTGCTGTGGTGTAAAGTGTGGGGTGCTGTGGTGTAAAGCGTGAGATGCAGTGGTGTAAAGCGTGGGGTGCTGTGGTGTAAAGAGTGGGGTGCAGTGGTGTAAAGCGTGGGGTGCAGTGGTGTAAAGCGTGGGGTGCTATGGTGTAAAGAGTGGGGTGCAGTGGTGTAAAGCGTGGAGTGGTGTAAAGTGTGGGATGCAGTGGTGTAAAGCGTGAGGTGCAGTGGTGTCTGGGATGCAGTGGTGTAAAGCGTCAGATGCACTGGTGTAAAGCGTGAGGTGCAGTGGTGTAAAGCGTGGGATGCAGTGGTGTAAAGCGTGGGGTGCAGTGGTGTAAAGCGTGGGGTGCAGTGGTGTAAAGCGTGGGGTGCAGTGGTGTAAAGCGTGGGGTGCTGTGGTGTAAAGCGTGAGGTGCAGTGGTGTAAAGCGTGGGGTGCTGTGGTGTAAAGAGTGGGGTGCAGTGGTGTAAAGCGTGGGATGCAGTGGCGTAAAGCGTGAGGTGCAGTGGTGTAAAGTGTGGGATGCAGTGGTGTAAAGCGTGGGGTGCAGTGGTGTAAAGCGTGGGGTGCTGTGGTGTAAAGCGTGGGGTGCTGTGGTGTAAAGCGTGAGATGCTGTGGTGTAAAGCGTGGGGTGCTGTGGTGTAAAGCGTGGGGTGCTGTGGTGTAAAGCGGGGGGTGCTGTGGTGTAAAGCGTGAGATGCAGTGGTGCAAAGCGTGGGGTGCTGTGGTGTAAAGCGTGGGGTGCTGTGGTGTAAAGCGTGAGATGCAGTGGTGTAAAGCGTGGGGTGCAGTGGTGTTAAGCGTGGGGTGCAGTGGTGTAAAGCGTGAGATGCAGTGGTGTAAAGCGTGAGATGCAGTGGTGTAAAGCGTGGGGTGCAGTGGTGTAAAGCGTGAGGTGCAGTGGTGTAAAGCGTGGGGTGCAGTGGTGTAAAGCGTGAGATGCAGTGGTGTAAAGCGTGGGGTGCAGTGGAGCGTGGGGTGCAGTGGCGTAAAGCGTGGGATGCAGTAATGTAAAGCGTGGGGTGCAGTGGTGTAAAGCGTGAGATGCAGTGGTGTAAAGCGTGGGGTGCAGTGGTGTAAAGCGTGAGATGCAGTGGTGTAAAGCGTGGGGTGCAGTGGCGTAAAGCGTGGGGTGCAGTGGTGTAAAGTGTCGGATGCAGTGGCGTAAAGCGTGGGGTGCAGTGGCGTAAAGCGTGGGGTGCAGTGGTGTAAAGCGTGGGATGCAGTGGCGTAAAGCGTGGGATGCCGTGGTGTAAAGCGTGGTGTAAAGCATGGGATGTAGTGGTGTAAAGCGTAGGATGCAGTGGTGTAAAGCGTGGGATGCCGTGGTGTAAAGCGTGGTGTAAAGCATGGGATGTAGTGGTGTAAAGCGTAGGATGCAGTGGTGTAAAGCGTGGGATGCCGTGGTGTAAAGCGTGGGATGCAGTGGTGTAAAGCGTGGTGTAAAGCATGGGATGTAGTGGTGTAAAGCGTAGGATGCAGTGGTGTAAAGCGTGGGATGCGCGCGCGCACACACACACACACACACACACAGTCCCTCGCTCACTCACTCGCTCACACACACACACTCGCTCACTCGCACGCACACACACACACATACACTCACTGTCCCTCGCTCACTCACTTACTCACTCGCGCTCACTCACTCACTCGCACTCACTCACTCGCACTCACTCGCACACACACACACACACACACACACACACACTGTTGCTCGCACTCTCACTCACTCGCACACACTCACTCTCGCTCACATACTCAACCCGTCGTGGAGGACCGTTAAAAAATTAAACATGCTAGTCTTTCTGTCATGATGTCGTGAACGTAGGTTGTCGCCCACTATGACACACTATACGAGATGAAACGATCGAATCTTGCGTCCCGACGCCCGTTGTCGTTTACGAATCCCCACGACACCCTACGTTAAACGGGTCGTGCCAAAATCGGGATAAAATCGTGTAATCTAAACCAGGCATTAATGCTTCTTAATGCTCTTAATGGAGGAGATTCCCCCCTTCCATATGTAAAGCGCTTTGAGGTCTCAGAAAAAGCGCTATATAAATGTAACAAATTAACTCTTAATGCTTCAGCATACTAAGACAATTTCATGCTCCCAAATTTGTTGGAAGAGTTTGGGGATGTTCCAGTTCCAGCATGACTGCGCTCCAGTGGACAAAGCAGGTCCATAAAGACATGGACAAGTAGTTTGGTGTGGAGGAACTGGACTGGCCTGCACAGAGTCCTGAGCTCAACCCGATAGAACACCTTTGGGATGAATTAGAGCGGAGACTGAGAGCCAGACCTTCTCGTCCAACATCAGAGCCTGACCTCACAAATGCGCTTCAAGAAGAATGGTCAAAGATTCCCATAAACACACTCCTAAGCATTGTGGAAAGCCTTCCCAGAAGAGTTGAAGCTGTTATTGCTGCAAAGGGTGGTCAACCCTTTATTGAAAACCCTACTCAAACCCACTGAGTTCGGGACGATGGAACTGGAAGTGCTAAAATGTAACTGATGTCATACCTGATACGTCATAGTGATGTCATTCCTGATACGTCATAGTGATGTCATACCTGATACGTCATAGTGATGTCATACCTGATACGTCATAGTGATGTCATTCCTGATACGTCATAGTGATGTCAAACCTGATACGTCATAGTGATGTCATTCCTGATACATCATAGTGATGTCATTCCTGATACATCATAGTGATGTCAAACCTGATACGTCATAGTGATGTCAAACCTGATACGTCATAGTGATGTCATTCTTGATACGTCATAGTGATGTCATTTCTGATACGTCATAGTGATGTCATTCCTGATACGTCATAGTGATGTCATTCCTGATACGTCATAGTGATGTCATACCTGATACGTCATAGTGATGTCATTCCTGATACGTCATAGTGATGTCGTTCCTAATATGTCATAGTGATGTCAAACCTGATACGTCATAGTGATGTCATTCCTGATACATCATAGTGATGTCATACCTGATACGTCATAGTGATGTCATACCTGATACATCATAGTGATGTCATACCTGATACGTCATAGTGATGTCATACCTGATACGTCATAGTGATGCCATTTCTGATACGTGTGATGGATTTTTTAATTAATAAAATAGTAAACTGTATATCAAGCTAATCATAACTCTAACATCTAACATTCTATCACTTTGAAACACAATGCACTAAGACGTTCTGTTCTTTGGCTAAATACATTTCCCTTTCAGAAAACTTGAACTGTGACTTTGAGTGTGTGTGTGTGTGTGTGTGTGTGTGTGTGTGTATATAAATAAGAAATAGGGGAAATGAAACTAGACAGATGACTAGGTTTGAAACCCTGTGATTATGAAGTAATCATTCCCTAGCAACAGAAGGGCTTGCTTTCACCAATTGAACCAATCATATTGATAGAAGGTGACATGTTAGTCTCGATGATCTTGTTTGTTGTCTCTATTCTATAAAAACTGTTGTATTCTTACTACTGGTGGGATTCTCAATGGAATTTGTCTGAGATCCTCCGGCCTTGCTTCTTCTTGGGAGAGATTCCGAGAACTGCTCGGGAACTCTTCCGGCCGTGATTAAAACATTTAAAGGACATTTGCTGAAGTCTGTTTGTCGATTATTGCTGCGCAGCAAGTAAGTTAGGGAAGCAAATAATTTAGAATAAGAAACTCGGCCAGTTGTCGACTGAAGACGCAAGAGCTAGAGTATAAAGATATTGGGTGTCGATTGTAGACGCCCCAGGTAATAAGATCAATTGGGTGTTGATTGTAGACGCCCCAGATAGTTAGGTTTTAGGGAAAAATCTACGACATACGTCATAGTGATGTCATACCTGATTCATCATAGTGATGTCATACCTGCACCGCTCTATATTAGCAGCATCAGGCAATTGAATGAGAAAATTTGATCTCGCCTCATAGATCTCGCCTCATAGGCCTCGGCTCATAGATCTCTCCTCATAGACTTCCCCTCATAGATCTCGCCTCATAGGCCTTGGCTCATAGATCTCTCCTCATAGACCTCGCCTCATAGATCTCTCCTCATAGACCTCGCCTCATAGATCTGGGCTCATAGATCTCTCCTCATAGATCTCGCCTCATAGAATTAGCCTCATAGATCTCGCCTCATAGACCTCTCCTCATAGACCTCGCCTCATAGATCTCTCCTCATAGATCTCTCCTCATAGACCTCGCCTCATAGATCTGGGCTCATAGATCTCGCCTCATAGATCTCGCCTCATAGATCTCGCCTCATAGACCTCTCCTCATAGACCTCTCCTCATAGAACTCGCCTCATAGATCTCGCCTCATAGACCTCTCCTCATAGATCTCGCCTCATAGACCTCGCCTCATAGATCTCTCCTCATAGATCTCTCCTCATAGATCTGGGCTCATAGATCTCGCCTCATAGACCTCTCCTCATAGAACTCGCCTCATAGACCTCTCCTCATAGATCTCGCCTTATAGGCCTCGTCTCATAGACCTCGGCTCATAGACTTCCCCTCATAGATCTTGCCTCATAGACCTCTCCTCATAGATCTCGCCTCATTGGCCTTGGCTCATAGATCTCTCCTCATAGACCTCGCCTCATAGACCTGGGCTCATAGATCTCTCCTCATAGATCTGGGCTCATAGATCTCTCCTCATAGATCTCGCCTCATAGATCTCGCCTCATAGACCTCTCCTCATAGACCTCGCCTCATAGATCTCTCCTCATAGATTTCTCCTCATAGACCTCGCCTCATAGATCTGGGCTCATAGATCTCGCCTCATAGACCTCTCCTCATAGACCTCGCCTCATAGATCTCGCCTCATAGACCTCTCCACATAGACCTCGCCTCATAGTTCTGGGCTCATAGATCTCGCCTCATAGACCTCTCCTCATAGAACTCGCCTCATAGATCTCTCCTCATAGACCTCTCCTCATAGAACTCGCCTCATAGATCTCGCCTCATAGACCTCTCCTCATAGAACTCGCCTCATAGATCTCGCCTTATAGGCCTCTCCTCATAGAACTCGCCTCATAGATCTCGCCTCATAGATCTCGCCTCATAGACCTCTCCTCATAGAACTCGCCTCATAGATCTCGCCTCATAGACCTCTCCTCATAGAACTCGCCTCATAGATCTCGCCTCATAGACCTCTCCTCATAGATCTCGCCTCATAGATCTCGCCTTATAGGCCTCGTCTCATAGACCTCGGCTCATAGAACTCGCCTCATAGATCTCGGCTCATAGATCTCTCCTCATAGATCTTGCCTCATAGGCCTCGGCTCATAGATCTCTGCTCATAGTGACGGAGGGCAGAATTAGTTCATGAATCTGAGCCGCCGTCAGCGTTTCTGCACGTTACCGTCTGGAATTCCCCCTTCATGAGCTTTTTTTTTACACCAGGACCACCTCACACTGCCATCGCACAGTCATTCCCTTCACATCAGCGGCTAATACTGCAATATGTCTGCACACTAGCTTTTATTAGACAAATAAATGAAGACAGAGAAACTGGGATAATTACTGGGATCAGCAGGCCTCAGGCTGTCTTCACCAGCTGGAAAACACACCACTTTAATTAAGGCTTTATTAAAAGAAAGCAAAAAGACTGCGCTGTAAATAGACTGTTCACTTTGGGGTTTCATGCCAAAAGCCCTCCAGAGCTGAAACATCATTTCAGTCTGATGCGGTTCATGCTCTTGTCATGTTCAGGTGTGCTGACGGTGTTATTCACATCCCCGAGACCAATGAATCCAATGTAAAATTCTTAAGTAGAAAGACTGAAATGTTTTCTTGCAAAGGCGCCGACTGTCGGCAACAGACACCGTCGGTTTTGTCAGATCCGTGTCTTGTGTTTTCGCCGACTGAACATGTTGAATGTGTGTTTGAAGTGACGTACTGCAGTTTGTGTCTGTCGCCGCAGGAACAACTGGCCTAAAGATATACTTAAATAATCTTCTATTTATTTAAAACTTAGCTATTTTATTTATAAAGATATTAACAGCATTTTCTACTAAATGACTACTTAAGGCTAGAAATAGATGGCACAAAGCATTTTAAGGAACTGAACAGCTCATTTAACAAGTGTTAACAGAACATGCTTGAACGGAGTAGATGCTTACTGAGAAGCTGGAAGAAAGTTTGATTAATATGATCAAATAAGAGTGTGTCCATTTGACACAGATGCCAGACGAGAGTCAGAAGTATTGGGCTGTTCAAGAAGAGATGCTCACTTAAAGTCCCTGTAATACCACTCTACTACAGTACTGACATCTGCACAGGTGTTTTAGTCCTTTACCATCTATTCATTTACTCAAACACACTCTGTCCATCACAAAAGCAGGAATTCCACATATAAGAACATCAGGGTGTTGGATGAGAGTGAGATTTACATCAGAATCAGCTCAAACTGGAGACAGAAATGCCAAATAAGAGAGTACTATCCAAACTAAAGAAAAGGAAAAATCCTAGTTTAAATGCATGTGCAAAGGTCTGGAAAATGCAATCTTTGTTTTCACATGATTTGACAAAAGTTAATTAAGAAAGATTAGAAGCCATAAACGTTTCATAAAGAGTTGGTTTGGGGTCTGTCAAGTTTCAGTGCCTCTTTTGAGCCCTAACTTCAAATGCTGGTGTCCTGAAGGAGTTTCACTGGGTTTTAAGATGTTGGCAGACGATGGGAACAAACCTTCTCTCTTGCTGAACTATACAGCTTTAAGCTTCAAGTTTCAAGTTTGTATTTATTTATATAGCACATTTAAAAACAGCAAACAGGGCTGACCAAAGTGCTGAACAATACACAAGATACAGAACAAGGACATAACCACACATTCATGACAAAAGCTCACAATGAATTAAAAGCTAAAGAAAAAAAGTAGGTTTTAATAGAGGATTTAAAAACAGTTAGAGATTGAGCCGCTCTGATGTAAAATGGAAGGCTGTACCACAGCCTAGGGCCAGCAATCGCAAAGGATCTGTCTCCTCTATTCTTTAACCGTGATCTGGGGACAGACAAAAGTTTCTTTACTTCCCTGATCTACAAGTCCAGACAGTCCTCTCTGCACTAGACATTATAAAACATTTTCTGCTTCAGTATTGGGTCCTTGAAGTATACGAGTCTATGCCTTAGAGTGTGTTTATGGATTATTCCTGTTCCAGAGTTAAAACAGACCACCGTACAGAAGACAAGCTGAGGCAGAGCGAGATCATGAGAACGTCTTCAGGGACTCGATCTGAGTCTGAGTCGATCCTGAGTCGTTCTGTAGGTACAGGGATTTAGTCAGATGATGTCCATTATAAATCAGGACTTCAGCTTGTATTTAGTGTCTCATTTTGTGATGCAGTCTGTTGTTTCTCTGTCTGTGATAAAAGCATTGGATAGATGAGCTTTTGCTTTTGAAAAGCCACAAGCAAAAGAACGCAAAAAGTTTAATATAAAGCTTCAACACATCGCCATTGATTCAAAGAGCTGATGAGGTAATAAAACACTTCAGAGAAATTGAGAACTTTTCTACTTTCCAGTGTGACAGCTTTAATCAGGAGGGCTCGATGTAAACTAACAGCTGCTGTGACCCAGCAACTATGATTACAGTTATTCTTAATCTGGATCCGCTAACAATTAATGCTACATCGTGTACAATAGGAGTCCCATTTCATTGGCTAGGCGCCAACCAATAAACGGCTCCTTTGAACACCCCCGCTCCTGCCCCCCTTTCTCTCTCGCCGCAACTGAGTTTCAAGTGCACAAGTTAGTTTTGCACCTGATATATCGAGAAAAGAGTAGCAAAAGTCAAGGCGCGAAATTTGAAATAGCAGTGACAGATTTGAGAAGTTGCAAGTGCCTAATTGAGGAAGTACCGCGAATGTGAATGTAAGATTAAATGCAAATATATATTACAAGTTTGTGTCTGTCATTGTATTTCTGTGAATGGCATTTTACACATTTGTGACTACTTGTCTGCAGCTTCAAATTCAGAATACAGGTTTGTGACTATTGTCTACGAGTGCAAATTTCAACATTCAACTTCAGATTTTTATTTTACAGGTTTTCACACTGGAGATGTGAGAGTAAATGTTCACGTACAAGTATGAATATTTATTGTACAAGTTCTCAAATTTACATCTACGTGCTCTTGAGTTTTGCTACTCTTTTACCTTCATACAGTTGCTACTTTGCGCTTAAAGAAGATTAAAGAAAATAGTCCAACGCCGTGGTACAACGAGCACACTCGGGCCTTAAGAGAGCAGCCAGAAACATGGAGCGCAACTGGAAGAAAACAAAACTAGACTTTTTTCTGCATTTCTAGGAGAGAGAGCTCGATTGCGTACAGAGAGGCCTTAAAAACTGCTAGATCTGCTTATTTTTCAATCCTATTAAAAGAAAATAAACGAAACCCTAGGTATTTATTTGAAACAGTGGCTAAACTAACGAAAAATAAAGCTTCAAGCCCAGAAGTTTCCAAGCAGCACAGCAGTAATGACTTTATGAACTTCTTCACTTATAAGATTGATAATATCAGGGAGAAAATTATAACTATGCAACCTTCTACTACAGTATCGCATCAGGGAGAGCATTGTAGTCTCCCTGAGGAAAAATTTGTTTAATTCATTGCTATAGGAGAGGAAGAATTTTCTAAACTCGTTAATTCATCTAAATCAACAACATGTATGTTAGACCCTATACCGACTAAGCTACTGAAAGAGATGCTTCCAGAGGTCATAGATCCTCTTCTTACTATCATTAATTCATCTTTGTCTCTAGGATACGTACCAAAAACGTTCAAGCTGGCTATGATTAAACCGTTTGTTAAAAAACCGCAACTTGATCCTACATAATTAGTCAATTACAGGCCGATCTCGAATCTACCCTTTCTGTCAAAGACACTAGAAAAGGCGGTATCCTCACAACTGTGTTCCTTTTTAGAAAGAAATGATATCTGCAAGGATTTCCAGTCAGGATTTAGACCGTACCATAGTACTGAGACTGCTCTCATTAGAGTCACACATGATTTGCTCTTATCATCCGATCGTGGTTGTGTCTCGCTATTAGTGTTACTCGATCTTAGTGCTGCATTTGATACTATCGACCACAATATTCTTTTAAATAGACTCGAAAATTATGTTGGTATTAGTGGAATTGCACTAGCATGGTTTAAATCATACTTATCTGACCGTTATCAGTTTGTAGCAATAAATTAAGAGATGTCTTATTGATCACAAGTTCAGTATGGCGTACCACAAGGCTCAGTACTAGGACCGCTGCTGTTCACTCTGTACATGCTACCCTTAGGAGATATCATTAGGAAACATGGAATTAGCTTTCACTGTTATGCTGATGATACTCAGCTCTATATTTCTTCACGCCCTGACGAAACTTACCAATTCACAAAATTAACAGAATGCATAGCTGATATAAAAAACTGGATGACTAGTAATTTCCTACTACTTAATTCTTATAACAGAGATTCTAATTATTGGACTTCCTCACGTAATAACCTAGAATACTGTCTAACACTTGATGGCTGCTCTGTTAAGTATTCATCGTCGGTTAGGAACCTGGGTGTGCTCTTTGATACCAATCTTTCATTTGAAAGTCACGTGTCTAGTATCTGTAAAACCGCATTCTTCCATCTTAAAAATATATCTAAATTATGTCATGTGCTTTCAGTGACAAATGAGAAACAGTTAGATCATGCGTTCATGACCTCAAGGCTAGATTATTGTAATGCTCTACGGGGTGGTTGCCCTGCACGCTTAATAAACAAACTACAGCTGGTCCAAAACACAGCAGCTCGAGTTCTTACCAGAACCAGGAAGTATGGCCATATTAGCCCGGTTCTGTCAACACTGCACTGGCTCCCTATTAAACATCGTATACATTTTAAAATATTGCTGATTACTTACAAAGCACTAAATGGTTTAGCTCCGCAGTGCTTGAGCGAGCTCTTAACGCATTATAGTCCTTCACGTCTATTGCGATCTCAAAATTCCGGCCGGTTGATAATACCTAGAATATCAAAATCGACTGCTGGCGGTAGATCCTTCTCCTATTTAGCACCAAAACCTTCCTACCATTGTCCGGGAAGCAGACACACTCCGTCAGTTCAAAGCTAGACTAAAAACATAACACATTATAGACTTCTATAATTCAATGTTAGGCTGCATAGATTAGGCCAGCCGGTACCGGGAACACTTCCCATAAATCCTGATGTACTCGTTACATCATAAGAAGAATGGCGTCTACGCTAATATTAGTCTCTCTGTTTATCCGAGGTTTACCGCAGTCCGCCGGATCCAGGCCGTATCCAGATCTGATGAAGGACCTGCACCTGGACACACACACACACACACACTGGACACACTCTCACACACACACACACACACACACACACACACTGCAGCGCTTCAACACACACACACACACACACCCTGCAGCACTTCAACACACACACACACCCCTCAACACGGCCGTCACTGAGTGATCAACAGGTGCACAGAGGAAAACATTACATCAACGCTGACGGTGAGCATTCTAGCGTTTATTGTAGAGCCGTCCTGTCAGAGCAAACAGTGACGGACATTAGTTTCTGAACGAGGGAAACGCTTCCCTCTGATGGATGATCACACACAGATGTGCTCTGGGTATTTACACATTACTAACGTCACACACACACACTACCTGTCCCTTGGTGAAGAAGTTGGGCAAGTACTTCATGGCGTTGCTGCGCAGGCAGGAGATGTTCTGGTACCGGCCCGGTTCTGCCGATCGCAGCGAGCGGATGCGGTCCTGCACATAATCCGACACTTTCACCCGAATCTCCAATCCCAGGATCAGCCGGTCGGGGAACAGCTCCGACAACCGAACTACCAGAGGAACATTAACAGCAATTAACATCTCGTCTGAACCAGTCATCATCAGTCCAGTGCATCACACACACAGCTTGCACAGGCTTTCAAAGATAACTCTTTTTTCATGTCAGGTTAAACATTTTAAGACATGTTTATCAGCATTTTTCACAACACAAATCAGCTTTACAGGAAACATGTTAATGTCTGTGAGCAGCAGTGAATGCAATGAAGTCACAGTGATGTTGAGAGAAGCGGCTCACGTCGAGCCTCACGGCGAGCCTCACGGCTAACTTCACGGCGAGCCTCACAGCTAACTTCACGGCGAGCCTCACAGCTAACTTCACGGCGAGCCTCACGGCTAACTTCACGGCGAGCCTCACAGCTAACTTCACGGCGAGCCTCACGGCTAACTTCACGGCGAGCCTCACTGCGAGCCTCACGGCTAACTTCACTGCGAGTCTCACGGCTAACTTCACGGCGAGCCTCACGGCTAACTTCACGGCGAGCCTCACGGCGAGATGAACTATACAGGTTAGGATGTAGTCATGCCTTCAGAAAGCCAACTTAGTTCCAGGTTTTATATGTTGTTCAGTGTTGTGCAGCTATAAGGTGGTACTATAGAAGTTAATGCTTACATTTTCACAAATATCCACTTTTTGTTTATTATAAAAACTCTGGAAGAAGAGCGAACAGTTTGAGAGCGTGAAAACAGGGGAATCTTTACTTCTGAATAACCGATCATGATGAAGAGATGCAGTGACACTGAATCAGAGTCAAAAAGACCAGTGAAACTAATGCTAACCCTGACCCTAATGCTAATCCTGATGCTAACTCTAACCCTGACGCTAACCCTGATGCTAACCCTAATGCTAACTGCTGAGGTCAAACTGCATCAGCCAATCAGAGTCAGTGATTACTGCAATCTTTCACACAACCAAAGACTGAAACTATCACGTGCTTTATAAACTACACTGAGAACTAACACCCGGTATAGTAGAGGAACAGCACACACACTCACTGCATCATTTTATGAATACTTCATACTGGCCTTAGCCTGGTTCTACCAGACTCTCGGACATTTCATTTGTACAGAGAGTCTGGCCTCTCTCCATTGACATGCGTTAACTTCCTTGTAGGCAGGTACTCTGTTGAAGTTTAAAACTATTGGATCTGCCCAGAGTCACTCTGGATCTGCCATAACCAATCGCTAACCTTTGGTCGTGACGTAACCCTACAACTCAAACTAGCGCACGACCTCAACGTCATCGTTCTCAGCCACTCCCTCTGTTCGCTGATTGGACCAAAACCAAAGAATACACCACAATCCCAGACGTAGTACTGAAGGGAAATAAAATTGAGAGGAAGTACGCAGGAGGGCGGAGCCAGGCTATACTGGCCTTATTATGACTCTTATTATTAGATAGCCTTTTAAATATTAAATAAGACAATAAAAACAATAAAATTACATTTGTTGAGAAAGACTATATGAATTATTAATACACTCTAAATTATTTGAGGATATATGCACTTATAAAATGAGAATAGCTGAAACTAATTTGTACATTATATTGAATGAATGAGGCATTTATATAGTGCTTTCAACAGTACTACTGTACTATACTATACTATACTGCAGGGGCGGAATGGGACCAAAAAATCTACCGGGAAATTTCGTAGACCACCGTCCCTCGGTGGTCAAAAAAATAAAAAATAAAATTTTGCTCAAAAATATAGCGGTGAATGAGAGAATATTATTTTTTTTTTTTTTTTTTTTTTGCTCAAATAGCAAAAGAAAAACTCCCCTATAGTTTTTTCACAACTTTCAAAAAAAAGAAAAAAATGCGAGAGATGAATAACGGCAGTCAGAACTCAGAAGAGAGAAATATATGTCAATTTGTCATCACTCCCACAGACGCTGTATTAGAAACCCTCACAGCAGCATTAACTAGTTTTTTGTAATTTTATAAAAAGGTAATATAGCCTAATATAAAGTATAGTGAGAGAATTTTTAACGCATGTGCTGAGGGGGAGCTATATAGGCTATAGCCTAGGCTAATATTAATAATTCAGCAAAACTTGGCCACTAAATATTTAATATTCAATTATTTTAATGATCACAATTAAAGTTTTAATTTTATTAAATTGAATAAGCGCAACATTCAGCATTCAATCAAATATTCTAAAAGTGTATTATTAATAATAAGGTTATTTCAACATAATATCTCGTTATTTCGACATAATATGGGTGTGTGCAACAAGCAAGATGTGTATTTGTAAATCTGGTGACGCGTGCATTGATTTTTATTAATAAATTTGTGTTTTCTGACATGTCTGCTGCAAAGATGAAGTTGACGATCGCCATATTCGTAGTGAACGCGCCTATAGAGAGAAATGCACATAAATCAGAGAGTAGCCTTTTTCTTTTCGGTTTGAATTATTTTGTTTAAAGACATTTCAAGCTTTGTGTATTTGATGTATTTCTCATGTCTGTGAAGCATACACTGAGTTTCGTTAAGTTAGGATGAGATGCGCTCCAGTTAACGTGCAATGCAATTGACCACGCGGGCGCCTCCATGATTATATTGCCTGTTATATTTGCTTCTTATTTATTAAATCCAGGCAATTGGTTGATGAAAAATGTATTAAAATTAAGATACAATTTATAAAAAACGAAATTCACTTTAAAGAAAGGCTTTATACAAAACAAAACTTAATGAAGTGGTCTAAAATCATGTCTGACCCACTCCATGTCTCTCGATATATTGCGCATCTTATCTTACTCGTGCGGTTCACTTTTCATAATCAACATAGATGGAAAAAAATAACATTATAATATTTTAACAAATATGAAACTAAATGCGCTTATTTAATGGCTACAACAGTATAGTATAGGCCTACAGACTCTCTATTTGTACAAATTGCTGCACATTCATTTAATTCTGAATTTTGCACACACAAGTTGAAAGGCATTCGTTCAAATCAAGTTCACGGAAAATTGTGCGTGCATTCATTAATCATTATGATACTAAAATCATAAAGTAGGCTGCTATGTACAAAAAAATCAGATGAGCCCAGAATATGAACGCAACGTTTAACGTTAAGCATTTTCCTCCCATAGAAAACCATTATAAGAACGCTTAATGTGGCTTAATGCAGATTACAATGTCCCCTTATTATGTCAAAATAACGAGATATGTCGAAATAACGACTTCTTATGTCGAAATCGAAATAACGAGATATTATGTTGAAATAACGACTTAATATCTCGAAATAACAAGATAAGTTTTCTTTTTTTTTCTCTTCAAAATGCGGTTCAGGGCTTCCATAGAATACAGCCTGAATATAATTGCTTCCAGAAATTATTTTTGGGGGTGCTATCGGGGTGCTTTGGTCTTTCTTGGGGGTGCTGAAGCACCTGCTAGCGCTGCCCATGCTCAGCGCCACCTTTCAGTTTTCTTTTTTGCCTTTCCATCATTTAACTCACTCACACGGACGTTAGACTTCCAAAACGTGACGAGGAAAAAGAGGTGTTTGGCGGCTTTTTACATCAAAGGCCGGCCCGACAGGCTATGCCATTTGGGGAGGGGCCGCTCACTGATCCCCCTATGTTTTTGAAAATCCTAGACATGGTTGGACCTGCCGAACGGGTTGAGCACTTTTATATACTGTGTTGACCAGCGGGAAGCGGCCGCACATCAGGCCGCCAGATTCTGTTGCTAATTTAACTTGCAATGTATAACTATTATCAGACAGGCCCTCGCGGCCTCAAAACACTACCGGCCCACCGGGAAAAGTCCCAACTCTCCCGATTGCCACTCCCTGCTAGGGTTGGGCGGTATTACGGTAATATCGGATACCGCGGGATCTTAAAATAGCACCGGTATCAGTTTCAATACCGTCATTACTGGCACTTATATAGCCTATAATATATAGGCCTATAATTTATTTATTGCCTAAAAAATGCTTATGTGTGGTTGCAGTTTGGCAATATTTCTGGTTCCAACCGAATGAGAAGGGAGAGGCGGTAAATACGAGAGATGTAAACACCTCTAACCTAATGTCGCATCTCCGAAACAACCCCCCACTCACTGCTGCCAGGATGCATTTTGTTCTCGAGTTCATTAAATAAGCGCATTAAGTTTTGTATTTGTTAAAATATTATGTTATTTTTTCCATCTTTGTTGATTATGAAAAGTGAACAGCACAAATAAGATGGGATGCATCGGGAGTCAGACGATTTGACCACTTCAATAAATTTCGTTTTGTAAAAGGCCCCTTTAAAACGAATTTCGTTTTGTATATATTGTTTCTTAATTTTAATAAATTTTTCATCAACCAATTGCCTGGATAATCATGACATGATGGGCATGCCGCGGTCACTTGCATTGAAATCTCATAAATTAACCGCAACTCAGTGTAGGCTATGCCTCACAGACATGACAAATATATATAAGTAAAGCTTGAAATTTATTTAAACGAAACAATTAAAAACGAAAAGAAAAACGCCACTCTCTGATTGTGTAATGATGTGCATTTCTCTCTATAGGCGCGTTCACTACAGAGATGGCGATCGTCAACTTCCATCTTTGCAGAAAAGTTTTATTAATAAAAATCAATGGACACGCGTCACCGGATTACAAAGGCACTTCTTGCTTGTTGCACGCACACAGATATTATGTTGAATAATGGTGGGCTCGGGCTCATAATAACAATTAATGTCGTCGGCCGGACTCAGACACAACGTGCACGGGTTAGGCTTGATTTTTTTTTTTTTTTTTTGCCCGATCTGGCATTCAGTTTCTGAACGGAGTAGGCACAAGCCAACAGTTTGGTGACGCCATCTGAGCCCATTATGTCATAATTTTTAATTAGTCACGGTAATACCGTATACCCCGGTAAAATAGGGAGGAGGTTTGACGGTATCAAAATTCGAATACCGCCCAAGCCTACTCCCTGCTATACTGTACTGTACACACACCCAACCCTAACCCTAACCCTAACCCTAACCCTAACCCTAACCCTGCCAGCAGCCATATCACCCTGTAGCCCAAGACTGGTTGCCCACTGAAGCTAAGCAGGGCTGAGCCTGGTTAGTACCTGGATGGGAGACCTCCTGAGAAAACCAGGTTGCTGCTGGAAGAGGTGTTAGTGAGGCCAGCAGGGGGTGCTCACCCTGTGGTCTGTGTGGGTCCTAATGCCCCAGTATAGTGACGGGGACACTATACTGCCAAAAAGAGCACCGTCCTTCGGATGAGACGTTAAACCGAGGTCCTGACTCTCTGTGGTCATTAAAAATCCCAGGATGTCCTTCGAAAAAGAGTAGGGGTGTAACCCCGGCATCCTGGCCAAATTTGCCCCTTGGCCTCTGTCCATCATGGCCTCCTAATCATCCCCATATACTGATTGGCTTCATCACTGTCTCCTCTCCACCAGTAAGCTGGTGTGTGGTGGGCGTTCTGGCGCAATATGGCTGCCGTCGCATCATCCAAGTGGATGCTGCACATTGGTGGTGGTTGAGGAGATTCCCCCATCTATGTAAAGCGCTTTGAGGTCTCAGAAAAAGCGCTATATAAATGTAACGAATTATTATTATTATTATAATTACACCACAGGGTGAACAACGCCCCCTGCTGGCCTCACACACCACAGGGTGAACAACACCCCCTGCTGGCCTCACACACCACAGGGTGAACAACACCCCCTGCTGGCCTCACACACCACAGGGTGAACAGCGCCCCCTGCTGGCCTCACTCACCACACACACCACAGGGTGAACAACGCCCCCTGCTGGCCTCACACACCACAGGGTAAACAACGCCCCATGCTGGCCTCACACACCACAGGGTGAACAGCGCCCCCTGCTGGCCTCACTCACCACACACACCACAGGGTGAACAACGCCCCCTGCTGGCCTCACACACCACAGGGCAGGGTCCGAAATTAACTTTTTGGCTCACCTGCCACGGGGACTGGTAGATGAAAAAATCCACCAGCCAAGCATATTTTTTACCGGCCAAAATAATAAACAGCCTTTTTTTTTGTCACATATACATTCATTTCAGTACATTTAATTTAGATAATTATGCTAGGCCTATTATGTTGAATACAAACATAAAAAATTGTCCAGAGCAAAATTTGAAATGTATAATAAAAAAAAAAATCTATATATATATATATATTGCTCAAAATGAGAGAAAAATATGAAACATTACTATCATTGGGGTGAAATAAAAAAAAAAATTGTCAGTTGTGTTACCTGACTCATGTGGAAGGGAGGGCAGAGAACGTACTAGGTTACTTGCGTAACCTCGGTTCCCTGAGAGATAAGGGAACGAGTATTGCATTGCAAAAGCTATGAGAAAACCAATTTTCTCGAGAAAAGAATGGCCATGGTGTGTAAAGCAGAAGCAGCCTGGCCAGCGGCGGAGCACGATCCACGAGTGCTGAAGACGTTCTGCACGGCTTTGATGAGCAGGACAGGACACAAATGGGCGGCGACCGCTTCACATGTCCTTTTTCCTCAGCGCCGTCAACAGACAGAGCGTTAACTGTACGTTCACACCGCCGCCGACTTGAGCTTCAAAGAAGCTCTGGCCGCCCTGTCAAGGACGCTTATCAAAAAAAGTACGAGGAAGCTTGACCGCTCTGAATAGTGAGTGAGTGCGCGCGCGCGGCCGGGGCTCTCTCCATAGACGGCTCTCTCTCTCTCTGCTCGTTCTTAAGAGGCAGAAGAGCGCGCATGCGCGCTGAAAATTTTATATTTTGGTATGAACATTCACCCGCCAGTGTGGCGGATAGCCTTTTGAGATTTACTCGCCAAACGGAAAATCTACCCGCATTTGGCGCTTGGCGGGTGTTAATTTCGGACCCTGCCACAGGGTAAACAACGCCCCCTGCTGGCCTCACACACCACAGGGTAAACAACGCCCCCTGCTGGCCTCACACACCACAGGGTAAACAACGCCCCCTGCTGGCCTCACACACCACAGGGTAAACAACGCCCCCTGCTGGCCTCACACACCACAGGGTGAACAACGCCCCCTGCTGGCCTCACACACCACAGGGTAAACAACGCCCCCTGCTGGCCTCACACACCACAGGGTAAACAACGCCCCCTGCTGGCCTCACACACCACAGGGTGAACAACGCCCCCTGCTGGCCTCACACACCACAGGGTGAACAACGCCCCCTGCTGGCCTCACACACCACAGGGTGAACAGCGCCCCCTGCTGGCCTCACTTACCACACACACCACAGGGTGAACAACGCCCCCTGCTGGCCTCACACACCACAGGGTAAACAACGCCCCCTGCTGGCCTCACACACCACAGGGTGAACAATGCCCCCTGCTGGCCTCACACACCACAGGGTGAACAACGCCCCCTGCTGGCCTCACACACCACAGGGTGAACAACGCCCCCTGCTGGCCTCA
>JAJAQA010000023.1:31726964-31729464 GCA_021464565.1 Rutilus rutilus | reverse complement strand
CCCACGTGCGACACTGGTCTTCTTCTGCGGCGCGCGCTGCCTCGGCCGCGCGCCTGCTGCCCCCTGCTGGAGACTCTGTAAACCAGCCTCTGAAACTACTGTGATCAATATTATGAAGCGAGACACGAAAACTACATCTAATTAAAGCTGCAAGCAGCATTTATCGGGGTTCAAGCATTTAAGGCCTTTAAGCACATAAGCATTTAAGGCATTAAGTTTATTTAGCAAGCTTTTAACCACTGAAATAATAGATGGAAAAGTCCATTTACAGCCAATACAGGCAATTTACCATAGGAAATATGTGGTTTTCAAAGCTTTTTGACAGTTATAGTTATGGTCCGATCTCCATAAAATTTTGCTTGCTTGTTTAGAATGTTATGTCACATATGCTCAGCATTTCATGCTTGAACCCCTAATAAGAATGAAAGCTTTTTGCCAGTTATAGCGCCAGCTATGGTCCGATCTCCTTGAAACTTTGCATGCTTCCTCACCATGTTATTACACATATGCTCATCAACTTTTGTGAAGTTCTGAGTTTTCCTTTAGGATTTATAGGCTTTTGAGTGTATTTTGTCACGCCCCTTTTCTAAATGACCCTGTTACAGTCAGCCAAATGCAAAAGTCTAACTTTTTTTCGATAACTATTGATCTAGAGAGTCCAGAGAATTGTCCTAGACTGGTCTGGTTCCGATCGGGCGAAAAACCAGGGACTAGTTCGCAAAAGTAGGTTTTGGACAAAATTCGACATAGCCATTGGAGATAGCCATTTTGTCCGTCTTGAGCCAGGGATCACAGTGGTGTAAGACACTTGAGTCTAGGACAAACGGTCTATGAGCGATTCTGTACTTTTGGTTGCTGTAGCGCCACCTATGGGCCAATCGGGGTCATACTCTGATAGGTTGTCCCCAAATTGAGGCCTACCATCTGGCCAGGTTTCACGTCTCTAGGCCTTACGGTTTGGCCTGCACGATGCGTTTTACGAATCCTTACAATTACAGTAGGGTTTCAGCATTTCATGCTTGAACCCCTAATAATCACATTTCCCTTGGAAACATAGCATTGCACTCTTTTAAAGTCAGCATAAATCAAAATGGACAATTCCAATTTTTTTATGGAATATTGCAGTGTTTATTCTACATGATTTATGGCTGCACATCATTACTGTGTTAATAATGTTGAATCAGAATAAGTTCCTCTTGCAGCATCTCTTCTCTGATGACGAGGGCGGGGCTATAACCTGTCACTCACAGGAGATCAGCCAATAGCAAACCACAACCATCCAACCAGCCAATCAATTCCCCACAGATACAATCAAGCCCCGCCCACATTTGTCTGTCGGAGTCACACCATATTTAACTTTTAATAGGAATGAAAACAAGTCTGTGAGAGGGATCGAGTTACAGCGGTTCAGTCGATTGGAATGTTGTTTAACAACATAGCGGTTGTTCAGTTGACAAAACATCTTTCTGAAAAACAAACAGAAATTACATGATCTATGAGCTAGTGTGTGCCGTTGTATTAAGAGCAGTGGTGGAATGTAACGAAGTAAAAATACTTCGTTACTTTACTTAAGTACATTTTTCACGTATCTGTACTTTACTTAAGTAGAATCAGTAGTGCATACTTTTGACTTTTACTTCGTTACTTTTTGCAGCAATTATTATACTTTCTACTCCACTACATTTCTACAACGTTTCGTTACATTTTCGTTACATTTTCTGATCAGTTTTTCCCCTTGCCAAAACAGGGATTGAAAAAAATCTCCATGTTTTCGGTGCTGACGCGTTCATGTAACATGCAACTGTGGCGCTGCCAATAAAGCTGTCACAAAGAACTGGCAAAAGTAATGATTATGAATATGTAAAATATAACAAGGAGACATTTTAATTGATGCTGACGCGCGATCTTTGCAGTGAACGCGCCAGAGAGAAATGCACATTTCATACGGATTAGGCCTACATGCAGAAAACAGTCTGTTTTCTTTCGTTTTGAATTGTTCTGTTTAAAAGTACACATTTCAAGTTTTCTATATATATATATATATATATATATATATATATATATATATATATATATATATATATATATATATATATATATATATATATATTCACGCGGGCGCGTGAACTGGTGAAACTCATGAACCGAAACTCAGGTCTGTACTTGCCTCACAGACCTGAGTTTCGGTTCATGAGTTTCACCAGTTCACGCGCCCGCGCCTCCGTGTCCTGATCTATTTTCTGCTATATTTACTTATTTATTAAATCCATGAAACATGAATGAAATATTGATTAAAATTAAGATACAATTAATACGAAACGAAATTCACTTTAAAGAAGGGCTTTTGAGGTCTCTGTGAACGTTTTAAAGCAGTATTTTAGTGCTGCTTTCAGAGCGCTCACGTGCGTAACGGAGAACTGACACGTCCGTAACATTGTTTTTTCCTCATAAATGTGAACACAAAAATAAAATGAATATGATATGGTCTGTGATATGTTCT
>JAJAQA010000023.1:31651964-31721964 GCA_021464565.1 Rutilus rutilus | reverse complement strand
ACATCTCCTGACACACCTGACCGTCAGCACACACACACATCTCCTGACACGCGTGACCGTCAGCACACACACACATCTCCTGACACGCGTGACCGTCAGCACTAGGTCTGTCAAAATTGCTCAAAAATGACGTTCGAATATTCCCTCTAAAAAACACACGAGTATTCGAGCATCTGGTTGCGCATTTTGCCAATGACGTGCATTACGTCAATAACAGGACAAATTAATACAAAGAGACATAACTACTTGTATAGGTAGTTTATTTAAGTTTAAACATATTTGACAACGTATTACCTACACAAAAAGAAGTAAATCACCTAATGGCCAAGACCGCAGACCTCACTCTCGCTCTCTCGCACTCGCAGGCACTCTCTCTCTCTCTCTCGCCCTAGCCTACTAGCCTACTCTCTCGTACAGTAGCCTACACTTTAGTAATGTTTCTGTTTAACGTTAACGCCTTCTTCCTGTGACCTGTCCCTGACCCCTCAGGCAGTGTGCCCACTCGCAAAGCAGACAGCCGCGCCTCTGCTAACGCGGGCGTTTTTCCACATTCGAATATAAATTTTCACATTCGAAATTCTGTTTTTTAAAACTATTTGAATATATATATATATATATAGCACACACATCTCCTGACACACGTGACCGTCAGCACACACAAACGTCTCCTGACACACGTGACCGTCAGCACACACAAACGTCTCCTGACACACGTGACCGTCAGCACACACACGTCTCCTGACACACGTGACCGTCAGCACACACACGTCTCCTGACACACGTGACCGTCAGCACACACACGTCTCCTTACACACGTGACCGTCAGCACACACATCTCCTGACACACGTGACCGTCAGCACACACGTCTCCTGACACACGTGACCGTCAGCACACACGTCTCCTTACACACGTGACCGTCAGCACACACACACGTCTCCTGACACACGTGACCGTCAGCACACACACACGTCTCCTGACACACGTGACCGTCAGCACACACACGTCTCCTCACACACGTGACCGTCAGCACACACACACGTCTCCTGACACACGTGACCGTCAGCACACACACGTCTCCTCACACACGTGACCGTCAGCACACACTTCTCCTGACACACGTGACCGTGACACACGTGACCGTCAGCACACACGTCTCCTGACACACGTGACCGTCAGCACACACGTCTCCTGACACACGTGACCGTCAGCACACACACGTCTCCTGACACACGTGACCGTCAGCACACACGTCTCCTGACACACGTGACCGTCAGCACACACGTCTCCTGACACACGTGACCGTCAGCACACACGTCTCCTGACACACGTGACCGTCAGCACACACGTCTCCTGACACACGTGACCGTCAGCACACACACGTCTCCTGACACACGTGACCGTCAGCACACACACATCTCCTGACACACGTGACTGTCAGCACACACGTCTCCTGACACACGTGACCGTCAGCACACACGCGTCTCCTTACACACGTGACCGTCAGCACACACACGTCTCCTGACACACGTGACCGTCAGCACACACACGTCTCCTGACACACGTGACCGTCAGCACACACATCTCCTGACACACGTGACCGTCAGCACACACACGTCTCCTTACACACGTGACCGTCAGCACACACACGTCTCCTGACACACGTGACCGTCAGCACACACATCTCCTGACACACGTGACCGTCAGCACACACACGTCTCCTGACACACGTGACCGTCAGCACACACACGTCTCCTTACACACGTGACCGTCAGCACACACTTCTCCTGACACACGTGACCGTCAGCACACACATCTCCTGACACACGTGACCGTCAGCACACACACGTCTCCTGACACACGTGACCGTCAGCACACACGTCTCCTGACACACGTGACCGTCAGCACACACATCTCCTGACACACGTGACCGTCAGCACACACACGTCTCCTTACACACGTGACCGTCAGCACACACACGTCTCCTGACACACGTGACCGTCAGCACACACACGTCTCCTTACACACGTGACCGTCAGCACACACACGTCTCCTTACACACGTGACCGTCAGCACACACGTCTCCTGACACACGTGACCGTCAGCACACACGTCTCCTGACACACGTGACCGTCAGCACACACTTCTCCTGACACACGTGACCGTCAGCACACACTTCTCCTGACACACGTGACCGTCAGCACACACACGTCTCCTTACACACGTGACCGTCAGCACACACATCTCCTGACACACGTGACCGTCAGCACACACACGTCTCCTGACACACGTGACCGTCAGCACACACATCTCCTGACACACGTGACCGTCAGCACACACATCTCCTGACACACGTGACCGTCAGCACACACGTCTCCTGACACACGTGACCGTCAGCACACACTTCTCCTGACACACGTGACCGTCAGCACACACGTCTCCTGACACACGTGACCGTCAGCACACACGTCTCCTGACACACGTGACCGTCAGCACACACACGTCTCCTTACACACGTGACCGTCAGCACACACATCTCCTGACACACGTGACCGTCAGCACACACACGTCTCCTGACACACGTGACCGTCAGCACACACATCTCCTGACACACGTGACCGTCAGCACACACATCTCCTGACACACGTGACCGTCAGCACACACACGTCTCCTGACACACGTGACCGTCAGCACACACGTCTCCTGACACACGTGACCGTCAGCACACACATCTCCTGACACACGTGACCGTCAGCACACACATCTCCTGACACACGTGACCGTCAGCACACACACGTCTCCTGACACACGTGACCGTCAGCACACACATCTCCTGACACACGTGACCGTCAGCACACACGTCTCCTGACACACGTGACCGTCAGCACACACATCTCCTTACACACGTGACCGTCAGCACACACATCTCCTGACACACGTGACCGTCAGCACACACACGTCTCCTGACACACGTGACCGTCAGCACACACATCTCCTGACACACGTGACCGTCAGCACACACTTCTCCTGACACACGTGACCGTCAGCACACACGTCTCCTGACACATGTGACCGTCAGCACACACTTCTCCTGACACATGTGACCGTCAGCACACACTTCTCCTGACACACGTGACCGTCAGCACACACATCTCTTGACACACGTGACCGTCAGCACACACACGTCTCCTTACACACGTGACCGTCAGCACACACATCTCCTGACACACGTGACCGTCAGCACACACACGTCTCCTGACACACGTGACCGTCAGCACACACTTCTCCTGACACACGTGACCGTCAGCACACACATCTCTTGACACACGTGACCGTCAGCACACACGCACGAATGAGTTTCAGTGCAGCTCAATGATTCAAAACCACAGGGAAACCAGTGTTGACCAGTTAATCAGATGTCTTTATTAAAGAAGATTAAACTGGTTTAAATCACTGACTCTGGCCTGTTTCTCTGATGATCTGATGGACGTACGTTGTCTGTGAGTGTGTGACTGGTAGATGTATTATTGCTGTGTGTAAGTGAGTTTTATGAATGGCTGTCGTAACTGAGAGGAAGTCATCAGGGTAGTTTTCTCGTGTTTATGATGAACATTGCTCTCGTGATGTCCAGGTTTATGGAGTCATATCCTCTTCTGAACTCAGTGACTCGGCTTGCTCTGCTGTTTCCACACTCTACACAGCATTGGGAAGCGTACTTTTAAAAGTAATGCGTTTCAATAATGGTGACTCCTTAAAAAAGTAACTAATTTCATTACATTACATTAATGGTTTTATGTTTGCAATCTCTTCCAGGCCTTTTTTGCAAGTATTTAACGCGGTAATGCCTATAAAACATACACCTTCATTTTCTTTAAAAAATACTTTTGGAATATGATCATCTCGTGAGCCCTAGAGCGATGGTTGCTGTAGTAAAGATCTCTGAACAGTACGGGTTATATTACAGTGTACAGGGTTAGGGTTAAGTGACTTGTATTACTTTAAAAAGAACTGGAATAATAATGTATAAATGTAGATGCTGTCATTATTGTCTGATTACATAATGTACGTCTCTTGTCATGAGTTAACACCAACACTAAAATGTTATTTTCTTTCTGGGCAGTTTGGGGTTTGATGATGTCAGTGGAAGGAAATGAGAGATTATATTACAGGAGATCTGATCATATCTCTGGCTCATAAATGCGTGAGGACAATCAAGAGGATCTTTAACTGCAGGATGTTTGAGTCTTAATTTGAGTTCATGTGTTGAGGGTCATGTGACTGAAGTGTGAGAGTTTCTGCCACATCTCAAGGTTCAGTCGTTCTGACCCGTTTGTCCCTCTCTCTCTGGTGTGTGTGTGTGTGTGTGTGTGTGTGTGTGTTTGTTTGTTTCAGAGAGCCCGCAGGAGCCGGGCCTCTACAGTCCCGTGTCTCCTCTCCCGCAGGATCAGCCGGTCTCCACATATTTCGAGGAGAAGGTCCCCATCCCGGAGGATGACCGAGCGAAGGTAGAGGAGATCCAACATGACACCCGATCCGAATCGATACCCGGACTGATACCCGACCTGAGACCTGATCGAACCCGAGAGCAGAACCGATACCCGAACCGAGACCTGACTGATCCCGAGACCCGAATCGATACCCGGACTGATACCCGACCTGAGAACCGAACTGAGACCTGATCGAACCCGAGACCCGAACCGATACCCGACCCGACCCCCGAACCGAGACCTGATCGAACCCGATACCCAAACCGAGACACAAACCGATACCTGACCCAAGAACCAACCCGATACCCGACCCGATACCCGACCCGACACCCGAACCGAGACCTGACTGATCCCGAGACCCGAACCGAGACCTGACTGATCCCGAGACCCGAACTGAGACCTGAACCGATACCCGAACCGAGAACCCACCTGACCCGAGACCTGACTGATCCTGAGACTCAAACCGAGACCTGACTGATCTCGAGACCTGACCCGAGACCTGACCGAACCCGAGACCCGAACCGAGACCTGACTGATCCTGAGACTCAAACCGAGACCTGACTGATCCCGAGACCCGACTGATCCCGAGACCCGAACCGAGACCTGACCGAACCCGAGACCCGAACCGAGACCTGACTGATCCTGAGACTCAAACCAAGACCCAACCCGAGACCTGACCCGAGACCTGACCCGAGACCTGACCTGAGACCTGACTGATCCCGAGACCCGAACCGAGACCTGATCGAACCCGAGACCCAAACCGAGAACCAACCCGATACCCGACCCGACACCCGAAGCGAGACCTGACTGATCCCAGGACCCGAACCGAGACCTGACTGATCCCGAGACCCGAACCGAGACCTGACCCGAGACCTGACCGAACCCGAGACCTGAACCGAGACCTGACTGAACTCGAGACCCGAACCCGAGACCCGAACCGAGACCTGACTGATCCCGAGACCTGAACCGAGACCTGACCGAACCCGAGACCTGAACCGAGACCTGACCCGAGACCTGACTGATCCCGAGACCCGAACCGAGACCTGACTGATCCCGAGACCCGAACCGAGACCTGACTGATCCCGAGACCTGACCCGAGACCTGACCGAACCCGAGACCTGAACCGAGACCTGACTGAACCGATACCCGAACCGAGAACCCACCTGACCCGAGACCTGACTGATCCTGAGACTCAAACCGAGACCTGACTGATCTCGAGACCTGACCCGAGACCTGACCGAACCCGAGACCCGAACCGAGACCTGACTGATCCTGAGACTCAAACCGAGACCTGACTGATCCCGAGACCCGACTGATCCCGAGACCCGAACCGAGACCTGACCGAACCCGAGACCCGAACCGAGACCTGACTGATCCTGAGACTCAAACCGAGACCCAACCCGAGACCTGACCCGAGACCTGACCCGAGACCTGACCTGAGACCTGACTGATCCCGAGACCCGAACCGAGACCTGATCGAACCCGAGACCCAAACCGAGAACCAACCCGATACCCGACCCGACACCCGAAGCGAGACCTGACTGATCCCAGGACCCGAACCGAGACCTGACTGATCCCGAGACCCGAACCGAGACCTGACCCGAGACCTGACCGAACCCGAGACCTGAACCGAGACCTGACTGAACTCGAGACCCGAACCCGAGACCCGAACCGAGACCTGACTGATCCCGAGACCTGAACCGAGACCTGACCGAACCCGAGACCTGAACCGAGACCTGACCCGAGACCTGACTGATCCCGAGACCCGAACCGAGACCTGACTGATCCCGAGACCCGAACCGAGACCTGACTGATCCCGAGACCCGAACCGAGACCTGACCCGAGACCTGACCGAACCCGAGACCTGAACCGAGACCTGACTGAACTCGAGACCCGAACCCGAGACCCGAACCGAGACCTGACTGATCCCGAGACCTGAACCGAGACCTGACCGAACCCGAGACCCGACCCGAGACCTGACCGAACCCGAGACCCGAACCGAGACCTGACTGATCCCGAGACCCGAACCGAGACCTGACCTGAGACCTGACCGAACCCGAGACCCGAACCGAGACCTGACTGATCCCGAGACCCGAACCAAGACCCGACCGAACCCGACACCCGACCCGAGAGCCAAGCCGAGCTGATCACCCTCAGAACTGCCCTTGGGGTCAGGGGTCGGGTCTCGACAATAGCTTTTACCGTATGGACCCTAGAAGGCCTTAATTCTTTTAAAGTATGCCAACTTTCTTTTATTCGTTTTGTGTGTTTAACAATATTTTATTTAAAACAAATGCATTCCAAATAGTTCGATGACAGCGTTATTATCCGCTGTCTCCTCTGTTCTCTCTCAGTCTGCGCACTCGATACTGCTGCCAAACACATTACTGTCAATTTTTCTTCAAGAATAAAATCTCTCTGAACTGAAGCTGTAAAGTACAAAAATCCTGCCAAATTCAGTTGCTATTTATTTTTTAGATATAATAATCGACACTCATTAAAACATTAAAAGGCATATTTAACTTAAAAGGCACCTATTATGCAAAATTCACTATTACATGGCATTTGATCATAAATGTGTGTTATAACTGTAATTAAACTAACTATACCTGTTCTATCTCCATACAGCGTATATTCTCTGACTCTGTAGGCATTATTGTCCGACTCCGGGTCGAAATGAACACTGCTATTGAGAGTTTCTGTTTTGATATTATCATTCCGTGAGATGAGATTGTCCTGACGGAGCGAGAGCTCATGAGGCTCCGCCCCCTGTGCCGGCAGCAGCAGCAGCTCATTTGCATTTAAAGGGATACACACTAAAACGGCACATTTTTCTGAGCCCCAAAAAGTGACAATTTAAACATGCTGTGAAAAATGATCTGTGGGGTATTTTGAGCTAAAACAGAGACTTATTTTACATTTTGTGAAAAGGGGCATAATAGGTGCCCTTTAATGTAAATTAATTTAATAACTCCAATTAAACTTTAAATGGTGGATGTAATTACTTCTTGATGGATTTATTCAAATATACATTAGATATTTAAGGACAGGTGAAGTAAAAATAACTAATATGTAATCGCATATATTAATGAGAACACCTCTCTAGAGTTTATAGTCACTGAAAGACTTTTCTGAGGATAATGTGACGTTACGTTATTGTTCTCCAGCTGTTTTATTGATGGTTGAAACACTGATTGATGGATTGAGACATGATTGATTTCAGGAAGTTGTTCTGTATCTTTCAACATTCATTCTGTTTATTTGCTGCTGTAACTAGTAGTAAAGAGGAAGAGATGATCTGTTCATCCGTCACGCACATTAAACACACACACACACACACACACACACACACATTTACTGACTGAATTTACTGACGAAACTGACTGGATTTGAAGCTGAGACTGTTTAATGTCAGTACAGTCTCGAGTGTGTGAAGGGTCATGGGAAAGAACACACAGTGCTTTGTCAGATTGTGATGTTTAGAATTATTACATTCTTCCTCATGAAAAAGTCTAAAAACATCATGAATCTTGATTTCTTTAAGCTCAAACAAGAGGAACAGACTCAAGTGGAGAAATAAAGACAGAAGGGAAGTAGTGAAACAGCGTAACTGTACACTCGTCATGTGTTCTTGAGATCGAGACGGATGCGACACGATCAGCATGTGCTTTACACCGACCTTTGACCTGGATCAGGATTGTGGAGAAGTGAAAGCAGAGCACGCTTATACAGACCGTCAGACTCTCGCTAGCTGTGTTTCCATCCAAAGCTGCGAAATCAACTTCTGCACTAAACTGGATAATGCATATAACATTCGTGAATAAAGCATCGTTTCCATCCCATGTGCTCAAGAGAACAAAATCTTCACTTCCTGTGAAATCGACTCAAAATATGAGTAATAAACTGTAAGTTTCTTCAGTCAGGCTGTTTCTCCCTCCATCATAAACGAGTGTGTCTCAGAGCGTCAGACGAAACACAGTAAAAGCTGTCCTGTTCTCTGGCGTTCGGATGCTGGTGTTCGGGAACACACTCGTGTGAGAGACGCTTCGATCCAGAATCAAACCGGATCATTCTGATCACACACTTTGACTCTGGCCATTAGTGATGATGCGATGCCATTGGTCCACTGGTTACTCCAGTTATCCAATCACAGCCTCTGCTGAGGCAAAGTCACATGAGGGTTTGAGGGATTTATTTAGTAAATGTCTCTCCATCGTAGTTTATGTGCATGTCTGCTTATTGGATAAAAAATGATCCGCCTCAATTAAGTGCATACATTTTTTTTTCATTCTTGCCGTTTCCATCCAGTGTTTTTTCATGCAATATCCCAAAATAATAGTGTTTGGAAGCTAGTGTCGTCATGCCCACGTTCCCTGCAGTCACATGACGTGTACAGCTGAACGCTCTGAGTCCAGATGGAGAAGAGTGTGAAAGCTGATGCATCGCTGTGTTGACTCTCGCTGCTCTTCTTCTCTCTAGATGTTCAGCTTTCGGAAACTGTGGGCTTTCACTGGCCCGGGTTTCCTGATGAGCATCGCCTATCTGGACCCGGGGAACATCGAGTCGGACCTGCAGTCCGGGGCTAAAGCAGGGTTTAAGGTGAGTAAGGGTTCATCTTCACTGGTTTATTACGTGACACGTGTGTGTGTCTGTGTGTGAGACGCGTGTGTGTCTGTGTGTGAGACGCGTGTGTGTCTGTGTGTGAGACGCGTGTGTGTCTGTGTGTGAGACGCGTGTGTGTCTGTGTGTGAGACGCGTGTGTGTCTGTGTGTGAGACGCGTGTGTGTCTGTGTGTGAGACGCGTGTGTGTCTGTGTGTGAGACGCGTGTGTGTCTGTGTGTGAGACGCGTGTGTGTCTGTGTGTGACGCGTGTGTGTGTGTGTGTCTGTCTGTGTCTGTGTCTGTGTCTGTGTCTGTCTGTGTGTGTGTGTGTGTGTGTGTGTGTGTGTGTGTGTGTGTGTGTGTGCGTGTGCGTGTGTGACCTGTGTAACCTGTGTGTGTGTGACCTGACCTGTGTTCGCTGTGTGTGAGTGTGAGACCTGTGAGACCTGTGTAACCTGTGTGTGTGAGACCTGTGTAACCTGTGTGTGACCTGTGTAACCTGTGTGTGTGTGAGAGTGACCTGTGTAACCTGTGTGTGTGTGTGTGTGTGTGTTCCGCAGCTGCTCTGGGTGCTCCTGGGCTCCACCATTATCGGGCTCCTGCTGCAGCGTTTGGCCGCTCGGCTCGGGGTCGTCACCGGGATGCATCTCGCCGAGGTCTGCAACCGCCACTATCCCACGGTACGTTCATCCCGCGGTACGTTCCTGAGCGAGACCAGCAGCCTGGAGAAAGTTGTAGGCGGGGCTTGATTGTGTCTGTGGGGAATTGATTGGATGGTTGTGGTTTCCTATTGGTGGATCTCATGTGAGTGACAGGTTGCCCCACCCACATCATCAGAGAAGAGAAGAGATGCTGCAAGAGGAAATGATTCTGATGCAAGATGAACATGAGTTTAAAACTATAATGATGTGCATTAGAGCTGCACGATTAATCGCAATTAACATAAAATTGCACTTAAACTGATTTGGATTATTGCGATTATGAAAACGCAAAGGCTGTGGTTATTTTTTTAAATGAAGTGTTTCCTGTTTCCTGTGCTGAAGTGTTTCCTGTGCTGAAGTGTTTCCTGTGCTGAAGTGTTTCCTGTGCTGAAGTGTTTCCTGTGCTGAAGTGTTTCCTGTTCCTGTTCCTGTGCTGAAGTGTTTCCTGTTCCTGTGCTGAAGTGTTTCCTGTGCTGTGCAGGTGCCTCGGATCATCCTGTGGCTGATGGTAGAGTTGGCCATCATCGGCTCGGACATGCAGGAGGTCATCGGGTGCGCCATCGCCTTCAATCTGCTGTCGGTCGGCAGGTACGTCATCATGAACAAACACTGTTCTTCTAAGTGTGTGTTGGAGCTCAGTCTGTAGGAGGTCAGTCTGTAGGAGGTGAGTGTGTAGGAGATCGGTCTGAGGTCGGTCTGTAGAAGGTGAGTGTGTAGAAGGTCGGTCTGTAGGAGGTCAGTGTGTAGGAGATCAGTCTGAGGTCGGTCTGTAGGAGGTCGGTCTGTAGGAGGTGAGTGTGTAGGAGATCGGTCTGAGGTCGGTCTGTAGAAGGTGAGTGTGTAGAAGGTCGGTCTGTAGGAGGTCAGTGTGTTGGAGATCGGTCTGAGGTCGGTCTGTAGGAGGTCAGTGTGTAGGAGGTCGGTCTGTAGGAGGTCGGTCTGTAGGAGGTCAGTGTGTAGGAGGTGAGTGTGTAGGAGGTCGGTCTGTAGGAGGTCGGTCTGTAGGAGGTGAGTGTGTAGGAGATCGGTCTGAGGTCGGTCTGTAGGAGGTCGGTCTGTAGGAGGTCAGTGTGTAGGAGATCGGTCTGAGGTCGGTCTGTAGGAAGTCAGTGTGTAGGAGGTGAGTGTGTAGGAGGTCGGTCTGTAGGAGGTCGGTCTGTAGGAGGTCAGTGTGTAGGAGATCGGTCTGAGGTCGGTCTGTAGGAGGTCAGTGTGTAGGAGGTCAGTGTGTAGGAGGTCGGTCTGTAGGAGGTCGGTCTGTAGGAGGTGAGTGTGTAGGAGATCAGTCTGAGGTCGGTCTGTAGGAGGTCGGTCTGTAGGAGGTCAGTGTGTAGGAGATCGGTCCGTAGGAGGTCAGTGTGTAGGAGGTCGGTCTGTAGGAGGTCAGTGTGTAGGAGGTCGGTGTGTAGGAGGTCGGTGTGTAGGAGGTCGGTGTGTAGGAGGTCGGTCTGTAGGAGATCGGTCTGTAGGAGGTCAGTGTGTAGGAGGTCAGTGTGTAGGAGGTCAGAGTGTAGGAGGTCAGAGTGTAGGAGGTCAGAGTGTAGGAGGTCAGTGTGTAGGAGGTCAGTGTGTAGGAGGTCAGTGTGTAGGAGGTCAGTAGGAGGTCTGTCTGTAGGAGGTGAGTGTGTAGGAGATCGGTCTGAGGTCGGTCTGTAGGAGGTCAGTGTGTAGGAGGTCGGTCTGTAGGAGGTCGGTCTGTAGGAGGTCAGTGTGTAGGAGATCGGTCCGTAGGAGGTCAGTGTGTAGGAGGTCGGTCTGTAGGAGGTCAGTGTGTAGGAGGTCGGTGTGTAGGAGGTGAGTGTGTAGGAGGTCAGTGTGTAGGAGATCGGTCTGAGGTCGGTCTGTAGGAGGTCAGTGTGTAGGAGGTCGGTCTGTAGGAGGTCGGTCTGTAGGAGGTCAGTGTGTAGGAGATCGGTCCGTAGGAGGTCAGTGTGTAGGAGGTCGGTCTGTAGGAGGTCAGTGTGTAGGAGGTCGGTGTGTAGGAGATCAGTTTGTACGTGGTCAGTCCGTAGGAGGTCAGTGTGTAGGAGGTCAGTGTGTAGGAGGTCAGTGTGTAGGAGGTCAGTGTGTAGGAGGTCAGTCTGTAGGAGATCGGTCTGTAGGAGGTCAGTGTGTAGGAGGTCAGTGTGTAGGAGATCGGTCTGTAGGAGGTCAGTGTGTAGGAGGTCAGTGTGTAGGAGGTCAGTGTGTAGGAGGTCAGTGTGTAGGAGGTCAGTGTGAAGGAGATCGGTCTGTAGGAGGTCAGTGTGTAGGAGGTCAGTGTGTAGGAGATCGGTCTGTAGGAGGTCAGTGTGTTCAGTGTGTAGGAGGTCAGTGTGTAGGAGATCGGTCTGTAGGAGGTCAGTGTGTAGGAGGTCAGTGTGTAGGAGGTCAGTGTGTAGGAGGTCAGTGTGTAGGAGGTGAGTGTGTAGGAGATCGGTCTGTAGGAGGTCAGTGTGTAGGAGATCGGTCTGTAGGAGATCGGTCTGTACATGGTCAGTGTGTAGGAGGTCAGTCCGTAGGAGATCAGTGTGTAAGAGGTCAGTGTGTAAGAGATCGGTCTGTTGGAGGTCAGTGTGTAGGAGGTCGGTCTGTAGGAGGTCGGTCTGTAGGAGGTCAGTGTGTAGGAGATCGGTCTGTAGGAGGTCAGTGTGTAGGAGGTCAGTGTGTAGGAGATCGGTCTGTAGGAGATCGGTCTGTACGTGGTCAGTGTGTAGGAGGTCAGTCCGTAGGAGATCAGTGTGTAAGAGGTCAGTGTGTAAGAGATCGGTCTGTTGGAGGTCAGTGTGTAGGAGGTCGGTCTGTAGGAGGTCGGTCTGTAGGAGGTCGGTCTGTAGGAGGTCGGTCTGTAGGAGGTCAGTGTGTAGGAGATCGGTCTGTAGGAGGTCAATCTGTAGGAGGTCAGTGTGTAGGAGGTCAGTGTGTAGGAGGTCAGTCTGTAGGGCTGCGGCGAACAATTACTCAAACATTTGTGGCATCAGTTCAGTGGAACGAAACATTAATTTAAAGCTCATGTTAATCTTCCACATGCAGAGATGAGATCTGTTACTGTTTCTAAGTGGAAGCACAGTGTTTTCTAGATATAATGGCATATCATATCATATCATATCATATATATATATATAGCTGATATTATTGTTCAGCAACAACTTAATTTCATGTCTATCACTATCGTAAAGAGAGAAACAATTGGGTTGCATCATCAATGTAGACATTTTGATATATTTTTCAACAAACCCAGTTTTTCCTCTGAAAACAATTGAAGTTGTAAATCTGATAAATAACGAGCTCTTAACTGAATTACATTTTTTGTTAGAGGCTTTTAATGTTTGCTGTTTGAGTTTATTAGAGTTGATCTTGAGGAAGCTTGTGTTTGTTCTTCTGCAGGATTCCTCTGTGGGCTGGAGTGCTGATCACCATCATCGACACGTTTGTGTTCCTGTTTCTGGACAAGTACGGTAGGTCAGCACTGAAGAGAGTGAGAGTGAAGAGAGCGACTCGTATCTCGATCTGATTAGCATATCTGGTTTGTTTTGGTCAGGTCTGAGGAAGCTGGAGGCTTTCTTTGGGTTCCTCATCACCATCATGGCTATCAGCTTTGGCTACGAGGTTCAGTAAAGCTTGTTCTCTATAGACTGGCTCTGTGAGGTAGACACGTCTCTGTAGTGTTTGAGTGTGTGTGTGTGTGTCTTTGCAGTATGTGCGTGTGGCTCCGGACCAGGCGGAGGTTCTGAAGGGCATGTTTGTGCCGTATTGCAGCGGCTGTGGACCCGTGCAGCTCGAGCAGGCCGTCGGGATCGTTGGAGCCGTAATAATGCCTCACAACATCTATCTGCATTCTGCTCTCGTTAAGGTCAGTGAACTGCACCAGACCTGATCAGAGTTAGAGTTAGAGTTAGACCCAACCACAAACCTAACAGCACCAGACCTGATCAGCTCACATATATTGGTTTGAAGGCATAATTTATAAAACGTTGTACTGTTAGCAGACAGAAAGACAAGAATCAGTGCAGAGTTAGCAGATGTACTGTGGTCTGACAAGCTAAACTCCATCTCAGAGTTTTCAAACAGCATTTTCTGTATTTCTGCATAAATTTGACATTAAAGGCACCAATATACTTCAAGCGAAAGTGAAGAACTGCTGTGACATCATTTGTAACAAAATCAGGCCAAAATGAAGTTAATTTGGAGTTCGTTTCGAGAGTTTGAAACAGCTTGCCAAAGTGAAATTTCCGGAAAAGTTCGCTCCAGCTGGTAAACACCTTCACACTCCCATTGGTCAGTGGTGATGATGTAATAGGTGGGTGTGTCTCTGAGGCTCCGCCTCCCTTGAGGTGTAAATCTTCTCCGGTTCATTTCTTCTGTTCAGCCCGTCGAGGTCAGACACGAGTAAAAACATGAACACTGAGAGACGCTTTATAGCAGAAAAGCAGAAAGTTTATTTGTTATTACAGTAATTGGTTTTACACCTGCGCTGAATCCATCTGATGTTTAATCTGACATATTTGGCTCATTGGTGTTTATCTTTGCTTCAGTCACGAGACATCAATCGAGGCAACAAAAAGGAGGTGAAGGAGGCCAACAAATACTACTTCATCGAGTCCACCATCGCCCTCTTCGTCTCCTTCCTCATCAATGTTTTTGTGGTGGCCGTCTTTGCTGAGGCCTTTTATGGCAAGACAAACATGGAAGTGGTGAGGACTTATATCTGCCTCCTGTTAAAGACTCTTATATCGGTATGTTTGAGTGCGGTTCATCTGAGCTCTTGGTTGACATGTTCCCTTCAGGGCCAGCAGTGTAATGCGTCTGGAAGTCCTCACAGCGATCTCTTCCCAGCCAACAACGAGACACTGGAAGTCGACATCTACAAAGGGGTAGGACAGGAACAATCGTTGGAATAATTTCACAATGAATATAGTAGTGTCCAAAAGTTATATCTGGAGGAGAGATTTGTTTTTAATGACCCTACAAGTTTGATAAATACCATCAAAATATGAGGAAAATATTTAATATTTATTAAACATGTTCAATATGAGGGAAAAACAAAACCCTAATCTTGGTTACAGTATTTATCTGACAAAATTTTTAGCAAAAAGGGCAAACTACAGCTAGAAGTTTTATTTTACTATTTTACGAGAAAAAAACCAGATGGGAAAAAGCACACATTGACAACAACATATTCAGTTATTAATATTTGGTTGGTTCTCTCTTGTTTTTGCATGTGGCCAAAAATGATGCACAATTTGTCATGTTTCATTACGTTATCACAAATAAAGCAAGCACAACCACACAATCTGATAACCTTGCCCTTCTCGTGTGCTGCATCAGACGGTGAACAGACCCTGAGGATCAGCATATTCATAACTTGATATGAGCTGAGGAGTTTGGTGATGGTGCCACCTGTGGGTCAAAAGTTCGTTCAATAACTTGAGCTTATTAGAAAACAATTAAACTAATATATATCACCATACTTTCCACATTTGATTGATTTACATTAAGAATTACAGACATTATGGTATAAGTTTTATGAAATATGCACTAATTTGCATACATTCCCTGAACAGAAATCTGATCATTGGATAAAGCAGGTTCATAATTCTTGTTTGATTTTGTTGATTATAGTTAAAGGTTTTTACAGAGGACACTTTGGATAACAATCAGAAAATACTGTCAACAGACTGAAAACAAACAGATGTTAAACATTTTTTTCACCAAATACATTTACTCACACTGTTTAGGAGTACAATGTTGCATAAAATCAGGTGAATGATTTCTGAACAAACCTTCAGAATATAGATATGAATAAAAGTTTTGGTGTGTGTGTAAAGCTGCTGAAGTGGAGATTTCTTACTCAAACTCACCTCCTTTAAAGATTGTTTATTTTATTGCACTTCATATATTTGCGGCTGTAGATTTCACTTAAATGTGTCTTGAAGGTTTCCTTCCAATAGTCTGAAACAGAAACCGCCCAAAATGAATCCGTGCATGAAAAAAATAGTTTTGCCTGTAGTGTGTTCCACTTTAATTAAAATAGTCACTGCAATTTTATATTCAGTCCAATACTGATGTGGTTCATGTGAGGTTTGTGTGCTTATGAATGAATGAACGGTTTCTTTTGTCTTCCTGTGATTGAAGGGTGTGGTTTTGGGCTGTTTTTTTGGCCCCGCTGCGCTCTATATTTGGGCGATTGGGATCCTTGCGGCTGGACAGAGTTCAACTATGACGGGAACCTACTCTGGTCAGTTTGTGATGGAGGTATGTTCATCTACAGATGTACTCTTTATTTGTTCATCTAATGGCATTGCATTTGGGAATGTGCATCTGTACGAGCTGTTTTTACTCGCAGGGTTTCCTGAACCTGCGCTGGTCTCGCTTCGCTCGGGTATTGCTGACGCGCTCCATCGCCATATTCCCCACTCTCCTGGTGGCCGTCTTTCAGGATGTGCGGCATCTCACAGGCATGAACGACTTCCTCAACGTGTTGCAGAGCATGCAGGTACACGTGTGACGCATGACGCCATAGACACTCCTGACGCCGTAGACACTCCTGACGCCGTAGACGCTCCTGACGCCGTAGATGCTCCTGATTCTGTAGACACTCCTGATGCCGTAGACGCTCCTGATTCTGTAGACACTCCTGATTCTGTAGACACTCCTGATTCTGTAGACACTCCTGACGCCGTAGACTCTCCTGACACCGTAGACTCTCCTGATTCTGTAGACACTCCTGATTCTTTAGACACTCCTGATTCTTTAGACACTCTTGATTCTGTAGACACTCTTGATTCTGTAGACACTCCTGATTCTTTAGACACTCCTGATTCTGTAGACACTCTTGATTCTTTAGACACTCCTGATTCTGTAGACACTCTTGATTCTTTAGACACTCTTGATTCTTTAGACACTCCTGATTCTGTAGACACTCCTGATTCTGTAGACACTCCTGATTCTGTAGACGCTCCTGATTCTGTAGACGCTCCTGATTCTGTAGACGCTCTTGATTCTGTAGACACTCCTGATTCTGTAGACACTCCTGATTCTGTAGACACTCCTGATTCTTTAGACACTCCTGATTCTGTAGACACTCTTGATTCTTTAGACACTCCTGATTCTGTAGACACTCCTGATTCTGTAGACACTCCTGATTCTGTAGACACTCCTGACGTTGTAGACACTCCTGACACCGTAGACACTCCTGATTCTGTAGACACTCCTGACGCCGTAGACACTCCTGACGTTGTAGACACTCCTGATTCTGTAGACACTCCTGATTCTGTAGACACTCCTGAAGCCGTAGACACTCCTGAAGCCGTAGACACTCCTGACGCCGTAGACACTCCTGACGTTGTAGACACTCCTGACGTTGTAGACACTCCTGACGTTGTAGACACTCCTGACGTTGTAGACACTCCTGACGTTGTAGACACTCCTGTAGACACTCCTGTAGACACTCCTGATGTTGTAGACACTCCTGATGTTGTAGACACTCCTGATTCTGTAGACACTCCTGACACCGTAGACACTCCTGATTCTGTAGACACTCCTGATTCTGTAGACACTCCTGACGTTGTAGACACTCCTGATTCTGTAGACACTCCTGATTCTGTAGACACTCCTGAAGCCGTAGACACTCCTGACGTTGTAGACACTCCTGACGTTGTAGACACTCCTGACGTTGTAGACACTCCTGACGTTGTAGACACTCCTGACGTTGTAGACACTCCTGACGTTGTAGACACTCCTGTAGACACTCCTGTAGACACTCCTGATGTTGTAGACACTCCTGATGTTGTAGACACTCCTGATTCTTTAGACACTCCTGATTCTGTAGACACTCCTGACACCGTAGACACTCCTGATTCTGTAGACACTCCTGATTCTGTAGACACTCCTGACGTTGTAGACACTCCTGATTCTGTAGACACTCCTGATTCTGTAGACACTCCTGACGCCGTAGACACTCCTGACGCCGTAGACACTCCTGACGTTGTAGACACTCCTGACGTTGTAGACACTCCTGACGTTGTAGACACTCCTGACGTTGTAGACACTCCTGACGTTGTAGACACTCCTGACGTTGTAGACACTCCTGACGTTGTAGACACTCCTGACGTTGTAGACACTCCTGACGTTGTAGACACTCCTGACGTTGTAGACACTCCTGACGTTGTAGACACTCCTGTAGACACTCCTGTAGACACTCCTGATGTTGTAGACACTCCTGATGTTGTAGACACTCCTGATTCTTTAGACACTCCTGATTCTGTAGACACTCTTGATTCTTTAGACACTCCTGATTCTGTAGACACTCCTGATTCTGTAGACACTCCTGATTCTGTAGACACTCCTGACGTTGTAGACACTCCTGACACCGTAGACACTCCTGATTCTGTAGACACTCCTGACGCCGTAGACACTCCTGATTCTGTAGACACTCCTGATTCTGTAGACACTCCTGAAGCCGTAGACACTCCTGACGCCGTAGACACTCCTGACGTTGTAGACACTCCTGACGTTGTAGACACTCCTGTAGACACTCCTGTAGACACTCCTGATGTTGTAGACACTCCTGACGTTGTAGACACTCCTGTAGACACTCCTGTAGACACTCCTGATGTTGTAGACACTCCTGATGTTGTAGACGCTCCTGTAGGCACTCCTGTAGACACTCCTGTAGGCACTCCTGTAGACACTCCTGATGTTGTAGACACTCCTGACGTTGTAGACACTCCTGACGCCGTAGACACTCCTGACGCCGTAGACACTCCTGATTCCATAGACACTCCTGATTCCGTAGACACTCCTGATGTTGTAGACACTCCTGATGTTGTAGACACTCCTGACGCCGTAGACACTCCTGATGTTGTAGACACTCCTGATGTTGTAGACACTCCTGATGTTGTAGACACTCCTGACGCCGTAGACACTCCTGATTCCGTAGACACTCCTGATTCCGTAGACACTCCTGATGTTGTAGACACTCCTGATGTTGTAGACACTCCTGACGCCGTAGACACTCCTGATGTTGTAGACACTCCTGATTCTGTAGACACTTCTGACGCCGTAGACACTCCTGACGCCGTAGACAGACACTCCTTACCCGTGCAGCTCTTCTGATCTTCTGCTCTGTTTCCAACAGCTGCCGTTTGCTCTGATCCCCATCCTGACCTTCACCAGTCTGACGTCACTAATGAACGATTTCGCTAACGGACTGTGAGTATCTATACTGTACTTGACTGCAAACTCGAGAAACAATGGGCTGTGTTTATATTCTGGGTTCATCTGTTCGCCTGTATATGCTTCTTCAGTAATCTGTATACTGTATTTGGTCTTTTAATATCCCTGTAAGGGGTGTGAATTGTCACTGGTCTCACAATTCAATTCCATTACGATTATGTCAACGCACACACTTGAGCACGCGCTGTAAATGTTAAAATAGCGGGGTTCCCACAGGTCCTTGAAATCCTTGGATGTTTGTAAATCTGAAACAAAAAAATTCAAGGCCCTGGAAGTTTTTGAAAATAAGCATACATAGATACAGGTCCTTGAAGTGTTGAATTTATTTCGTGCAAGACGTTTTCTGGAAAAAAATCCATATTATTCCCTCTGGTGCGCTAATGAGTTATTTCGCCAACACTACGTGGTCTATGCATACTAGCTTGCTTTGTAACTTACTTTACTAACTTGCTTGCTAACCCTGTGTTGTACGTTGCCATGGCGTTCACATCTGTTAATATCTGATCATTTTAGAATACAGTAAAGGATGTACCAAATATTCTTCAGTTTTCAATATCAGATCTCTGTCATATGGCCAAAAATAAATGCAAAAAAAAAGCTTTTTTGCATAGTTGTGTTTGACACGTAAAAACTATAACAATGTATCTTACAAGGTAACACGATGTGACCTTGCTCTCACTTGAAATGTGTCCCTACGTTAAGTCCTTGAATTTGAGGGTATTGGACCTGGAAAGTACTTGAAAGGTCCTTGAATTTGAAGTTAACCAAGGTGTGGGAACCCTGAAATAGTGAGTGCATTTTTTTTATTACTCGCTTTTGTGTTTTGCTTCCCTCCGCCAATTTACACTAGCATGAAAAGCGTGTATCGACCGATGGAGGAAAGCCTTGCTTTGCCCTCCAATATAAGGGTGTGACGTTACTTGAAAACTATGAACCGCACTTTATACAAAGCAGCTTCACAGTAGGAAAATAACGATCAGTGAGGTAAACTTCATCAAATCAGTCAGCTGTTTCAGTAGATCTGATCAACAGTTCCAGTCCTGTCGTGTTGTCCAGTGGACTGAGGATTGTTCTGTGTTTGCAGCGTGTGGAAGATCAGCGGTGGTGTGCTCATCCTGTTGGTGTGTGCCATCAACATGTACTTCGTGGTGGTGTACGTGACGGCTCTCAACAGCACCATCCTCTACGTCTTCTCTGCCCTCCTCTCCATCGCATATCTGAGCTTCGTCATCTATCTGGTGAGATCATGCGCAGTGTCTGAACTCTAGACTCAGTGCATCCTTCATTTGAATGGCTCAGTTGTGCAGATCCTGCAGGTCAGCAGTTCGTCAGATGAAGTTTTAGACATCAATATTCCATCATATCCAGTGACAGAGTAAGAACATCTGGAGCTGCGAGGTTTCTCTTTATAACACGCGTGATCAGCTGCCAGTGAGAGTCTGTATTAAATAGGGCTGGGATTATATATCGATGCATCGCGATTCGTGGATCGATTCCAATTCGATTCTGAGCTTAGTTTTTAACAGCAGAGGGCGCTCTGGGCTAGTGTTTAACAGCAGAGGGCGCTCTAGGCTAGTGTTTAACAGCAGACGGCGCTCTGGGCTATTGTTTAACAGCGGAGGGCGCTCTGGGCTAGTGTTTAACAGCGGAGGGCGCTCTAGGCTAGTGTTTAACAGCGGAGGGCGCTCTAGGCTAGTGTTTAACAGCAGAGGGCGCTCTGGGCTAGTGTTTAACAGCAGAGGGCGCTCTGGGCTAGTGTTTAACAGCGGAGGGCGCTCTGGGCTAGTGTTTAACAGCGGAGGGCGCTCTGGGCTAGTGTTTAACAGCGGAGGGCGCTCTGGGCTAGTGTTTAACAGCGGAGGGCGCTCTGGGCTAGTGTTTAACAGCGGAGGGCGCTCTGGGCTAGTGTTTAACAGCGGAGGGCGCTCTGGGCTAGTGTTTAACAGCGGACGGCGCTCTGGGCTAGTGTTTAACAGCGGAGGGCGCTCTGGGCTAGTGTTTAACAGCGGAGGGCGCTCTGGGCTAGTGTTTAACAGCAGACGGCGCTCTAGGCTAGTGTTTAACAGCAGACGGCGCTCTGGGCTAGTGTTTAACAGCAGAGGGCGCTCTAGGCTAGTGTTTAACAGCAGAGGGCGCTCTAGGCTAGTGTTTAACAGCAGACGGCGCTCTGGGCTAGTGTTTAACAGCAGACGGCGCTCTGGGCTAGTGTTTAACAGCGGAGGGCGCTCTAGGCTAGTGTTTAACAGCGGAGGGCGCTCTGGGCTAGTGTTTAACAGCGGAGGGCGCTCTGGGCTAGTGTTTAACAGCGGAGGGCGCTCTGGGCTAGTGTTTAACAGCGGAGGGCGCTCTGGGCTAGTGTTTAACAGCGGAGGGCGCTCTGGGCTAGTGTTTAACAGCGGAGGGCGCTCTGGGCTAGTGTTTAACAGCGGAGGGCGCTCTGGGCTAGTGTTTAACAGCGGAGGGCGCTCTGGGCTAGTGTTTAACAGCAGAGGGCGCTCTGGGCTAGTGTTTAACAGCGGACGGCGCTCTGGGCTAGTGTTTAACAGCGGAGGGCGCTCTGGGCTAGTGTTTAACAGCGGACGGCGCTCTGGGCTAGTGTTTAACAGCAGAGGGCGCTCTGGGCTAGTGTTTAACAGCGGAGGGCGCTCTGGGCTAGTGTTTAACAGCGGACGGCGCTCTGGGCTAGTGTTTAACAGCGGACGGCGCTCTGGGCTAGTGTTTAACAGCGGAGGGCGCTCTGGGCTAGTGTTTAACAGCGGAGGGCGCTCTGGGCTAGTGTTTAACAGCGGACGGCGCTCTGGGCTAGTGTTTAACAGCGGAGGGCGCTCTGGGCTAGTGTTTAACAGCGGAGGGCGCTCTGGGCTAGTGTTTAACAGCGGAGGGCGCTCTGGGCTAGTGTTTAACAGCGGACGGCGCTCTGGGCTAGTGTTTAACAGCGGAGGGCGCTCTGGGCTAGTGTTTAACAGCAGACGGCGCTCTGGGCTAGTGTTTAACAGCAGACGGCGCTCTGGGCTAGTGTTTAACAGCAGACGGCGCTCTGGGCTAGTGTTTAACAGCAGACGGCGCTCTGGGCTAGTGTTTAACAGCGGAGGGCGCTCTGGGCTAGTGTTTAACAGCAGAGGGCGCTCTGGGCTAGTGTTTAACAGCAGACGGCGCTCTGGGCTAGTGTTTAACAGCAGAGGGCGCTCTGGGCTAGTGTTTAACAGCGGAGGGCGCTCTGGGCTAGTGTTTAACAGCGGACGGCGCTCTGGGCTAGTGTTTAACAGCGGACGGCGCTCTGGGCTAGTGTTTAACAGCGGACGGCGCTCTGGGCTAGTGTTTAACAGCAGACGGCGCTCTGGGCTAGTGTTTAACAGCGGAGGGCGCTCTGGGCTAGTGTTTAACAGCGGACGGCGCTCTGGGCTAGTGTTTAACAGCGGACGGCGCTTTGGGCTAGTGTTTAACAGATTACGGCTGTTTCTAAAGCACACACTTCATCTGCTGTTTACATTTACATTTATGCATTTGGCAGACGCTTTTATCCAAAGCGACTTGCATTGCATTTCAAGGTTCACACATTCACATTCTTAACAATTCTTGCTTTCCCAGGGAATCGAACCCATGACCTCAGCGTTGCAAGCGCCAGTGCTCTGCTGTTTGAGCTACAGGAAAGCTAAAAACTAAAATCATTTCTGCTGTTAAAACCGAAGCTCAGAATCGAGAGAGAGAGAGAATCGCGATGCATTCGGAGAAATTTGGAATCGATCCAGAATCATTTCTTGATTCATTCAAAATCGATTTATTGCCCCAGCCCTAGTATTAAAGTTGTTCGAGTTTGAACTGGATTTGACCCACTAGGCTTTTTGCTGTACGTCTCATGTTTGCTGGGAGTCAGGAAAGTCTGTGCAGAATTCCCTTATATGGGCGTCTCTTAAGACATGCATCGCTCATTTAAAATACTACAAATTCATTAAGAAGTAATTAATTTGCATATGTGCATGTTGTGAATCAGGTGGGAGTCTTTGGATGATCAGTCATTAGTGGGTGAGAGCCGTGGTCATGTGTGCCGCTTCTTCTGTCCTCAGGTCTGGATCTGTCTGATCGCTCTCGGCGTCTCTCGTCTGGACTTCAGAGGAACGGTTCAGTTTCCACCAGCCGTTCTGATCGACGAACAGCCAGAGCTCGATTCCTGAACCAAACGCATGATCGCATCCAAAGTATGAACGTTTGTTCTTCTAATGTGAGGAACGTCCATACTGTGACAAACAGTACAATCCAAATATTTGTTTCTTTTCCTGTGTTTCCTTTCCTGATCCGTGGCTCTTTTCCTTTGCCACGTTTTATAGATCTACTATTGTAGGTCTGGCAGAACCGATAGAGTAGATCTACTGAAATAAGTTATTTACTGCAACAGCTGCATAAATATGCATTTAAAATAATGAATTACTGAAGTGACAGAAGAACAGTCTGTGAAGATAATTCAACCGTACAAAGTCAGTTTATGACTCACTAACTTACTAATGATGAACGGCAGACTGGATGATTTCAACAGTTATTTAAAGGTTCTTACATATTTGTTGTTTTTGTTAACATGAATAAACCGATGAAGTGTTTTATGACCTGTAGTAATATTTTCACACTAAAACGTGTGTTTTAAGTAAATGGCAGAATAAAAGAAGAATGAGTATCTATTTTATTGAAGGAACGGCACAAACAGCATCAGCTCATGAATCCTGTCGTCTGACAGTCTTAATCTGGGCTGAAATCAAACGTTCTGCTTCTCGTTTCCGTCAATAAAATATTCATCATTTTCATTGAATCATTTCACATCCATGCTGATTGTGCATGAATACTTCAAACCTTCATCTGTTTAGTCAACAGATTTTCTGCCTTCATTTGACAGTATAACACCAGTGAGGCCGTAATGCAGATGATTCAGCTTTTCAGAAACCTTTCAAGAAGCCACAAAAGTGCCTTTAAATCAATTCGACAAACTGCTCCTTTCCATGTCATATTCTACAGTCTTGTCATTCTGAAGTTTCGTCTCATTCATGTTTGTGCTCTGAAATGCCGTCGTGATCACAAAGTCGTGATGACTTTAATTTACCGTTTCTCTCGTAATAACAGATGTGAGTTATTGTGGCGTAACCCGTGTTTCGTTCTGGTGTTTGTTTTAAACACATTCCATGCTGTGAAACATGAAGAATGGCTGAGATGTATATATGTTTGCGAGACGTGATCCGAATGCCCTGATGTACATGATTGACACTGTACATGCTGACAAACGAATAAAAGTCCAAAATATCACCAGCTTCAAGTTTGATGTCAGATGTTTTATTGCTGCAGAAACAACAATTGAGGCAGAACTGTGTGAATCTGCAGAAACATATTGTGTGCAAACAGACCAGATTGTGCAGTAACTGTCCAGCAATGAAGGGAAAATCATGTTTCAATTAAACAAATATAGCCTATACATACAAGTACCTGACAATATGAAGTCCACCGTCAACTAAATAATAAGTATATATAATAGTAATAATAAAATAAGTGGGATCTTTTTTTGCTTTGTTAGTCTGTCTTCATATGCAAGTATGCATACATTAATGAGATGTTAATACACTGTGTGCATAAAGTTCTGTTTCTTGTGGCACGGAGACGAGAGTGTGAGTTAAACGGACCTCAGGCAATGACCTGTCAAACGCATCATCACTTCACATGATGTTTATACCATAAATAAACCTGGTAGTTTAGTACAGCAACACAAGTACTTTACATGTGCGTTAGTCAACACATCAAAACACGTGCCCTACAAAGCACTATAAAAGATTATTAAGACATGATTTAAATGTGTGTTAAGAAGCAGTAATGAACATGTACAGCTAAAAGGCCTTTTATTTCATTGATAAAAGTACAGTTTAAGAAACATGGGCTTGAAGTGCACTTCTTTTTCACAAGGGTGGTGTATATAAGCCTCCCTGATGCCTGTGAGATCAGCTGTCTGGAGGTTTCTGAGTCTAGAAGTCAGTAGTTCAGTAAGCGATCATGATGAACTAGAGTCCGGTCTGGTGTAAAGCCTCGTCAGGAACAGTGAATCTCTCGGCTTCAGCGTCAGCACGTGTTCTGAGACTTACTGAGTCTCCATCATGTTCACTCATTCACACACGTTTGGCAGATGCTTTTATCTAAAGAGTCTTTCACTGCCGTAAAACTGCATCATGATGTCTGACAGATGTCTAGATGAACGCAGTATCAACAGAGCGTTTCAGACTCGACTCTGCAGTTTGCACTTAATGAAGATTTCCGGCATGGCCGTCGTCTGTTTTGTGCTGTTTTAGTAATCTTGCTGTGAATCATCACTGGACATGTGAATTAAGCTGTAATAAGACAGAAACAGTCTCTCAGTCACCTCAAATACTCATCAATGCTTTAGTCTGTAAGCCTATTAGTTGTCATGGTGGTTAATGGATGTGTTGCGTAGGTTCGTCCCTGATGACATGACCAGCACTTTAATGGCAGGTCTGTGTTTTATCCCTCTGTGTGTGTGTGTGTGTGTGTGTGTGTGTGTGTGTGTGTGTTCAGGCTTCAGCTGACTGGTTCAGCTAGTATGGAAACTTATTATTGGAAGCTTGTTTCACAGCTGAAAAGGAACATTCTCAGTACTTAAGCTATAATGGGAACGGTAGCAAAACATTCTCTGAATTTTTTGTTTGTTTGCTGGTTTCCACATAAAAAGATAATTGCTACTTTTTATCCCAAAATGATGACTTTTTTCTTACAATGGCAAGTTTAAATCTCAAAATTCTGAGAGAAAAGGTCATTCTGACTTTTTTTCTCGCAATTCTGAGTTTATATCTAAATAACAGAAATTCAGAATTGCGAGGAAAAAAGTCTGTTTGCATGAGTTCTCGTTCATTTTTATTTGCTATGGTTTCTAATTGAGTTACACATCTGTTCCCTGTTCTGTTAATGATCTTCCCTTGTGTATTTAAGTCTTAGGGGCCGTTTACACTACACTATTTTCAACTAAAAATGGAAGACTTTTTGTGCGTTTTGGCCGTTCATTTACACGACAACAGCGTTTTGGTGGCATGAAAACGCAAACTTGAAAACAGGTTTTTGAAAGCGACACTCTTATCATCTCTGTGTGACCTACTGTGACGTCATGCACATGCGTAGTACGTTTGCAGTCTATAGGTTTTTTTTCGCAAATATAGATATAGATATTAACAGTAAGAAATACGGACATCATCACAAGTGGTTATAAGAATTACACAAATCAACACAATATAACATTTTGTCATCCTGAAAAATGGAAGGTTCCTTACAACAGACTCGATTAGCTGGATAGAAAAATGGATTCACCTGCTGTACGCCTGCTTTTGCTGGAGAAAGGAGATCGCTCCCTCGAGGACCACATCAGGGACTTTCTAGATCTGTGTGCCTCACACACTCACCAGGCCTGCCCACGAACGTTCCTCTGGGAGTTTCCCTGCTTATGTGGAGTGGGTGCTGGTCAAGTCAAGTCACCTTTATGTAACCCTTTTTACAATACAGATTGTATCAGAGCAGCTTTACAGAGATAACAGGAAAATAATGCAACAAAGTTTGTTTCTAGAAGAAAATAGCGGCACAGTCCAGCTTAAGTAAGTTCAGTGAGGGTTAATTGTTGTTGTAAAGAAGTATATATATATAGCCGCTCTGGAGAAAACCGTGATGTCATTGTCCAGTTCAGTTCTCATATAATGGTGTCAATGCAGGCAGATCAATAATATTGTTGAATATTTAATTAATTAATTAATTCCCCAATTAAGCAGCCAAAAGCCAGAGGCAAAAAAGGCGAATGGAGAAAGAAACCTTGGGAAAAACCAGGCTCAGTCTGGGCCAGTTCTCCTCTGGCCAACACAACAGTGTATGATTATGATTTGTGAGAGGGGGGTGGACTCTGCTGGGCCAAAATAATTCTCCGTTCACCATCTGCCTCGCAGAGGAGGCCAGCACCAGCCCCACTCCAGCCCCAGAGCCCAGCCAGCCGTCAACCACAGTCTGATCCCGAGCCCACCACGAAACCAGTGCCAGAGCCAACGCCTGAGCCCAACTTTATCCCAGAGCCCGAGCTCAGCAGGTCAGAACCAGGTACGAGAGCCGGCAACATCGTCTGTTCCTGTGGCCATTCTCATGGTTTGGAGCACCGGCCATACTCCCACCACTGAGGATGTGTATGCCCAGTCCACACACAATTCCACCTCGGCCAGTCGTCACCCAACTCCACTTCGGCCACTCGTCACCCAACTCCACTTCGGCCACTCGTCACCCTGCCTCCACCTCGGCCACTCGTCACCACGGCTCCACCTCGGCCAGTCGTCACCCAACTCCACTTCGGCCACTCGTCACCGCACTCCACCTCGGCCACTCGTCACCACGGCTCCACCTCGGCCAGTCGTCACCCAACTCCACTTCGGCCACTTGTCACCGCACTCCACCTCGGCCACTCGTCACCCTGGCTCCACCTCGGCCACTCATCACCACGGCTCCACCTCGGCCAGTCGTCACCCAACTCCACTTCGGCCACTCGTCACCGCACTCCACCTCGGCCACTCGTCACCACGGCTCCACCTCGGCCAGTCGTCACCCAACTCCACCTCGGCCACTCGTCACCGCACTCCACCTCGGCCAGTCGTCACCCAACTTCACTTTGGCCACTCGTCACCGCACTCCACCTCGGCCACTCGTCACCCTGCCTCTACCTCGGCCACTCGTCACCCTGGCTTCACCTCGGCCACTCGTCACCACGGCTCCACCTCGGCCAGTCGTCACCCAACTCCACTTCGGCCACTCGTCACCGCACTCCACCTCGGCCACTCGTCACCCTGGCTCCACCTCGGCCACTCGTCACCCTGGCTCCACCTCGGCCACTCGTCACCCTGCCTCCACCTCGGCCACTCGTCACCACGGCTCCACCTCGGCCACTCGTCACCCTGGCTCCACCTCGGCCACTCGTCACCCTGGCTCCACCTCGGCCACTCGTCACCACGGCTCCACCTCGGCCAGTCGTCACCCAACTCCACTTCGGCCACTCGTCACCGCACTCCACCTCGGCCACTCGTCACCACGGCTCCACCTCGGCCAGTCGTCACCCAACTCCACTTCGGCCACTCGTCACCCTGCCTCCACCTCGGCCACTCGTCACCACGGCTCCACCTCGGCCAGTCGTCACCCAACTCCACTTCGGCCACTCGTCACCCTGCCTCTACCTCGGCCACTCGTCACCCTGGCTCCACCTCGGCCACTCGTCACCACGGCTTCACCTCGGCCAGTCGTCACCCAACTCCACTTCGGCCACTCGTCACCGCACTCCACCTCGGCCACTCGTCACCACGGCTCCACCTCGGCCAGTCGTCACCCAACTCCACCTCGGCCACTCGTCACCGCACTCCACCTCGGCCAGTCGTCACCCAACTTCACTTTGGCCACTCGTCACCGCACTCCACCTCGGCCACTCGTCACCCTGCCTCTACCTCGGCCACTCGTCACCCTGGCTTCACCTCGGCCACTCGTCACCACGGCTCCACCTCGGCCAGTCGTCACCCAACTCCACTTCGGCCACTCGTCACCGCACTCCACCTCGGCCACTCGTCACCCTGGCTCCACCTCGGCCACTCGTCACCCTGGCTCCACCTCGGCCACTTGTCACCACGGCTCCACCACGGCCACTCGTCACCCTGCCTCCACCTCGGCCACTCGTCACCCAACTCCACTTCGGCCACTCATCACCGCATTCCACCTCGGCCACTCGTCACTGCCGCTCCACCTCGGCCACTCGTCACTGCCGCTCCACCTCGGCCACTCGTCACCCTGGCTCCACCTCGGCCACTCGTCACCCTGCCTCAACCTCGGCCACTCGTCACCACGGCTCCACCTCGGCCAGTCGTCACCCAACTCCACTTCGGCCACTCGTCACCGCACTCCACCGCGGCCACTCGTCACCCTGCCTCCACCTCGGCCACTCGTCACCCAACTCCACTTCGGCCACTCGTCACCGCATTCCACCTCGGCCACTCGTCACTGCCGCTCCACCTCGGCCACTCGTCACTGCCGCTCCACCTCGGCCACTCGTCACCCTGGCTCCACCTCGGCCACTCGTCACCCTGCCTCAACCTTGGCCACTCGTCACCACGGCTCCACCTCGGCCAGTCGTCACCCAACTCCACTTCGGCCACTCGTCACCGCACTCCACCTCGGCCACTCGTCACCCTGCCTCAACCTCGGCCACTCGTCACCATGGCTCCACCTCGGCCAGTCGTCACCCAACTCCACTTCGGCCACTCGTCACCGCACTCCACCGCGGCCACTCGTCACCCTGCCTCCACCTCGGCCACTCGTCACTGCCGCTCCACCTCGGCCACTCGTCACCCTGCCTCCACCTCGGCCACTCGTCACCCTGCCTCCACCTCGGCCACTCGTCACACTGCCTCCACCTCGGCCAGTCGTCACCCAACTCCACTTCGGCCACTCGTCACCACACTCCACCTCGGCCACTCGTCACCCTGCCTCCACCTCGGCCACTCTTCACCCTGTCTCCACCTCGGCCACTCTTCACCCTGGCTCCACCTCGGCCTCTCGTCACCACGGCTCCACCTCGGCCAGTCGTCACCCAACTCCACTTCGGCCACTCGTCACCGCACTCCACCTCGGCCACTCGTCACCCTGCCTCCACCTCGGCCACTCGTCACCCTGACTCCTCCTCGGCCACTCGTCACCACGGCTCCACCTCGGCCAGTCGTCTCCCAACTCCACTTCGGCCACTCGTCACCGCACTCCACTTCGGCCACTCGTCACCCTGCCTCCACCTCGGCCACTCGTCACCGCACTCCACCTCGGCCACTCGTCACCGCACTCCACCTCGGCCACTCATCACCCTGGCTCCTCCTCGGCCACTCGTCACCACGGCTCCACCTCGGCCACTCGTCACCCTGCCTCAACCTCGGCCACTCGTCACCACGGCTCCACCTCGGCCAGTCGTCACCCAACTCCACTTCGGCCACTCGTCACCGCACTCCACCGCGGCCACTCGTCACTGCCGCTCCACCTCGGCCACTCGTCACCCTGCCTCCACCTCGGCCACTCGTCACCCTGCCTCCACCTCGGCCACTCGTCACCCTGCCTCCACCTCGGCCACTCGTCACCCTGCCTCCACCTCGGCCACTCGTCACCCTGCCTCCACCTCGGCCACTCGTCACACTGCCTCCCCCTCGGCCAGTCGTCACCCAACTCCACTTCGGCCACTCGTCACCACACTCCACCTCGGCCACTCGTCACCCTGCCTCCACCTCGGCCACTCTTCACCCTGTCTCCACCTCGGCCACTCTTCACCCTGTCTCCACCTCGGCCACTCTTCACCCTGGCTCCACCTCGGCCACTCTTCACCCTGTCTCCACCTCGGCCACTCTTCACCCTGGCTCCACCTCGGCCTCTCGTCACCATGGCTCCACCTCGGCCAGTCGTCACCCTGGCTTCACCTTGGCCACTCATCACCCTGGCTCCACCTCGGCCTCTCGTCACTCATCACCCTGGCTCTACCTTGGCCACTCGTCACCCCGGCTCCACCTCGACCACTCGTCACCCCAACTCCACCTCGGCCACTCGTCACCCCAACTCCACCTCGGCCACTCGTCACCCCGGCTCCACCTCGACCACTCGTCACCCCAACTCCACCTCGACCACTCGTCACCCCAACTCCACCTCGGCCACTCGTCACCCCAACTCCACCTCGGCCACTCGTCACCCCGGCTCCACCTCGACCACTCGTCACCCCAACTCCACCTCGGCCACTCGTCACCCCTGGCTCCACCTCGACCACTCGTCACCCCAAGTCCACCTCGACCACTCGTCACCCCAGCTTCACCTCTGCCACTCGTCACCCCAACTCCACTTCGGCCACTCGTCACCACACTCCACCTCGGCCACTCGTCACCCTGCCTCCACCTCGGCCACTCTTCACCCTGTCTCCACCTCGGCCACTCTTCACCCTGTCTCCACCTCGGCCACTCTTCACCCTGGCTCCACCTCGGCCACTCTTCACCCTGTCTCCACCTCGGCCACTCTTCACCCTGGCTCCACCTCGGCCTCTCGTCACCACGGCTCCACCTCGGCCAGTCGTCACCCTGGCTTCACCTTGGCCACTCATCACCCTGGCTCCACCTCGGCCTCTCGTCACTCATCACCCTGGCTCTACCTTGGCCACTCGTCACCCCGGCTCCACCTCGACCACTCGTCACCCCAACTCCACCTCGGCCACTCGTCACCCCAACTCCACCTCGGCCACTCGTCACCCCGGCTCCACCTCGACCACTCGTCACCCCAACTCCACCTTGACCACTCGTCACCCCAACTCCACCTCGGCCACTCGTCACCCCAACTCCACCTCGGCCACTCGTCACCCCGGCTCCACCTCGACCACTCGTCACCCCAACTCCACCTCGGCCACTCGTCACCCCTGGCTCCACCTCGACCACTCGTCACCCCAAGTCCACCTCGACCACTCGTCACCCTGGCTTCACCTCGGCCACTCGTCACCCCAACTCCACCTCGGCCACTCGTCACCCCGGCTCCACCTCGGCCACTCGTCACCCCGGCTCCACCTCGACCACTCGTCACCCCAACTCCACCTCGGCCACTCGTCACCCCTGGCTCCACCTCGACCACTCGTCACCCCAGGTCCACCTCGACCACTCGTCACCCCGGCTCCACCTCGACCACTCGTCACCCCAACTCCACCTCGGCCACTCGTCACCCCTGGCTCCACCTCGACCACTCGTCACCCCAAGTCCACCTAGGCCACTCGTCACCTCCGGCTTCACCTCTGCCACTCGTCACCCCGGCTTCACCTCGGCCACCCTGAGGTTTCCCTCTGCTAGCCTCTCCTCTGTCACGATCTTTCCAGATCCGCGTCCTCCTCCGGAGTTACTGTAATGGTCTTGTTTATTCTGTTTTGGTTTCATTTTCATTCTTTTCCATGTTCCTGTTTGCCTGAGTTCTCGTTCCTTGTTAGTTGCTAAGTTTCTAATTGAGTTACACACCTGTTCCCTGTTCTGTTTATGATCTTTCCATGAGTATTTAAGTCCTTAGTTTTTTTCCCATAGCCATTCAAAAGTTGGTGTGTATTCTACTAAAGTAACATTTTTGAAAGCATTTAAAACAAAAACAGTATATTAAAATCACATTCTCCAGTATCAGTCGTTCTGCTGTCTTTGAGATAAATGTTAATGAATCGAGACTCCAGGACCTCAATCATATCAGATATATTTTCACATGAGTATCTTATTACTATAGCAGTAAAATAGTAATTACTATAGTATATTATGACTCTCTGATGTCTTTAATGACTTTAATGAAATTATTTTGTGTCATTGAGAACTGGCAGAGTGTCATTGATTGATATGAGCAAAGAAAGAGCTGGCCAATGTATTGGGAGTGTGTTTGCTGATCTAGATTTAATAAATATGTTCATCCCTGAGTTCCTGTGGGATCCATAATACAGACCATCACCAAATCCCCAGCATAACAGATGGACCGTCGAACACTCATTAGTCTCTGGAGTCACACACTTTCTGTATATAAGGACAGTTGCCACGGCCGTTCGAAAGCTTGGCCAGATTGGCTCCACGTACACCATAAAACTAGTGCAGATCCACATGAGCAGAGCCTGAACTAGTCAAACTGCAGTGATGGATGCAGGTGTGTGGTTGGTGATAGGCGTACTGCTGGTGATGACTGATATGAGCCAGTCCATCCCGAAAGATGACGTGCTGGAGCAGAGCAAACACCTGCTGGAATCACGTGAGGACTCCGACGGGAACATGCTGGAGAGTCGAGGGGTAAAAGACACGCACAACATTCAGTAATGATCTGTTCATCTAATCCTGCTGTAAAAGTTAAGTAGTGCCACACTGTACTGCTATTTTTAGGGCAGTAACTCAAAAAAAGAAGTCTTGTATGTAATGATGAAGTTTAGTCATATAACATACTCAAATTATAATCAAGTACTTTACATGTGCTTGAGTATGTTAGTCAACACAGCAAAATAAGTGGTGTTCTTTAAAGCATGACAAAATGTTATTTAAACAATGATTAAAAATGTACTTGAAAGTAACATTTTATTTTGACTATTACAAAGTGCACTTTTTAAATGTTAATGTTATATTATATTAACTTTATTATTTTAAAAGAAAAAATAACTTTTACCACAATACCTTTAAAAGAACCAATCAAACCAATAAAAGTACCAAGACATCTTGTTTCTTGTTGGATGGTATAATTCACATGTCATTTGAAACCTATTCAAATACTGTTTGGATCATCAGAAGCAGCCGATAGATTCTTATGGCTATGAAATGTGGTCTGCAAAGTTCTCTAAATTAAAAGGACGTTCACCACAGCTCGTTTCTGTAGCATACTTGACCGACATTCAAATAAAAGAGCACCTGGCCAATCTGAAATACTGAGTAACATCAGTGTTTTTGAAGAAACAGAGATGGTGATGATGACTGTGTTATTGATATGTATCAGGCCACTGAGGAGCAGATGGATCATCTACTGGAGGATCGTCTTCTGGTAGAAATGTTGCGGTCTTTACTCCACGACTCTCAGAGATATGAACGCAACCCTTCAGTGCTGCACCAGCCCCAGCGGTGCGTATATTTCAACCAGCCACAGCACATTATAATCTTTAAAGTAACCATCTTAAATTATAATGATGTCATCCAGGTAAAAGCTCATGAGTTGTTTTTTTGTGTAACTGTGAAACATTCTATTCTTGTCATACTGGTCAAGTACTGAATAATATGATATGTTGTTACTCAAACAGTCATCATATATGTATTCTTACTACAAATTTTATTTATTCATTAGTAAATGATTTTAAACTTGCCACAGTCTTAGTGATTCAAAAAGAGGCAATAACATGAGAAATGCAACCGCTTTATTGATGTAGCGGTGGTAGGAAAACATGCAGGAAGGTCTCAGTGATGTAAGAAGAGGAAGGGGCCCAAGACCGAACCCTGAGGTACCCCAGCGGTTAGTTGACGTGGCGTAGGCGCCTCTCACCACCGAGACAGCATAAGTGCATCGCTTGTTCAGCTGTTCTTTAATATTGTACACCAGTTTTAACATGTAAATGAGTGTTGAAGATTGTGGTCCATAATATTCTCTGGCATTAAAGAGACAAAAATATTCACTTTGAGTCAACGCTGGCATTATTCTTCTGCTTTCCAGGTTTGGTCGGGGGGCTCGGAGTGGCTTGTCCACAGAGGAAAGGATACAGTCTCGGGACTGGGAGACGGTTCCCGGACAGATATGGAGCATGGCTGTGCCACAAAGATTTGGCAAAAAATAACACCAAGCCATCATAAAAATTGAATGATGGCTTCAGAGTATTGTATAAATAGAAAGGTGAATTATTTGATCAGAAACATCTAAAAGCATTTAATTAATTTCTGTCTCCACTACATTCCAAAATAAAAGTCAGCTCTTCTTTGCATTTCATGAAAAATGTGATAGTAATTATAACACATCAAAACAATAATATTTAAGTGTAGTAATTGTTTAATAAGTTCTGTATAAGTGTGAGGGCATGTTTTGATTTTGAATCCATTGTACTTCATAATCATTGAATGTGTTGTGTAGTGTATTTTCTGTGTATAAATAAATGATCAGCTCTGCTTGTTGAGAGACATTTCTGGTGGTTCTTGTTCTTGACATTTTGTCAACAGTATTGGTTGAGCTTTTTATTTATTTTATTTTATTTTTATGCAGTGCAGGTAATTGTAATCACAAAGGAGAAGGAATAGATCAAGCTCTATTTCATCTGTGATTCAAGACAAGATAACCTCATTTAGTCTGGTGCACATGTTAAACAACCCCAATATGCTGAAGAATCAACATGATCTTTCTGAAACGTAAGTCAAGTCAAGTCACCTTTATTTATATAGCGCTTTTTATAATACAGATTGTTTTAAAGCAGCTTTACAGTGAAAACAGGAAAATAATGCAACAGTTTGTTTCTGCTGTACAGCAGATCTAGAAGAAAATGGCATCATGGTCCAGCTAAAGTAAGTTCAGTAATGGTTCATTTTTGTTTAAAAAAAAGTTATTAATTTAGTTAATTTATGTATATAGCTGCTCTGGAGAAAACAGTGATGTCATTGTCCAGCTCAGTTCAGTTCTTATATAATGGTGTCAATGCAGGAGATCAATAATATTGTTGAATATTAAATGTCCCCAACTAAGCAAGCCAAAAGCCAAAGGCGACAAAGGCAACTATGGAGGTATTTTTGGTGCAAAACTACTGAACGCCTGTGACAGTGAAATCTGTAGTTGTAGAGAATAGCCACACATGTGTATCAGTAAATTTGAAGTCACAGAGAGAAATGTTTTAGGAGTTGCAAACTTGTAGACTTTTTTTTATCTTCCACAAACACAACACAACCGTTACACCTTCTCAAATTCTTCATTGCAGGTGCACAAATCCTATTCTACAAATCACAAATTAAGAAACTCATACGCTCACATTTGTGCTACAGTTGCTGCAGTGAATATGGTACAAAACGCATTTACACACCTGCATAAAAAAATGTGAAGTCATGGAGAAAAATTGCTCATCTGCACATCAGTATGTGAATTCATCCAATGAGAGTTGCACACTTGTAGAATATTTTCTCACAAATGTCTTGTATATTTTTCTAGCACAAACACAAGTACATAACTACAGCTGCTTGAATCTGCTGCGACGAATCTCAAACACTGTTTTTCGCTTTCAAGTGACAAGTTTCGCGCGCTCTCCCTTTTGCACCAAGTGCACCGTGAATGTGGGGCAAAAGTGAGTTGTGCATCTGTAGAGGCAGTGGGCGGAGCCTACATGAATATTCATGAGTTTCCCGGGCATGCGCGTGGAACTGCTCATTCTAGTTCACGCTCCTCGTTTCTCAGCAGGTTTAATGGATTTTTTCAAAAAAGGTAAATATAGTTTCAGCGCGAACTTAAACTACAATTGTGTATTGTTTTGTTAAACTCATAATGTTTTTATTAATTCGTCACTGACTGAATGATTGCTGGCATTCATTTCATGTAGGCAGGCCTAGCCTATAGAGCACAGCAAACTTCAACTCGTTCATTTCGTTGTGCTTTTCCTCTGTACATTGCAATGCTTTAAACTGTCTTTTGTTATCATTTGTTGAATGTCATAAAAAAATAAAATAAAAAATACGTTCCACTTTTACCGTAAAACCAAAAATTCCAGAACACCTGAATGATTACAGCAACACTTATTTCCAACAGAAGAGCAGGATATTCCTAAATACATGAACCATTACCATTTAATTTTTTTATTGCTAAGCTCTTCTGATACCTTACCTTATGAAGCTTTACAACTGTGTCATCTCTGGCTATAATCTCTGGGAAATAACGCCACAACCATATCCGTGTCCAAATAAACATTTTGCACCCTACACTGATGTTTCTCTTTGTCATGTTCTTTCTTTGACCTTATGTGTTGCTCTGTGTGCCTGGATGATACACAATGATGACCATTGATACAAATGCATGATCTACTTCTGACTTGAACTCTTGAAAATGAAACCTTTAAACTTTGTTGGATCAATGTTAAAACATGACATTCTGGCATTTAAGATTTGTATGACAAAAGTTTGGAATCACTATGATTTAAGAAATGTTATACTTTTAAAGCAGGCAAGGTCAATTTCCACACTTCATTAAGCAGCACAACCACTTTCAACTGTGATAATAATCAGAAATGTTTCTTGAGCAGCAAATCAGTATTAGAATGATTTCTGAAGGGTCATGTGACACTGAAATCTAGAGTAAAATTAGCTCTGCCATCACAACTTTAAAATAGAAAACAGTTGATAAAAATATTGCACAATATTACTGTTAAATGATAAACTCAGATAAATGTAGTCTTGGTACCTTAGAGGTACCTTACCTAAGAACCTTACTAATACCAAACTTTTGAACAGTGTATATATTATTATATCAAAACCAGCACAAGCACGCCTTGCAATCAAAACATTAAAAATAATATTGTTACATTATTTTTCCAGTATGCTTGTAAATATTTTTTTAGAACATCAAATTGGTGGCTTATTATATTCTGTAAAATAATGCTAAGTGTTTTTTTTATTTCTCATTTACAGTAACCTAGCTGTATCAAATGTAATTTATCCACTTTTGTCCATACAATTTTGTTTAATCCAAATTGTACGTATGTATTAAAGCAACACATTCATTCTTGAGTTTGGTCTTAAATGATTTGGCTTATTTAAACGAACAAGAATTTAAGAACAATCACACCAGGATATATTATATATATATTAAAAAGTGTTAGCCCACAGATACATTTATGAGGGTTTATTTAATTTATTGCAATCAACAAATGATAACAATTAGTAAAAGCCACAGTTTTAAAGCTTCGCAAGGTGCAATTTATAAGACGAGTTGAAGTTTGCTGTAGCTACTGTATATAGGCCTACACGAAGTGAATGCCAGCAATCATTCAGTCAGTGACGAATTAATAAAAACATTATGAGTTTAACAAAACTATACACAATTGTAGTTTAAGTTCGCGCTGAAACTATATTTACCTTTTTTGAAAAAATCCATTAAACCTGCTGAGAAACGAGGAGCGTGAACTAGAATGAGCAGTTCCACGCGCATGCCCGGGAAACTCATGAATATTCATGTAGGCTCCGCCCACTGCCTCTACAGATGCACAACTCACTTTTGCCCCACATTTCACGGTGCACTTGGTGCAAAAGGGAGAGCGCGCGAAACTTGTCACTTGAAAGCGAAAAACAGTGTTTGAGATTCGTCGCAGCAGATTCAAGCAGCTGTAGTTATGTACTTGTGTTTGTGCTAGAAAAATATACAAGACATTTGTGAGAAAATATTCTACAAGTGTGCAACTCTCATTGGATGAATTCACATACTGATGTGCAGATGAGCAATTTTTCTCCATGACTTCACATTTTTTTATGCAGGTGTGTAAATGCGTTTTGTACCATATTCACTGCAGCAACTGTAGCACAAATGTGAGCGTATGAGTTTCTTAATTTGTGATTTGTAGAATAGGATTTGTGCACCTGCAATGAAGAATTTGAGAAGGTGTAACTGTTGTGTTGTGTTTGTGGAAGATAAAAAAAAGTCTACAAGTTTGCAACTCCTAAAACATTTCTCTCTGTGACTTCAAATTTACTGATACACATGTGTGGCTATTCTCTACAACTACAAATTTCACTGTCACAGGCGTTCAGTAGTTTTGCACCAAAAATACCTCCATAGGCAACAGTGGCAGGAACTAAAACTCCATCAGTGACAGGATGGAGAAAAAAGCCTTGGGAGAACCCAGACTCAGTCGCTCAGTTCTCCTCTGGCCAACGAACAAACACTGTATGATTATGATTCAGGCAGCATTACAGGTCAGAAGTCAGATTGGATCAACACATTCAGAATATTATCCAGTTCCATCTGGTTTAAGATTGAAGTCATGCCGGTATGGAGACGAGTTAGATGAGTCGATGTGACGTGTCGATGACACCTTCACAGGGGAGAGTCTAGTTGACACAATCTCTACTGACACTCTGTTGTGTTTGGTAAGGATCACACTGACACAGGGAGTAGCATCAACTTATCGTAACTTTTACTTCCATCTCACTGTCTTTTCAGACCCAAGTAAATGAACGCATACATTCGTCAGGCATAACAGAATGATTCAGCACAATCAAACTCTGTGCATCACTGAACACAAACTCAATGCATTATTAAACCCCACTTGAGAGAACACAACATTTCCCCCCCTCCTACGGGTTTTCAAACATGAAATGTCCTGTAAGTGCCCCGGCCGAGAACGAGTGCAAACAGGCCGCGGTGAAAGATGAGGATGAGGCTGGGCAGCCTGTGATGGGCAAGCACACATCTCAGCTGGCAGGTTGATAGGGATGTCTGGAGCCTGTGCAGGAGATATCTGAGGTGTCGGCTGAACCCTTGGTAGTGGTCCCTGAGGCATTGCTGGACTGAGCCTGTCGAGGGGAAAGTGGAGCTCATGGCCAAGCATGAGGAAAGCTGGAGAGACCTCCGTTGTAGAGTGTTGGGTGGCCCTGTAGTGCAGCAGTGTGTGACGGATGGCCTGTGAGAAGGTCCATCCCTGGAACAGGTGTGCTCCGAGACTGTTTTTCAGCGACTGGTGAAAGCATTCGACGCCACCTTTAGCTTGGGGATGATAGTATGCCGTGCGGATGTGGCGAATACCCTTGTTTTTGAGGTATGAGGTGAACTCAGCTGCGAGATCAGCTGTGGGCCATTGTCAGTAGTGATAGTATTTGGGAGGCCCCAGCGGGAGAACAGAGAGTCCAGAAAGTGAATTATGACCAGAGAGATCATAGAGCCGGTGGCAATGAGCTCGGGCCATTTTGAGTGCAGGTCATGGACAACCACTAGGAAGCATTGGTGATGAGGAACTCCCTGTATCTCACCACATATGTCCAGCTGCAGGTGATCCCAGGGCTGTGATGGCCAAGCAAGAGGTTGTAAGGGTGAGCCTGGTGACCCATCTTACCGCTCAAGAGACAGGCGGCACAGTCTTTCACCAGGGCCTCAATGTCTTTATCTATCCCTGGCCACCAAACCCGGTCTCATGCTCTTTCAACTTCACAATACCCAGGTGGCCCTCATGAGCCATTGCCAAGACACGTGCATGTAGGGTGCTGGGGATGACTGTGCAGAGGCCGCGTGCCACACAGGTGTCGTTCCAGCAGGACAGCTCCTGCTTTATTCTGGAAAATGCTGCCAGCCCCTCCGATATCTCCTGAGGCCAGCCGTTCAGGACAGAGACACGGAGCTGAGAAAGAATCGGGTCCTGTTCAGATGCATCCTTCAGTTCTTGTAATGATACAACGGCCTGGAGGGGTGTGTGTAACATCTGCACAATGTCCCGTTCCACCTGGTCCGTGTCGGTGTGTGTGTGTGTATGGCAGGGTGGGGTGGAGTAGCGCGGGACAGTAGATCAGCCACAACATTGTCCCTGCCAGGGGTGAACTTCAGGTCAAAGAGGCAAAGATGGTCGGACCAGCGGTGTAGCCGCAGTGGTCTGTGGCCTGTCCCAGACGTAGAAAGCAGTGCAGTCAGGGCCTGCTGATCTGTCCTCAGGGTGAAGGAGCGGCCATAGAGATACAAGTGCCACCTCTCGCAGGCCCAGATGCAGGCTAATGCTTCACGTTCCCCCACGAATACCGCTGCTGATGGGCTTCTCCACGCCCCGCTGAGTCTGTGACAGCACCGCTCCTATGGCTGTGGCCGACGCATCGCAGGTCACCAAGGTGGGGCTAGAGATATTGAAATGAGCCAACACTGGAGCTGTGGTGAGCTGCACCTTGAGCGCTCGCTCCGCCTCAGAGCATGCCCGTGACCATATCCAAGGCTCATCCTTATGCAGCAGATGCCGTAGTGGGGCAGTGGTAGCAGAATAATGTGGGAGGAACTTCAGATAGTAGCCTGTCATGCCAAAGAAGGAGGCGACCTGTGCTGCCGAGCTGGGTTCGGGAATTGCCAGTAGAGCGTCTACATTTGACTGAAGTGAAATTAATAAAATTAAGTTTTATCCTAAAGTTACTTCTGAAACGAGTGTAAGAACTATATTAACTTTTTTTTTTTAATTAAGCAAATTCACATCAAACCATATCTTAATACACTCCTGCATCAAAGACTCACACAACATATTATTAACTGGTATATAATATGATTTTGTTGTTAATGTGAATGAATGCTCCACATTGATCCTTCTCACACTTGCAAATTAAAATCATTATTAGATTAATCTGATGAGATTAGATTCTTAGTAATATACTGTAATATTTCACAGTGATTGTGGACAATAACAATAAGTTACTCTATTACATCTGCTGTTTCTATTTTAAAGAGGCCATATTCTGCCCTTTTACACAGTCTTGATGTTTCAGGCTCTACTAGAGCAGGTTTTCCTGCTTGATTGTTGGTTATTCCCCCATATTCTCCATTGTTGCAGCTCCTCTCTTCCCAGTCTGTCAGTAACGCTCTGGGGGCCCAATTTTAACGATCTGAAACGCAAGTATCAAGCGCGAAACGCAAGTAATTTTGTGGGCGGATCTCGGAAATCTAAAATGTGTTGGTCTGAAGTCGCTTCATTACTCATAGGTGTGGTTTGGGCGTAACGTGAAATAAACCAATCAGAGCGTCATCTCACATTCCCTTTAAGAGCAGGTGTGCTTGTTCCATGGCGGCTTGCTATTATAATGGCGGATTTCCCAGGTGCACGCCAGGAGCGGTTCACAGCCGAGGAGACCGACGTACTCGTCAGGGCCGTAAAACACAGAGAAGTGACATTGGGGATGGAGAAACACACCCATCGTATAATAATTTGGGTAAATGTGTAAGCTAGATTTATGCCTATTTTTTCACATCTTCATGGACACCACAATGATTTCCCTCGTGTGTTAATATTTTTCCTTGTAATAATGTATGATTTGCAAAAATGAAAAGTGCTGCGTCTGTGTAGATGAGATAAGCACAGTGCATGTACATTGTGCTCACGCTACATTATGGCCAAGCATGCGCCCTTAAAATAGCATCTGAATAACGCGCCGCTGACTTTAGACGAGGTTTCTCCTGGTCTGTGGCGGAATTGTTTTCTGGAACTGCAAAATAGCACCAGGGAACGTTTGCACCGGAACACGCCTCCTCTCTTCGCTGAACCGCCCCCGGGAGCGCAAGTTCATTCCCTAGTTTACCGACGTGCGTCTGTGGAGGGAAAAGTCCGCTGTGCGTCGGGTGAGGAATAGGAATGATACATGCGTCGCTGTACAAAGTCAATTGCGCTGGGTGTGAGATAGGGCCCTGGGTGTTTCTCTAACGGAAAGCTGCATATCTCGTCATCAAGCTTCACAGAAGGCCATTGGAATTCAGGAGTGGCAATGATCTCAGTCCATGTTACTTTGGAAACCAAAAGATAATTTTGTTATAATCTGAGGTAAATAGAAATGATGGTGGTAACACTTTACTTAAAGCACTGGCCACTGTATTAGGTACACACTGCTCGTAGCGGGTCAGACACACTTTTTCCTTCTGAACTGCCTTAATTCTTCATGGTAGAGATTCAGCTAGCTACTGGAAACATTCCTCTGAGATTCTGGTCCATAATGTCATGATATTATCAGTTGCTGCAGATTTATCAGCTGCACATCCCTGATGCAAATCTCCCATTCCTCCACATCCAAAGAGATCTGCTGACTGTGGAGACGTTTGAGTTTAGTGAACTCACTGTCATGTTCAAGAAACCAGTTTGAGATGATTCGAGCGTGATGATTCACTGTGGTCATAAAGGGTCATGGTCAGCAATACTCAGGTCTGGTAGAGAGGCCTAAAGTGAGGCAAGAAAACACCATTACACCAGCATCAGCCTGAACCGCTGACACAGGGCAAGATGATCCACGCTTCATGTTGTTCACTCCAGATTCTGGCCCTTCATCTGAATGTTGCAGTAGAAATCCAGACTCATCCGACCAGTTTTTCCAATTTTCTATTGTCCAGTTTCTGTGAGCCCGTGTGAATTATAGCCTTAGTTTCCTGTCCTCAGGTGACAGGAGTGGCTCTGGTGTGTGTGTGTGTGTGTGTGTGAATTGTAGGCAGTTTGCTGTTCTCATCTTACAGGTGTGTGAGTCACCGGTGTGTCTTCTGCTGCTTTAGGTTCCTCAGATTATTAAAATATTTTTCACACTAAGAAAAAATGGTTCTTTAAAGAGCTGATGGCTGAAAGGTTCGTTGAGGGGGAAAATGGCATCACTGCGAAAACCCTTTATTTTGGAACCATTATTTTTAAGAGTGAATGCTGATTATCAAAAATCAAATATGGAGTGAAAGCGAAATATAACACTGATTAAAACACTAAAGTTAGATGATGTAAAGCTAAAATTAAATGATCAGTTCATCCATATTAACCATTTAAATTTGTCATGAAATGCAAGTTGCGTTGGTGTCACAATTATGTTCTGTCTAGTCTGCACCTGTTAGTCCCTGATTAGTTTATCTTCCTCCACCTGTGTCTGGTTAGTTTCCTCATTTCATCCTGTGTATTAATTCTCCCTGTTCTGTTCAGTTCCTTGTCGGTTCTCTTGATGTTGGACGTGGTTGTGTCTGTCCTGCTTGAGCTTAACCAGTAAAGTTTGTGTTTAACCCTCATCTTCGTCTTGTGCTTTCAACTTCTACCAGAACGTTACAGCTGGTCTTTTCTTCCCTATAGAGTCACGGCAGGCCAATCATCAGTTCCCATCGCACCGGTTCCCTCGACAAACACCCAACAGGATTTTCCCAGAGGCTTTTGGATAATCACTAAAAAACAAGCTGTGTGATCAACAAGGGTTTATGATACTTATCTTTTTCAAGACCCTCAACTGGGTAATACTGATGTATTTTATGTTGTAGAATAAAAGGTGAAAGTGTCTTGAGCTTGTGTTCGTCACAGACCTTATTTCAGCCATTTACCCAAAACCCTACTCAAACCCACTGAGTTCGGGACGATGGGACCGGAAGTGCTAAAATGCAACTCGCCTCTGTGTGTGGCCTATGAGTGATGTCATTCCTGATCCGTCATAGTGATGTCATACCTGATCCGTCATAGTGATATCATTCCTGATCCGTCAATAGTGATGTCATACCTGATCCGTCATAGTGATGTCATACCTGATCCGTCATAGTGATATCATACCTGATCCGTCATAGTGATGTCATACCTGATCCGTCATAGTGATATCATTCCTGATCCGTCAATAGTGATGTCATACCTGATCCGTCATAGTGATGTCATACCTGATACATCATAGTGATATCATTCCTGATCCGTCAATAGTGATGTCATACCTGATCCGTCATAGTGATGTCATACCTGATACATCATATTGATGTCATTCCTGATCCGTCATAGTGATGTCATACCTGATACATCATAGTGATGTCATACCTGATACATCATATTGATGTCAAACCTGATCCGTCATAGTGATGTCATACCTGATCCGTCATAGTGATGTCATACCTGATACATCATATTGATGTCAAACCTGATCCGTCATAGTGATGTCATTCCTGATCCGTCATAGTGATGTCATACCTGATACATCATAGTGATGTCAAACCTGATCCGTCATAGTGATGTCATTCCTGATCCGTCATAGTGATGTCATACCTGATACATCATAGTGATGTCAAACCTGATCCGTCATAGTGATGTCATACCTGATACATCATATTGATGTCAAACCTGATCCGTCATAGTGATGTCATTCCTGATCCGTCATAGTGATGTCATACCTGATACATCATAGTGATGTCAAACCTGATCCGTCATAGTGATGTCATACCTGATACATCATATTGATGTCAAACCTGATCCGTCATAGTGATGTCATTCCTGATCCGTCATAGTGATGTCATACCTGATACATCATAGTGATGTCAAACCTGATCCGTCATAGTGATGTCATTCCTGATCCGTCATAGTGATGTCATACCTGATACATCATAGTGATGTCAAACCTGATCCGTCATAGTGATGTCATTCCTGATCCGTCATAGTGATGTCAAACCTGATCCGTCATAGTGATGTCATACCTGATACATCATAGTGATGTCAAACCTGATCCGTCATAGTGAGGTCATTCCTGATCCGTCATAGTGATGTCATACCTGATACATCATAGTGATGTCAAACCTGATCCGTCATAGTGATGTCATTCCTGATCCGTCATAGTGATGTCAAACCTGATCCGTCATAGTGATGTCATACCTGATACATCATAGTGATGTCAAACCTGATCCGTCATAGTGATGTCATTCCTGATCCGTCATAGTGATGTCATACCTGATACGTCATAGTGATGTCAAACCTGATCCGTCATAGTGATGTCATTCCTGATCCGTCATAGTGATGTCAAACCTGATCCGTCATAGTGATGTCATTCCTGATCCGTCATAGTGATGTCATACCTGATCCGTCATAGTGATGTCATACCTGATACATCATAGTGATGTCAAACCTGATCCGTCATAGTGATGTCATACCTGATCCGTCACAGTGATGTCATACCTGAAACGTCACAGTGATGTCATTCCTGATACGTCACAGTGATGTCATTCCTGATACGTCTTACCTGATCCGCTCTATTGTGTCGTATATCGAGTGAAACTCTTCTGGAACAAGAACAAATGTGGGCGGGGCTTGATTGTGTCCGTGGGGAATTGATTGGATGTTTGGATGGTTGTGGTTTGCTACTGGCTGATCTCCTGTGAGTGACAGGTTATAGCCCCGCCCACATCATCAGAGAAGAGAAGAGATGCTGCAAGAGGAATTTATTCTGATTCAAGATTATTAACACAAGAATGATGTGCACCGATAAATCATTTAGAATAAACACTGCAATATTCCATAAAAATAGGGTCAAATTCTCACTATGAACTAGTTGTGGATCTTCATGCATATTACTAGTATATTGGCTGTTTATTAGTACTTATAAAGCACTTATTAATGCATTATTTCTGCATGACCATATTCTAGTACATGCCTTAATCAACTACCTTACTAACATTAATAAGCAGTTATCAGGAGTTTATTGAGGAAAAAGTTGTAGTTAATAGTTAGTAAGTGAGAATTGGACCCTAATCTAAAGAGTGACCAAAAAAAGCAAGTCAGTTTTGATTTCATGGTGACTTTAATGCCTGTTTGTCAGTCGATCGGTGGCTCCATCAGGCTGTTCTGCTCTTCAAGAGCCTCTGATGCAGGTGATTCTGACAGTGAGACACTGTGAGACACACACACACACGCACACACACACGACTCTGAGGAGAACACACACATGCACACACACACACACACACATCAACTCGTCCTGAGAAATGCTGGATTCTGCCATTTTCTGCCTCAAACTGGCCAGCCACACTTCAGTTGTGTCAGCAGAGGGCGCTCACACACACACACACACACACACACCACTGGACCTGCTGCTGTCAGCAGAGGGCGCTCACACACACACCACTGTACCTGCTGCTGTCAGCAGAGGGCGCTCACACACACACACACACACACACCACTGGACCTGCTGCTGTCAGCAGAGGGCGCTCACACACACACCACTGTACCTGCTGCTGTCAGCAGAGGGCGCTCACACACACACCACTGTACCTGCTGCTGTCAGCAGAGGGCGCTCACACACACACACACACACACACACACCACTGGACCTGCTGCTGTCAGCAGAGGGCGCTCACACACACACACACACACACACACACACACACACACACACAGCATGGCCTGTTGGGTAATGATTTAACAGACTTCAAACAATGTGTAAGAAATTCCATGTTTTATTCCAGCAACATGTAGAAAATGCTTCAGTTACTCAGTCTAATCAAAGTATCATTAACAAAATAAACCTATTCTCTCCTGCTATGATTTACACTTCATTACTTTTATACAGATGCTTTAATTTCACCAGTCCATGCGTCTCCTGGGACTCGAACCCGTGCCCTGTGTGTTGCGAACTCTGCTCGACTGGAGACACAGACATGCAGCAGCTGCGATACATATTTTGCTCCTATAGTTTGGCATTAAAAATAGTTACTTAATTGTAATAGGAATATAATAGGAAAATGAGACTGACCTCAAGTTACAGATCCACTCAGACTTAAGATTAAAACAATTCATATAATGACATAATGCATAATTTTACATAATTTAGTCATATCCTTCTGTATGATGTGTCTGAGAGCAGGAAGACTAGGCCCGTCGGGATCCGGTGACCGTGTCCCATGATGCTTCATCTGATGATGATGCGTAGGCTTGGTATCCCAGAATCCAGTGCGAGAGAGCGGAGCGTCTGAAAGTTGCAGCTGGTGGTCAGTTTGAGTGTAAATGTAAGTTTTTGTTTAACGTACTACATTATTGTAGTATTAAGTGTTTGTAATCACTAATGCTCGCTCTATTTTGCTGTAGATCATTAAAGCGTGTTTCTTTAACGAGGCTCTTTATTCTCTCTGTTCATGTTATAATGTCAATGTCCTTTATCCAGAAAAATATCAGTACGCATCATTCTGCCACAGAACTGTCAATTCTGATTTCATGGTGACTTTAATGTCTACAGATGTGTGATGTGTCCTCCTCCTCCAACACATGTTTAAACAACTCATTTATCATTGAACTCTATTTCATATTTGTAATAGACTACATGTAGTACATTCATTAACACTTCAATAAATGCTTTTTTTTTATGATTAACAGTTTTATTGATTCTCAGAAACTTTCCAGAATACAACACAATATATGTACAGAATCAACATTTTTAATATTTAATCCGATAACACCCACGGCATGGTCACACTTGACTATATACTTACAGTACAAGCCAAAAGTTTGGAAACATTAAAAAATTTTATGTTTTTGAAAGAAGTTTCTTCTGCTCATCAAGCCTGCATTTATTTGATCAAAAATACAGAATTTTTTTTACTATTGTGATATATTATTACAATTTAAAATGATTGGTTTTCAATTTATTATACTTTAAATTATCATTTATTTCTGTGATGCAAAGCTGAATTTTCAGCATCATTACTCCAGTCTATCACATGATCCTTTAGAAATTACTCTAATATTCTGATTTATTATGAGTGTTGGAAACAGTTCTGCTGCCTAATATACTTGATGAATAAAAGGTTAAAAAGAACTGCATTTATTCAAAATAAAAAAATATTTTCTAATAATATAAATCTGCTTTACTATCACTTTTTATCAATTTAACACATCCTTGCTGAATAAAAGTATTGATTTATTTAAAAAAAAAAAAAAAAAAAATTGACTGACCCCAAATGACTGCCCAGTGGTGTATATCGCTGTTACAGAAGATTTCTATTTTTTAAACATTTGCTTCTTTTTTTTTTTTTACTTTTTATTCATCAAAGTATCCTAAAAAAGTATCACAGGTTATGAAAAAATATTAAGCAGCAGAACGGTTTCCAACACTCATAATAAATCATCATATTAGAGTGATTTGTAAAGGATCATGTGATAGACTGGAGTAATGATGCTGAAAATTCATCTTTGATCACAGAAATAAATGATCATTTAAAGTATAATAAATTGAAAACCAATTATTTTAAATTGTAATAATTATCACAATATTACTTTTCTTTCTGTATTTTTGATCAAATAAATGCAGGCTTGATGAGCAGAAGAAACTTCTTTCAAAAACATTAAAAATAGTAATGTTTCCAAACTTTTGGCCTGTACTGTAAGAACAGTGAAGATAACTTCCAGCAAATAATGGTGAGGAAAAAGAAAATAATAATAGACATACATACCATCACAATTACACTTTTGCCTGTGAACATGTTTCTCAATAAATGTATTTTTTAATCCAGTAATGAAAATTGTCCATTCCTCATCTTCATGTCATTCCAACAAAGTATCAAACATAAATTTGGGAAATGACAGTCTCATGCATCATTCACTTTTATAGCTTGTTTTTTACACGGTCATATGGTAAAAATATATCACATTGTTGTCATCATATGTAAACTATACAAAAATGTGCACAATTAGGTGTCATAAACAGTAACACCATGAATTCTTGTAAATCTGCTTTGAAAAGATGTGCGAAACGCGGAAATAATAAACTATAATAATAAACTTTATTTTTTTATGGCGCGTTTAGAAGTTTCCTCTCAAAGCGCTTTACAAGACTACAACAACAATAGTACAATGACAGTGAATAGTATTCTGTCTTTTATGTTCCGCGAAAGAAAGAGTCATACGTGCCTTTTAAAGTATGAATTTTAATTTTCGATAAGAAATATTTCTGACGGCTTATCGTCAAACGCCCTTAAAGTATCTGGTATTGCTCAATTTTCTACCTGTACACTCCCATTTACCAGCATAAACAAATATTAGAGGCACAACCCTAACAGGAAATATTAATGTGTTTTTATACTGTAAACGGTTTATGATATGATGAATTCAAGGAAGGAAAAAGGCGTGCGTGCGCTGACGGCCAGTGTGACGCAATTCTCGCGATATTTGATGGTTTTATACAATTCCGGTGTGCAGTGTTACGCAAGTCTCGCGATATTTGATGGTTTGATATAATCCCTGTGCGCCGCTCGCCCTCTCGTTCGTCCTCAGTGCAGGATAACGACACAACGCGCTCATCGCACACAGAACACACAGAACACACACAACACGGCGATAAAACTCTCTTCATCGACAGCGCGACTCAGTGATAGAGAGGAGTGATAATCTCGGACATCAGTGAGGTGAGTTACTGAAGTGGTTTGTTTATTAAAGGGTCGCGGCTTCATCGAAGGACGCGTCGCGCCTCTAAACGAGCTTTAAAGGGTTAACGTTACTAAACCAGCAAATACTTGTCAAAGTCTTTTACTTTAGCAGTAGATTATCTTCAAATCTAGATGTTATTTCATGATGTGTCTGAAAACCGCGTGAAGTGAAGTGAGAGTTCAATAGGGAACAAGACAAATGCTCATTTATTAAATACTATTCATAGTTCGAATTTATCAATTTTTAGTTTGTTTATGTATGTATATATATATATATATATATATATATATATATATATATATATATATATATATATATATATATATATATATATATATTTATACACACAGCTCTTTTCACACAGGAGAGGTGACACACACACACACACACACACACACACACACACACACACACACACTGATCAGAGATCATCACCTGACAGGCTTTCCTCCGAATCACAGTGATCTGAATGAGGAAATCATCAGATGTAATGGTCTAACAGTGAGTGTGTGTGTGTGTGTGTGTGTGTGTGTGTGTGTGTGTGTGTGTGTGTGTGTGTGTTGAGCACCTCTACAGTTGAAGGTGTGTTTGGGGTCAGATTACTGTAGGAATTCAGCATTACAGTGGTTTGATCCCTGTGAGCCGTGATCATGTGATTCAGGCCGTGGCTCTGAGCCAGTCGTGTGAGAGGTACAGAAACCCGCTCACGCTCGCGACCTCAGAGACTGCCGGATCTGACGAGCCGCTTGTGTTTCAGACTCTGCAGGATCATCATGGACGCCCTCATGCGCTGCCCGTTCCTGTCCCGCGTCCCTCAGGCCTTCCTCCAGCAGACCCGCAAGAGCCTGGTGGCGTATGCCGTGAAGTGTCCTGTCATGATGGACCTCGCCTCGAGGCCACTGGTGCGCTCACTCGGGTCCACGACCTCCAGCGGTCACGGTCAGTGTGTGTGTGTGAGTGAGTGAGGTGTGTGTGTGTGTGTGTGTGTGTGTGTGAATGAGGTGTGTTTGCTGAAGTGTGTTCTCTGTTATTTTAGATGTGACTGTGGCCCTTGAGGGCCCCGAGTGTGTGAGAGAGGTGTGTTTGCTGAAGTGTGTTCTCTGTGCTGTAGATGTGACCACGGCCCCTGAGGGCCCCGAGTGTGTGTGTGTGTGTGTGTGTGTGTGTGTGTGTGTGAGAGTGAGGTGTGTTTGCTGAAGTGTGTTCTCTGTGCTGTAGATGTGACCACGGCCCCTGAGGGCCCCGAGTGTGTGTGTGTGTGTGTGTGAGAGTGAGGTGTGTTTGCTGAAGTGTGTTCTCTGTGCTGTAGATGTGACCACGACCCCTGAGGGCCCCTCCGCCGGCCCCGCTCCCCCCGAGGCGCACCCTCCCGCCGGCTCCACCGGCTCCTCCTCCTCCAAGTGCCCGTTCCTGGCGGCAGAGATGGGCCAGGGCAACAGTGCTGTGGTGCGGCAGGCCAGCCTGGCTCTACAGGAGGACGTGTCTGAGGTTCGCACCGTGCGCAAAGGTTTGTGAGCACGTGTGTTTTCATGCTTTTCCATCAGCGCCACCTACTGGCAGAGAGGGAACGTGCGTTTTCATTCAGCGCGTCTGCCGTTTTAGTTCAGACCAATGTGAAGGTCAAATGTAGAATAATAAGGTATGTTGACTGTAAAAAAATAACAAATTATTATTATTTTTTACGGTAAAAAACGTCAGCTGTGGTTGCCAGAAATTTACAGTAAAAAATACGGTAGCAATATTTTAGGTTATACAGACTTAAATTCACAGTAAAAATTTTTTATTTCATCATCTGATATAATGTTAATTTACCGAACTATTGAAGTATTAATAGCTGTTTTTTACCAATTTAATACACTGACAACCACCAATCACAGTGGAGTGACTCATCACATGATCAATCAAAGCTCATCACAAACAGCTTTTCCATAAGAAAGTTAATGCTAATATAGAGAAGCTGCACAGACTCATTCACACACACACACTTCCAAAAACTGTACATTTAATGGTTGGATCTATTACAGGTTCTCACCTAGGGATGGCGAAAACTAAACATGTTCTTGACCGACCACCGAGCCTCATTAGCCGGTTGAAACCAGTTAACCGATTAGTTTAAAATATGCTACGCTATTTTAAATAACAGCCATTTCGAGCCGCGCCTGCAATTTCGCAACTCTGTCACATTTCTCTGCCGCTCTGCCTCCCGCTCACACACACACTGCCTCCCGCTCACACACACACTGCCTCCCGCTCACACACACACTGCCTCCCGCTCACACACACGTCACTTTTTTTAAATCCCCTACAGCGCGAAACATGAGTCCCGCAAACGCGGCGCTGAGGAGCTTGTATGTAATCGGAGGACAAATGGCTCCTTAGTTTCGAAATGGTTTGGATACAAGGTGATCGCGTTGAAAATAAAGGCGTTTGTCTAGCGTTAGAAGCTCATTTGAAACATTGCCGCGGCTCATTTAAGAAAATGACTGCTCCGAAGAGACGCCGCTTTAGTTTGAGTTCCTGTCGTCTGCCCTGGCTTTAACCTCAATAGCCTGTAGCCTTTACTTTTCGCAAACCTTGTGAGCGCGCGAACCCAAACGCTGTGACCTCGCGCCAAATGTTTTTATTGGTTTATTAAGTACAAACAGGCGAGTTATGAAAAATTAAGTGTGAGGGATTTGTTCACTTCACACAAAAAGATGTTGGAATGAGAAGGCTAACTGTAGTAGCGTTTAGTCCACGGTCTATAATAGCCTAATTTAGAGATCACTGGTTTTTTTGTTTTTACCGACTACAGACAACTTTGATCAGTTAACGTTGATGCGGTCAACCATCGGTCAAACGGTCATCGGTTAACATCCCTATTTTCACCGTAGCATTTACACGATCCTTTTTAACAGTATATATACATATATATATATATATATATATATATATATATATATATATATATATATATATATATATATATATATATATTTATTTATAGGTTTACATTTTAATCATTTATCATTGGTCTGACTGGGTCCATGCGTTGTGTTCGAGCGGTTAGCCGGTCTGACTGTTACTGTTTCACAGACGTCTCTGCCTCTGAGCTGAACTCTAAGATGGGAGGAGACCTCATGAAGAAGCTGATGAGGCAGCGACCCGCTCGAGTCTCGCATCTGCTGCAGGAGAACATGCCCAAGAGTACGTGCTTCTGTCCCATACTGACCACTTGCTGTAAACCACTTCCTGTGCTGCAGACCACTTCCTGTGCTGTAAACCACTTCCTGTCCTGTAACCCTGTTCTGAAACGCAGTGCTCTTCTCTTTCAGCCGTGTCCAACTTCCGTTACGACGAGTTCTTTGAGAAGAAGATCGAGGAGAAGAAGGATGATCACACGTACCGCGTGTTTAAGACGGTGAACCGGCGAGCGACGGAGTTCCCGATGGCGGACGATTACTCCGAGTGCCAGTCCTTCAGGAGACACGTGTCCGTGTGGTGCAGCAACGACTACCTGGGCATGAGCCGCCACCCGCGGGTGCTGCAGACCATCACGTGAGTCTCGCTGCACAGCTGTGGATAACGGCGCATCCTGAAATGATCCTGGAATAGAATGTTGTTAATGCAGACTATAATGTTGTTTTTGTGCTGAAGTGTGTGTGTTGACGAAGGCCTGTGCTGAAGTGTGTGTGTGTGTGTGTTGACGAAGGCCTGTGCTGAAGTGTGTGTGTGTGTGTTGACGAAGGCCTGTGCTGAAGTGTGTGTGTGTTGACGAAGGCCTGTGCTGAAGTGTGTGTGTGTTGACGAAGGCCTGTGCTGAAGTGTGTGTGTGTTGACGAAGGCCTGTGCTGAAGTGTGTGTGTGTTGACGAAGGCCTGTGCTGAAGTGTGTGTGTGTGTGTTGACGAAGGCCTGTGCTGAAGTGTGTGTGTGTTGACGAAGGCCTGTGCTGAAGTGTGTGTGTGTGTGTTGACGAAGGCCTGTGCTGAAGTGTGTGTGTGTGTGTTGACGAAGGCCTGTGCTGAAGTGTGTGTGTGTTGACGAAGGCCTGTGCTGAAGTGTGTGTGTGTTGACGAAGGCCTGTGCTGAAGTGTGTGTGTGTTGACGAAGGCCTGTGCTGAAGTGTGTGTGTGTTGACGAAGGCCTGTGCTGAAGTGTGTGTGTGTGTTGACGAAGGCCTGTGCTGAAGTGTGTGTGTGTTGACGAAGGCCTGTGCTGAAGTGTGTGTGTGTGTTGACGAAGGCCTGTGCTGAAGTGTGTGTGTGTTGACGAAGGCCTGTGCTGAAGTGTGTGTGTGTGTTGACGAAGGCCTGTGCTGAAGTGTGTGTGTGTGTTGACGAAGGCCTGTGCTGAAGTGTGTGTGTGTGTTGACGAAGGCCTGTGCTGAAGTGTGTGTGTGTTGACGAAGGCCTGTGCTGAAGTGTGTGTGTGTTGACGAAGGCCTGTGCTGAAGTGTGTGTGTGTTGACGAAGGCCTGTGCTGAAGTGTGTGTGTGTGTGTTGACGAAGGCCTGTGCTGAAGTGTGTGTGTGTTGACGAAGGCCTGTGCTGAAGTGTGTGTGTGTGTGTTGACGAAGGCCTGTGCTGAAGTGTGTGTGTGTGTGTTGACGAAGGCCTGTGCTGAAGTGTGTGTGTGTTGACGAAGGCCTGTGCTGAAGTGTGTGTGTGTTGACGAAGGCCTGTGCTGAAGTGTGTGTGTGTTGACGAAGGCCTGTGCTGAAGTGTGTGTGTGTTGACGAAGGCCTGTGCTGAAGTGTGTGTGTGTGTTGACGAAGGCCTGTGCTGAAGTGTGTGTGTGTTGACGAAGGCCTGTGCTGAAGTGTGTGTGTGTGTTGACGAAGGCCTGTGCTGAAGTGTGTGTGTGTTGACGAAGGCCTGTGCTGAAGTGTGTGTGTGTGTTGACGAAGGCCTGTGCTGAAGTGTGTGTGTGTGTTGACGAAGGCCTGTGCTGAAGTGTGTGTGTGTGTTGACGAAGGCCTGTGCTGAAGTGTGTGTGTGTTGACGAAGGCCTGTGCTGAAGTGTGTGTGTGTTGACGAAGGCCTGTGCTGAAGTGTGTGTGTGTGTTGACGAAGGCCTGTGCTGAAGTGTGTGTGTGTGTTGACGAAGGCCTGTGCTGAAGTGTGTGTGTGTGTGTGTTGACGAAGGCCTGTGCTGAAGTGTGTGTGTGTGTTGACGAAGGCCTGTGCTGAAGTGTGTGTGTGTTGACGAAGGCCTGTGCTGAAGTGTGTGTGTTGACGAAGGCCTGTGCTGAAGTGTGTGTGTTGACGAAGGCCTGTGCTGAAGTGTGTGTGTTGCTGAAGTGTGTGTGTTGACGAAGGCCTGTGCTGAAGTGTGTGTGTGTGTTGACGAAGGCCTGTGCTGAAGTGTGTGTGTGTTGACGAAGGCCTGTGCTGAAGTGTGTGTGTGTTGACGAAGGCCTGTGCTGAAGTGTGTGTGTTGACGAAGGCCTGTGCTGAAGTGTGTGTGTTGACAAAGGCCTGTGCTGAAGTGTGTGTGTTGCTGAAGTGTGTGTGTTGACGAAGGCCTGTGCTGAAGTGTGTGTGTTGACGAAGGCCTGTGCTGAAGTGTGTGTGTTGACGAAGGCCTGTGCTGAAGTGTGTGTGTTGACAAAGGCCTGTGCTGAAGTGTGTGTGTGTTGACGAAGGCCTGTGCTGAAGTGTGTGTGTGTTGACGAAGGCCTGTGCTGAAGTGTGTGTGTGTTGACGAAGGCCTGTGCTGAAGTGTGTGTGTTGACGAAGGCCTGTGCTGAAGTGTGTGTGTTGACGAAGGCCTGTGCTGAAGTGTGTGTGTGTTGACGAAGGCCTGTGCTGAAGTGTGTGTGTTGACGAAGGCCTGTGCTGAAGTGTGTGTGTTGCTGAAGTGTGTGTGTTGACGAAGGCCTGTGCTGCTCTCTCTGACAGGGACACTCTAGCGAAGCACGGCTCCGGGGCCGGAGGGACTCGCAACATCTCGGGGACGAGCAAGTTCCACGTGGACCTGGAGCTGGAGCTGGCGGATCTGCACGGGAAAGACGCCGCGCTGCTCTTCACCTCCTGCTTCGTGGCCAACGACTCCACGCTCTTCACGCTTGCCAAGATGCTGCCCGGTAACTCACAACATGCTTTTCATTTATTACTTAAAGTTCACTTGAAGTTCTTCGATACTACAGCAAAAACTACTAGCCTAACTGATAAACTAATGAAAACACACATTATTAAAAACAAGTGAACAGTCAATAATAAAATAAGAACAAATACACACATTACAAGCAGAGATTAATACTAAATAACAGTAACGAAGTCTAACTGTAGTATTCAGGTACAGAAATTAATAATTAAGCTTAAATGTAAACTAACACTATTTGTTCACTGTAGAAATTAAATATAGTTTCATCTTTGTTAAAGCTGTATTTTGTTACAGTATGTTTGTTTTATTAACATTAATGACAGATGACAGCAGGAATATTAGATTACTGTCACTTTAAGACCGAATAAACTGACACACACTCGGTTTCTTCCTCAACTGTGACTCATGACAGAACCGAGAGAACCCTTTCTTCCTCAACTGTTGACTCATGACAGAACCGAGAGAACCCTTTCTTCCTCAACTGTTGACTCATGACAGAACCGAGAGAACCCTTTCTTCCTCATCTGTGACTCATGACAGAACCGAGAGAACGCTCTCTTCCTCAACTGTTGACTCATGACAGAACCGAGAGAACCCTTTCTTCCTCATCTGTGACTCATGACAGAACCGAGAGAACCCTTTCTTCCTCATCTGTGACTCATGACAGAACCGAGAGAACGCTCTCTTCCTCAACCGTTGACTCATGACAGAACCGAGAGAACCCTTTCTTCCTCAACTGTTGACTCATGACAGAACCGAGAGAACCCTTTCTTCCTCAACCGTTGACTCATGACAGAACCTAGAGAACCCTTTCTTCCTCAACTGTTGACTCATGACAGAACCGAGAGAACACTTTTTCTTCCTCAACCGTTGACTCATGACAGAACCGAGAGAACCCTTTCTTCCTCAACCGTTGACTCATGACAGAACCTAGAGAACCCTTTCTTCCTCAACTGTTGACTCATGACAGAACCTAGAGAACCCTTTCTTCCTCAACTGTTGACTCATGACAGAACCGAGAGAACCCTTCCTTCCTCAACTGTTGACTCATTACAGAACCCAGAGTGACTCCTGACAGAACCGAGAGAACCCTTCCTTCCTCAACTGTTGACTCATGACAGAACCGAGAGAACCCTTTCTTCCTCAACCGTTGACTCATGACAGAACCCAGAGTGACTCCTGACAGAACCGAGAGAACCCTTTCTTCCTCAACTGTTGACTCATGGCAGAACCGAGAGAACCCTTTCTTCCTCAACTGTTGACTCATGACAGAACCGAGAGAACCCTTTCTTCCTCAACTGTTGACTCATGGCAGAACCGAGAGAACCCTTTCTTCCTCAACTGTGACTCATGGCAGAACCGAGAGAACGCTCTCTTCCTCAACCATTGACTCATGACAGAACCGAGAGAACCCTTTCTTCCTCAACTGTTGACTCATGACAGAACCTAGAGAACCCTTTCTTCCTCAACTGTTGACTCATGACAGAACCTAGAGAACCCTTTCTTCCTCAACTGTTGACTCATGACAGAACCGAGAGAACCCTTTCTTCCTCAACCGTTGACTCATGACAGAACCCAGAGTGACTCCTGACAGAACCGAGAGAACCCTTTCTTCCTCAACTGTTGACTCATGGCAGAACCGAGAGAACACTTTCTTCCTCATCTGTGACTCATGACAGAACCGAGAGAACCCTTTCTTCCTCAACTGTTGACTCATGGCAGAACCGAGAGAACCCTTTCTTCCTCAACTGTGACTCATGGCAGAACCGAGAGAACGCTCTCTTCCTCAACCATTGACTCATGACAGAACCGAGAGAACCCTTTCTTCCTCAACTGTTGACTCATGACAGAACCTAGAGAACCCTTTCTTCCTCAACTGTTGACTCATGACAGAACCTAGAGAACCCTTTCTTCCTCAACTGTTGACTCATGACAGAACCGAGAGAACCCTTTCTTCCTCAACCGTTGACTCATGACAGAACCCAGAGTGACTCCTGACAGAACCGAGAGAACCCTTTCTTCCTCAACTGTTGACTCATGGCAGAACCGAGAGAACACTTTCTTCCTCATCTGTGACTCATGACAGAACCGAGAGAACCCTTTCTTCCTCAACTGTTGACTCATGACAGAACCGAGAGAACCCTTTCTTCCTCAACTGTGACTCATGACAGAACCGAGAGAACGCTCTCTTCCTCAACTGTTGACTCATGACAGAACCGAGAGAACACTCGCCCACAGTGGGCGGCTGATGCGTACGCGTCACGATCAACTGCGATCCGTTCATTCCTAGTTATTTGCAGGAAGTAGCTTGTCCTCTCTAATCAGCTGTTCTGTCCTCAGGCTGCGAGATCTATTCGGACGCAGGGAACCACGCCTCGATGATCCAGGGCATCCGGAACAGCGGCGCCAAAAAGTTCATCTTCCGGCACAACGACGCGGCACACTTGCGGCGGCTCCTGGAGCGGTCAGACCCCTCGAGCCCGAAGATCGTGGCGTTCGAGACGGTGCACTCGATGGACGGTCAGTGAGAGCCTCTGGGGATCTGGTTACGGGTCAGCGCTTCAGGAGCTCACGGAGTGTGTGTGTGTGTGTGTGTGTGTGTCAGGTGCTGTGTGTCCGCTGGAGGAGATGTGTGATGTCGCTCATGAGTTCGGCGCCATCACGTTCGTGGACGAGGTTCATGCGGTGGGACTGTACGGGCCCCGAGGAGGAGGCATCGGAGACCGGGACGGGGTGATGCACAAGATGGACATCATCTCCGGCACGCTGGGTGAGTGTGTGTGTGTTACGGCTAGGGTTGGGTACTGTTTACATTTTTACCAGTACCTGAAATTCGGTGCCGCTACCCAACCGTACCTTTTTTTGGTACATTAGGCATGTTAACTGTAAAGAAACTAAGTCATTTGTAGAAGTGTTTTTGGCATTTGAGCTGCCTTGCCATTGTCTGGGATGCTTGAAAATTAGCATCCCACAAATTCTGTGTTGTGAATTTTCTAGTAATCAAATGAAGACGTAAAACATTCTTAATTGATCTTTTATATGAAATTAAACTTTTTTTCAAACAACATGTCAAACAACATGTGGCACAACTGAGCTTTATACTGTTCAAATTACAACATAGAAGAAAACGTGTGATTATTACTTGAGTACAGTTTTGATAGCTTATTATTATTATTATTATTATTATTATTATTATTATTATTAGTGTTAGTATTATTATTAAATTGGGATCTAAATTCTACTGTACAACAGTAATATATCATCAAGGTAAACCAAACTTTTATTTTGATGGGTTGTGGTGAAGACCTTTTGAGTTTTCGTGTGTTAATGATATAACGAGAGTCACTGAAGTTCATTAGCATTTACAGAGCGGCTCTGGAGATGAAGTTCATGTTCTCATATATGAGACTGCAGAGACTGAAAAACACTGAGTGTCACGCATGCTTCTGTGTGTGTGTATGTGTGTGTGAGTGAGAGTGTGAATGAATCCGCGCGGCTGCTCCACTCATTCTCACAGACACACACACACACACACACACACACACACACACACACACACACACAACATGCAGGATCCGTATGTAAATAGTCTTACTCTCGCGCACAGATGCTTCTCAGGCACCGATTGATTTAATGTGAATCGGTATGAGAGTACTGACATAATTCGGTTGGTGCCATTAAGTACCGAGTTCGGTTCCCGACCGTAGTAACGGCTCCCGCAGGAGAAGCATGAGCGCTGGGTGTGTGTGTGTGTGTGTGTGTGTGTGTGTGTAATGGCCACTCAGTGCTCCTGTAGATCCTCTGATCTCTTGTTGCCTGGAAACCAGCGCTGTTGTGCTGCTCTGGCTGAGTTTCCCTGAAGGCTGAGTGTCACGACCGGCACGTAGAGCTCGGGAAACCCTTTATTCCTGTAATCTGTAGTGCAGAATCTAGACGTGGCCTATAAACATGTTAGACGATCAGCAGTGTGTGGAGCCGAGTCTGTGTGTTCTGCTGTTTACGGTGGGAAGTCTGTGAAATGTGTGTCAGAGAGAACACACACACACACACACACACACACACACACACAGAGAGAACACACACACACACACACACACACAGAGAGAACACACACACACACACACACAGACACACAGAGAGAACACACACACACACACAGAGAGAACACACACACACACACACAGAGAGAACACACACAGAGAGAACACACAGATAGAGAGAACACACAGGGAGAACGCAGGGAGAACACGGGGAACGCAGAGAGCGCGCACAGGGAGAACACACACACAGAGAGAATGCACGGAGAACACAGAACGCGGAGAGAGAACACGCGGAAAGGGGAACGAACACAGGGAGAACGAACACAGGGAGAACGAACACAGGGAGAACGAACACAGGGAGAACGAACACAGGGAGAACGAACACAGGGAGAACGAACACAGGGAGAACGAACACAGGGAGAACGAACACAGGGAGAACGAACACAGGGAGAACGAACACAGGGGAGAACGAACACAGGGAGAACGAACACAGGGGAGAACGAACACAGGGGAGAACGAACACAGGGGAGAACGAACACAGGGGAGAACGAACACAGGGGAGAACGAACACAGGGGAGAACGAACACAGGGAGAACGAACACAGGGAGAACGAACACAGGGGAGAACGAACACAGGGGAGAACGAACACAGGGAGAACGAACACAGGGAGAACGAACACAGGGAGAACGAACACAGAGAACACGGGGAGAGAACGCGGGGAGAACGCGGAGAGGAAAACGAACACAGGGAGAACACACACACACACACAGGAAGAGAACACACACCGAGAACACAACACGCACAGGGAACACACACAGGGAACACAGGGAGAACACACACACACAGGGAACACAGGGAGAACACACACACAGGGAACACAGGGAACACACACAGGGAGAACACACACACACAGGGAGAACACACACACACACAGGGAACACACACAGGGAGAACACACACACACAGGGAACACGGAACACACACACACAGGGAACACGGAACACACACAGGGAACACACACAGGGAGAACACACACACACACAGGGAGAACACACACACAGGGAACACAGGGAGAACACACACAGGGAGAACACACACAGGGAACACAGGGAGAACACACACACAGGGAACACAGGGAGAACACACACAGGGAGAACACACACACACAGGGAGAACACACACACAGGGAACACAGGGAACACACACACAGGGAGAACACACACACACAGGGAGAACACACACACAGGGAACACAGGGAACACACACACAGGGAGAACACACACACACAGGGAGAACACACACACACAGGGAGAACACACACACAGGGAACACAGGGAACACACACACAGGGAGAACACACACACACAGGGGGAACACACACACAGGGAGAACACACACACAGGGAGAACACACACACAGGGAGAACACACACACACACAGGGAGAACACACACACACACAGGGAGAACACACACACACACACACACACACACACACAGGGAGAACACACACACACACAGGGAGAACACACACACACACAGGGAGAACACACACACACACACACACACACAGGGAGAACACACACACACACAGGGAGAACACAGAGTTGCCAGAGTTGTGATTTTTAAAAATCATTATTGCTATAACAACTATTATGATTGTTATTACATTATAAAATTATAACAATAACTAAATGAAAACAATAGAAGATATACTACTATAGTAATATTTCACTATAAATTAAAACAATTGAGTATTTAAGAAAAATATAATAAAAGTTAATTTTTTACATTATAACTGTAAAATTATAATTCCAATATTTATGGCTTCATTTCTTGGCTCTAAAACATGTTTAATGAAATCACAGCCTCTGTGGTGATGATGTCACTGAGCCGGTTTAGTTTCTAACTTAGGATGAGAACAGATCCCGGATGATCCCGTGTTTGACGACAGTGTGTTCTGGTGTGTGTGCAGGGAAAGCGTTCGGCTGTGTGGGCGGCTACATCGCTAGCACTAACGCGCTGGTGGACACGGTGCGCTCGTACGCCGCGGGCTTCATCTTCACGACATCACTTCCTCCCATGCTCCTCGCCGGCGCGCGCCAGTCCATCCAGATCCTGAAGAGCGAAGAGGGCCGATCGCTACGCCTCAAACACCAGCGCAACGTCAAGCTCCTGCGCCAGATGCTAATGGACAACGGCCTCCCCGTGGTGCCCTGCCCTAGCCACATCATCCCTGTGCGGGTGAGTGTGTACACACACACACACACACACACACACGTGCGACTGAACACACACATATGTGTGCTGACTGAACGCTCACACACACATCTGTGCCTCAGGTTGCAGACGCTGAGAAGAACACGGAGATCTCTGACCTCATGATGAGCCGCTACAACATCTACGTCCAGGCCATCAACTACCCGACGGTGTCCCGCGGAGAGGAGCTCCTGCGCATCGCGCCCACGCCTCACCACACGCCGCAGATGATGCAGTACTTCGTGGGTGAGTGTGTGTGTGAGAGAGAGAGAGAGAGAGAAAGTCAGCCATAATGGTCAGTGTTGTGATTGTGTGTTTGTGTTGTGCACAGATAAGCTGAGGCACACGTGGACAGAGGCGGGTCTGGAGCTCAAGCCGATCTCTTCTGCTCAGTGTAACCTCTGCCATCAGCCGCTGCACCTCCAGCTGATGAGCGACGGGGAGAAGTCCTTCTTCAGTGGCCTCAGCCAACCCGTATCGGCCCGCGGCTGACACACACACACACACACTCACTCACTCACTCACTCACTCACTCACACACTCACACACACACTCACTCACTCACTCACTCACACTCTCACACACACACCCCTCAGTCAGCCCGTATCGGCCCTCGGCTGACACACACACACACACACACACACACACACACACACACACACACCTCAGTCAGCTCGTATCGGCCCTCGGCTGACTATCATCCATCCAATCCAGAGAAAACATATTTAGACCACTTGATTTGTGTATTGATGTATTTTGTTAATGAAGTAAATCTAAAGTATTTTATATTTAAAGATGTTTAACTAGTGTAGGCCAGTTTTTATTCATATTGATCCACCAATCACTCAAGCATTACTCTGATGTACTTCACAGGGTTAAATAAACTGATTATGCTCAGATCTCATGTTTGCTGTGTGTGTTTGTGCTTCTGTTGAATCTCCGCTGGGTCGGTTGCATAAACGGCCTAGACTAGCCTTACATGCTAGTCATCTAATCGTTTTCTTTCTTCAAAACTGGTCATAACTTTAAGTCAGTTATATAGAAAGGCAGATTGGTTTAATTTGAATGGGAACAGTAAGACTAGCTGAATGCTAGTTCAGATTAGTGTTGTGCAACTGCCCTGTTTCCTGCGCTCACAGAATAGGGAAGTAAATGTGACCGTTATGAATTGTGTTCATAACCGAAGTTGGCACACTAACCTACATCTGCGCTGACCTGTGGGTCAAGTGGAGACGACACTGTCCAGACGAGCTCGGAGAGCAGGTGTGTGTGACGACCATCTCCATCTGACCCACATGTGGCGTAAGAGAAGGATGTAAGAGTTGGGAAGTGTTTACCTCAGCAAGATGGAGGTGCACTTCCCTTAATGAACTACACAGAAATACAGCAAGGCTTTAAACTCCCAGAAAATGGAGAACAAAGAATGTGCATCAGGTGTGTTTTGCTTTTTAATGTTTTTAGTTCATTTAAGAAGCCACTGTAAACTTTATCGGTACATATTATATTACAATGACAGTATATTTTGTGCACAGAATTAGCTTCTGTTATTAGAGGATTTCCTTAAGCTCCGCCCACTTTAGCGCCAGTGTTCGCGTCACGTGAGGATCGCTTAGTTTGAAACGGACAAAACTTGCAAGTAAGCCAGTGTATATATATATATATTTCACCATGTTTTTATGTTTAATTTTGTAGCTTTAGTCTCACAAGCCAAGTCACCTTCATTTATAGCGCCTTTAACAATATAGATGTTTCAAAGCAGCTTTACAGTGATAACAGGAGATTACAGTCACACAGATTGTTTAGGCTTTACAGCAGCTCTAGAATAAAGTTATTGTCCAGCTAAAGTTAGTTTTGACTGATTCACTTCCGTTGCAAAGATCATTAGTTATTAACTTAACTAGTTAGCTAACACAACACCGTTTAAACAGAAAACCCTAAACGGCCGCTCACTCGCACGACAACATTGTTTGGTATCTCGAGAACGCAAACCGACAACGTTTATCTGTACAGAGGTAAAGGGAAGGTGGCCTTCACAGGAGAGAGACTAGTGACACTTCAGGACTGCGTTGTCGTCGTGTCCAGGCGCAGGTCCTTCATCAGATCTGGATTCGGCCTGGATCCGGCGGACTGCGGTAAACCTCGGGATAAACAGAGAGACTAATATTAGCGTAGACGCCATTCTTCTTATGATGTAACGAGTACATCAGGATTTATGGGAAGTGTTCCCGGTTCCGGCTAACCTGATCTATGCAGCCTAACATTGAATTATAGAAGTCTACATTCACCTAAAGGATTATTAGGAACACCTGTTCAATTTCTCATTAATGCAATTATCTAATCAACCAATCACATGGCAGTTGCTTCAATGCATTTAGGGGTGTGGTCCTGGTCAAGACAATCTCCTAAACTCCAAACTGAATGTCAGAATGGGAAAGAAAGGTGATTTAAGCAATTTTGAGCGTGGCATGGTTGTTGGTGCCAGACGGGCCGGTCTGAGTATTTCACAATCTGCTCAGTTACTGGGATTTTCATGCACAACCATTTCTAGGGTTTACAAAGAATGGTGTGAAAAGGGAAAAACATCCAGTATGCGGCAGTCCTGTGGGGGAAAATGCCTTGTTGATGCTAGAGGTCAGAGGAGAATGGGCCGACTGATTCAAGCTGATAGAAGAGCAACTTTGACTGAAATAACCACTCGTTACAACCGAGGTATGCAGCAAAGCATTTGTGAAGCCACAACACGCACAACCTTGAGGCGGATGGGCTACAACAGCAGAAGACCCCACCGGGTACCACTCATCTCCACTACAAATAGGAAAAAGAGGCTACAATTTGCACGAGCTCACCAAAATTGGACAGTTGAAGACTGGAAAAATGTTGCCTGGTCTGATGAGTCTCGATTTCTGTTGAGATATTCAGATGGTAGAGTCAGAATTTGGCGTAAACAGAATGAGAACATGGATCCATCATGCCTTGTTACCACTGTGCAGGCTGGTGGTGGTGGTGTAATGGTGTGGGGGATGTTTTCTTGGCACACTTTAGGCCCCTTAGTGCCAACTGGGCATCTTTTAAATGCCACGGCCTACCTGAGCATTGTTTCTGACCATGTCCATCCTTTATGACCACCATGTACCCATCCTCTGATGGCTACTTCCAGCAGGATAATGCACCATGTCACAAAGCTTGAATCATTTCAAATTGGTTTCTTGAACATGACAATGAGTTCACTGTACTAAAATGGCCCCCACAGTCACCAGATCTCAACCCAATAGAGCATCTTTGGGATGTGGTGGAACGGGAGCTTCGTGCCCTGGATGTGCATCCCACAAATCTCCATCAACTGCAAGATGCTATCCTATCAATATGGGCCAACATTTCTAAAGAATGCTTTCAGCACCTTGTTGAATCAATGCCACGTAGAATTAAGGCAGTTCTGAAGGCGAAAGGGCGTCAAGCACAGTATTAGTATGGTGTTCCTAATAATCCTTTAGGTGAGTGTATAATGTGTTATGTGTATGCTAGGTCAAAGAGATGTGTTTTTAGTCTAGCTTTGAACTGACAGAGTGTGTCTGCTTCCCGGACAATGGTAGTGAAGGGAGCGGATTGGAATCCACTGCTGCTTCAATGTATATGTAATGAGTGATTATAATCAAGGTATTAATCAATACTTTTCCTTCTAAATATCAAATGAGTTGAATGACTTCTCTGGAGATTTTACTTTGTTATAGAAGTTACCAGTGTGATTACTGAAATGTTCTTTTCATGTATTCATTAATGTCAGTATTTGATATCTGAATGCAGTAACATTGCTTGCCTATTTATCCCAGCTTCCAGAAATTAAATAGGGACTGGTTTTGTGTTTGAGAAAGGTCTTCAACATGTTAAAACACATAGGGGTCAGTTAAAGCCTATAGTTTCCATTTAGGATAAAGTGTCCTATCCTGAGAGAAAGAACTTGTTATCTTGATGTTTTGAGACGGGACTCCTGTTTATAGTTTGAGCCTGGCCAAATCCAACCTTGGAAAAGATGTGTGCCGGGTGTGTGTGTGTTAGTCTTCTTGCTTACAGGTTAAGGAACCACTGGCATTGTTGGAGATTGACTGAGTTGTTGTTCGAGACATGCTGGCACCCAGCAACCCAAATTTGCGACCTGGAAGGTCACGACGTGCCTAACTTCAGGGTCCGAGTGTCAGCTGCATAATCTATGGAGATATGCTTCTGTCTATCTGTATATGTGTGGAAAATGACTATGTTTATGAATTTCTTAGCCAATCAGAATCATTCAGCCTGTAAGCAATGACGTAGCTTAGACCTTGGAAATGGTATAACTGCTGTGATCTGTGTAACTGTAAGCGGGGCGGCCTACGAACTCCTGTGTGAGCCTTGAAGCTGAACTTCTGCTGATGAAACTGCAAACTATCTTCAGTAAAACTTTTCTTCTATTTTTTATAATTCTGACTCCGGGTCTTCTTTCAAACATCTGGTCCAGTAGGAAGACTGTTCCAGAGTTTTGGTGCTAAATAGGAGACGGATCTACCGGCAGCAGTCGATTTTGATATTCTAGGTATTATCAACCGGCCGGAATTTTGAGATCGCAATAGACGCGAAGGACTATAATGCGTTAAGAGCTCGCTCAAGTACTGCGGAGCTAAACCATTTAGTGCTTTGTAAGTAATCAGCAATATTTAAAAATGTATACAATGTTTAATAGGGAGCCAGTGCAGTGTTGACAGAACTGGGCTAATATGGTCATACTTCCTGGTTCTGGTAAGAACTCGAGCTGCTGCGTTTTGGACCAGCTGTTGTTTGTTTATTAAGCGTGCAGGGCAACCACCCAGTAGAGCATTACAATAATCTAGCCTTGAGGTCATGAACGCATGAACTAATTGTTCCGCATTTGTCAATGAGAGCATATGACGTAATTTAGATATATTTTTAAGATGGAAAAATGCGGTTTTACAGATACTAGACACGTGACTTTCAAATGAAAGATTGGTATCAAAGAGCACACCCAGGTTCCTAACCGACGACGAAGACTTAACAGAGCAGCCATCAAGTGTTAGACAGTATTCTAGGTTATTACGTGAGGAAGTTTTTGGTCTAATAATTAGAATCTCTGTTTTTTCAGAGTTTAGTAGTAGGAAATTACTAGTTATGTTATGAGAATGCGAGGAGATGAACCCAAATGCAGACAGTGTACAATGAACACAAGGTTTATTGGTACAAAAACAGGAAAACAAAACCAACGAGGGGGCAAAACAACACAGGAAAAGGAATCTAAGGCTGACAAGACTAAACAATGACTAGACAATAAACAAGCAATAATTCTAATAAATACTCACAATGACAAGACTTTCCACAAGGTACTCACAGGTATGATTAGCAATGAACCGACAAAGGACGACAAACACAAGGGGATTAAATAGTGAGAAACTGATAATGACGGCAGGTGACACAGATGAAACAATAATGACTAACAAGGAGAACAAGGGGCGGGGTAAGTAACAAGACAACACAAGCACACAGCCCAAACAAATGGCTATGTGCTTGTACACAAAACATGGGTCTGTCATGATCCTGCCTCAAGACTAGAGAAATACAAAGACACAAGGGCAGAATCATGACAAGTTATCAAGTTTTTTATATCAGCTATGCATTCCGTTAATTTTGTGAATTGGTAAGTTTCATCAGGGCGTGAAGAAATACAGAGCTGAGTATCATCAGCATAACAGTGAAAACTAATGCCATGCTTCCTAATGATATCTCCTAATGGTAGCATGTACAGAGTGAACAGCAGCGGTCCTAGTACTGAGCCTTGTGGTACACCATACTGAACTTGTGATTGATAAAACATCTCTTCATTTACTGCTACAAACTGATAACGGTCAGATAAGTATGATTTAAACCATGCTAATGCAATTCAACTAATACCAACATAATTTTCGAGTCTATTTAAAAGAATGTTGTGGTCAATGGTGTCAAATGCAGCACTAAGATCGAGTAACACTAATAGAGAGACACAACCACGATCGGATGATAAGAGCAAATCATGTGTGACTCTAATGAGAGCAGTCTCAGTACTATGGTATGGTCTAAATCCTGACTGGAAATCCTCACAGATATCATTTCTTTCTAAAAAGGAACATAGTTGTGAGGATACTGCCTTTTCTAGTATCTTTGACAGAAAGGGTAGATTCGAGATCGGCCTGTAATTGACTAATTATGTAGGATCAAGTTGTGTTTTTTTAACAAGTGGTTTAATCATAGCCAGCTTAAAGGTTTTTGGTACGTATCCTAATGACAAAGATGAATTAATGATATTAAGAAGAGGATCTATGACCTCTGGAAGCATCTCTTTCAATAGCTTAGTCGGTATAGGGTCTAACATACATGTTGTTGATTTAGATGATTTAACGAGTTTGCAAAATTCTTCCTCTCCAATAGCAATAAACGAATCAAATTTTTCCTCAGGGAGACTACAGTGCACTGCCTGATGCGATACTGTAGTAGACGGTTGCATAGTTATAATTTTCTCCCTGATATTATCAATCTTATAAGTGAAGTTCATAAAGTCATTACTGCTGTGCTGCTTGGAAACTTCTGGGCTTGAAGCTTTATTTTTCGTTAGTTTAGCCACTGTTTCAAATAAATACCTAGGGTTTTGTTTATTTTCTTTTAATAGGGTTGAAAAATAAGCAGATCTAGCAGCTTTTAAAGCCTCTCTGTACGCAATCGAGCTCTCTCTCCTAGAAATGCAGAAAAAAAAGTCTAGTTTTGTTTTCTTCCAGTTGCGCTCCATCTCTCCGGCTGCTCTCTTAAGGGCCGAGTGTGCTCGTTGTACCACGGCGTTGGACTATTTTCTTTAATCTTCGTTAAGCGTAACGGAGCAACTGTGTCTAAAGTGCTGGAAAAGAGAGAGTTAAAAGATTCTGTCACAATATCGAGTTCTTCCAATGCCAATACATCTTTTTTTTCGTTGTCTACATGTATATTAAAATCACCAACAATTAGGGCTTTATCTGCAGCCAGCACCCTAACCCTAACCCTAACTCTGACCCTAACCCTAACCCTAACTCTGATAGAAAATCAGCAAATTCTTTGATAACGTCTGTATGGTGCCCTGGTGGCCTGTATACAGTAGCCAGCACAAATCTCAAACGTGATTTACCATTTACACTAGATAGTGTTACATTAAGCACCAACACTTCAAAAATAATTATATTTGAAACTAGACCTCTCAGTAATTCTGAAGATATTACTATAAATTACATAGTAACAATTAGTCACACCTCCTCTGCTGGTTCGGGCCCTGAGAGCATAGAGTCCTCCGCCCAGTACAGCCAGTCGGAGCAGCTCTTCAGAAGCTTCGGCGCCGCACCAAAGCGCTCCTGAAGCTAAGATTATCCCGATGGCTGGTGGACGCTATCGCTCTAGCATACAGATCCTTCTGTGTAGCTGGAGCCGGCCTCTGTGTGAGCCCACCAGTACTCTCAAGGGTTCTGACCCTATTGACCACTAGCCCTCTGCCCTCAGGCCCTTGTCCAGCCGCAGTCATCCCGCTCCGCCATTGGTTTGTGCAGTTCCCACTGATCAGTCAATAGCGTGTGTGCAGATCCCGGTTATGGCTGTGCAATACGACTGACCGTTCGAAAGGGAACTTCGCTGAACATTATTTGTAGCACCTGACACCAAACCATCACAATAATCTTTGTTTTTTAAAACTTTTAATATGAAACAAAGTCTCAGCTTCCAAATCCAAATCCAGTCAGTTTCATCAGTAAATTCAGTCAGTAAATGTGTGTGGGTGTGTGTGTGTGTTTAATGTGCGTGACGGATGAACCGATCATCTCTTCCTCTTTACTACTAGTTACAGCAGCAAATAAACATCAATGAACATCAGAAGGAATGTTGAAAGATACAGAACAACTTCCTGAAATCAATCATGTCTCAATCCATCAATCAGTGTTTCAACCATCAATAAAACAGCTGGAGAACAATAACGTCACATTATCCTCAGAAAAGCCTTTCAGTGACTATAAACTCTAGAGAGGTGTTCTCATTAATATATGCGATTACATATTGGTTATTTTTACTTTACCTGTCCTTTATATTTTTCTTAACGTAATGATTTGTTCATTACTGAATCTAGGCTATGGTTTAAATCTGTCATGAAAACAAGGCTATTCTGCCGTCGTTTAACTGTTCATATTTCACCA
>JAJAQA010000023.1:31629464-31646964 GCA_021464565.1 Rutilus rutilus | reverse complement strand
ACAAACCATCCCTTTAAAATGTACCCAGTTGTTTTTTTTCTTTATTGTGTTTAGTAAACAGTTTAGGGAATCTGAGATAAAGCTCCACTACTAACTAATATAGAAGATTGCCATCAAAACAATGCTTTAAAGGTTTCTGCACTGTATTATATAATCAATTACAAATCACAATGTTTATTATGATGAGTACAAGATTAAGAACACATTTTACTCAGTAGATATTTACCAAACTATTCAGATTCAATTTAAAACCTCACAAATGAAATAAAACGTTAAAGACATCAGGAGTAAAACTGTGTATTAGACTAGTGTTGACTTGTGTTTGCGGTGACCTTTACCTGTTTCTCTGAACACCTGTAATATATCAGGTAAAGCCTCTCAGATTCTCAGACTATCCATCATGATCTTCCACACAATGAAGAGTTTCTCAGGAACTGAGTGTTGCTCAACAACGGCCGCTGCTACACAAAACATCTACACAATGTGCTTAATGTGGTTACATGTCAAATACAGGGTTTTTTTATTCGCTTTGGCACTATTTTCACAAGTAAGGTGTTCAGTCTCAAAACTCTTAGTACTAAAATCACAACAGATTATCAAAAGTGGACTTTTTTCAAAAATTTCAGCATGTTTTCGATTGTGTTCGTACAATACACAAAATCACACCGTGACAAAACCGTGTTTGGACAGTGATTAGATGTCTTTTACATGCAAAGTTGTTGGCTGGGTAGTTTGCTAAGTTTTGAATGATTATTAAACAGCAAACATAAACATAAGTGGAGTATATTAGCGTAGTAATGTAGTGGAGTATACTAGTGGAGTAATGTAGTGGAGTATACTAGTGGAGTATATTAGTGGAGTAATGTAGTGGAGTATATAAGTGGAGTAATGTAGTGGAGTATATAAGTGGAGTAATGTAGTGGAGTATATAAGTGGAGTAATGTAGAGTAATGTAGTGGAGTAATGTAGTGGAGTATATTAGTGTAGTAATGTAGCGGAGTATATAAGTGTAGTAATGTAGTGGACAGGCTTGGGAGGGTTACTTTAAAAATGTATTCCGTTACAGTTACAAATTACTTCATAAAAAAAGTATTCAGTAACGTAATCCAAGTACTATAATATGAAAGTAATGTAACTGATTACTTTTGGATTACTTCAAAATCACGTATATAAATAAAGTCAAGCAAGAAGAAATATTATTAAAACAACAACAACAACAACAAAAAAAAAACTTATTAAGAATTTGGCCTTAACACATTAACACAGGCCTGAATATAATATATTTATGTAAAGGGCTATACAGACATCTAGTGGCTAATGTATGGTATTACAGATTATTTTGTTTTATTTTTAACAAATAAAAAAATACAAATAAAAAAAAGCACAAAATTTTTACACAATCTACATATTAGTTTATTTTAAAATAGGCCTACATGTTGACTAAAGCCGTGATCTTTCTTAATTTGCCTGACTGAACTTGAGGCGTTGGCAGTGGGAGTTCCCCTACGTTACCTAGACAGCGAACATCCCGTTACGCAAGAAAAGATTAAGAAAGGACATTTTGGGTACTAAAAAAGAAACTCTCCTAATTTCTACAAAATAGCAGCGGAATTTCCATGAATTAAAAGCGATTTTACCCGCAGGCAGCATCATTTCTACTAGCAGCAGTGATTCAATCTGCGTCTGAGGAGATTGTAGACAGCTGTTATTTGCGCATTCACCAGCGTGAGTCATTACTGGCAACAGAACCAGGAACTACTGTAAGTAGCGCGCTCGTCTTAATATAGTGTTATTATGCCAAAATACTTATTTATTTCGTTTTAAATGAAACCATTGTAATCCTGAAAGTATTCCCCCTTTTTTCAAAATGTAACTATAATCTGATTACTACGTTTTTTGACGTAACTGTAACGGATTACAGTTACTGGATTTTTGTATCCTGATTACATAACGCCGTTACATGTATTCCGTTACTCCCCAACCCTGGTAGTGGAGTATATAAGTGGAGTAATGTAGTGGAGTAATGTAGTGGAGTAATGTAGTGGAGTAATGTAGTGGAGTATATAAGTGTAGTAATGTAGTGTAGTAATGTAGTGGAGTATATTAGTGTAGTAATGTAGCGGAGTATATTAGTGTAGTAATGTAGTGGAGTATATTAGTGTAGTAATGTAGTGGAGTAATGTAGTGGAGTATATAAGTGTAGTAATGTAGTGTAGTAATGTAGTGGAGTATATTAGTGTAGTAATGTAGCGGAGTATATTAGTGTAGTAATGTAGTGTAGTAATGTAGTGGAGTATATTAGTGTAGTAATGTAGTGTAGTAATGTAGTGGAGTAATGTAGTGGAGTATATAAGTGTAGTAATGTAGTGTAGTAATGTAGTGGAGTATATTAGTGTAGTAATGTAGCGGAGTATATTAGTGTAGTAATGTAGTGTAGTAATGTAGTGGAGTATATTAGTGTAGTAATGTAGTGGAGTATATAAGTGGAGTAATGTAGTGGAGTATATAAGTGGAGTAATGTAGTGGAGTAATGTAGTGGAGTATATAAGTGTAGTAATGTAGTGTAGTAATGTAGTGGAGTATATTAGTGTAGTAATGTAGCGGAGTATATTAGTGTAGTAATGTAGTGTAGTAATGTAGTGGAGTATATTAGTGTAGTAATGTAGTGTAGTAATGTAGTGGAGTATATAAGTGGAGTAATGTAGTGGGGTATATTAGTCTAGTATTGTAGTGGAGTATATTAGCGTAGTAATGTAGTGGAGTATACTAGTGGAGTAATGTAGTGGAGTATACTAGTGGAGTATATTAGTGGAGTAATGTAGTGGAGTATATAAGTGGAGTAATGTGGTGGGGTATATTAGTCTAGTATTGTAGTGGAGTATATTAGTGGAGTAATGTAGTGGAGTATATTAGTGTAGTAATGTAGTGGAGTATATTAGTGTAGTAATGTAGTGGAGTATACTAGTGTAGTAATGTAGTGGAGTATACTAGTGGAGTAATGTAGTGGAGTATACTAGTGTAGTGGAGTATATTAGTGTAGTAATGTAGTGGAGTAATGTAGTGGAGTAATGTAGTGGAGTATACTAGTGGAGTAATGTAGTGGAGTATATTAGTGTAGTAATGTAGTGGAGTATATAAGTGTAGTGGAGTATATTAGTGTAATAATGTAGGTGAGTATATTAGTGGAGTAATGTAGTGGAGTATGTAAGTGGAGTAATGTAGTGGAGTAATGTAGTGGAGTTTATTAGTGGAGTAATGTAGTGCAGTATATTGGTGGAGTAATGTAGTGGAGTATATTAATGGAGTAATGTAGTGGAGTATATTGGTGGAGTAATGTAGTTTAGTATATAAGTGGAGTATATTAGTGTAGTAATGTAGTGGAGTATATTAGCGTAGTAATGTAGTGGAGTATACTAGTGGAGTATATTAGTGGAGCAATGTAGTGGAGTATATAAGTGTAGTGGAGTATATTAGTGTAATAATGTAGGTGAGTATATTAGTGGAGTAATGTAGTGGAGTTTATTAGTGGAGTAATGTAGTGGAGTTTATTAGTGGAGTAATGTAGTGGAGTTTATTAGTGGAGTAATGTAGTGGAGTAATGTAGTGGAGTTTATTAGTGGAGTAATGTAGTGCAGTATATTGGTGGAGTATATTAGTGGAGTAATGTAGTGGAGTATATTAATGGAGTAATGTAGTGGAGTATATTGGTGGAGTAATGTAGTTTAGTATATAAGTGGAGTATATTAGTGGAGTAATGTAGTGGAGTATATTAGCGTAGTAATGTAGTGGAGTATACTAGTGGAGTATATTAGTGGAGCAATGTTGTGGAGTATATTAGCGTAGTAATGTAGTGGAGTATACTAGTGGAGTATATTAGTGGAGCAATGTAGTGGAGTATATAAGTGGAGAATACTAGTGGAGTATATTAGTGTAGTAATGTAGTGGAGTATAAAAGACTAGTGGAGTATATAAGTGGAGTATATTAGTCTAGTATTGTAGTGGAGTATATTAGTGTAGTAATGTAGTGGAGTATATAAGTGGAGTAATGTAGTGGAGTATACTAGTGTAGTAATGTAGTGTAATTTAGTGGAGTGTACTCGTGTAGTAATCTAGTGGAGTATATTAGTGTAGTAATGTAGTTGAGTATATTAGTGTAGTAATCTAGTGGAGTATATTAGTGTAGTAATGTAGTGGAGTATACTAGTGTAGTAATGTAGTGGAGTATATTAGTGTAGTAATGTAGTGGAGTATATTAGTGTAACAATGTAGTGGAGTATATTAGTGTAGTAATGTAGTGGAGTATATTAGTTTAGTAATGTAGTGGAGTATATTAGTGTAGTAATGTAGTGGAGTATATTAGTGTAGTAATGTAGTGGAGTATACTAGTGTTGTAATGTAGTGGAGTATATTAGTGTTGTAATGTAGTGGAGTATATTAGTGTAGTAATGTAGTGGAGTATACTAGTGTAGTAATGTAGTGGAGTATATAAGTGTAGTGGAGTATATTAGTGTAGTAATGTAGTGGAGTATACTAGTGTAGTAATGTAGTGGAGTATATAAGTGTAGTGGAGTATATTAGTGTAATAATGTAGGTGAGTATATTAGTGTAGTAATGTAGTGGAGTATACTAGTGGAGTAATGTAGTGGAGTATATTAGCGTAGTAATGTAGTGGAGTTAATAAGTGGAGTAATGTAGTGGAGTATATTAGTCTAGTAATGTAGTGGAGTATACTAGTGGAGTAATGTAGTGGAGTATATTAGCGTAGTAATGTAGTGGAGTTAATAAGTGGAGTATTGTAGTGGAGTATATTAGTGGAGTAATGTAGTGGAGTATACTAGTGTAGTAATGTAGTGGAGTATATTAGCGTAGTAATGTAGTGGAGTATATAAGTGGAGTAATGTAGTGGAGTATATTAGTCTAGTATTGTAGAGGAGTATATTAGTGTAGTAATGTAGTGGAGTATATAAGTGGAGTAATGTAGTGGAGTATATTAGTCTAGTATTGTAGGGGAGTATATAAGTGGAGTAATGTAGTGGAGTATATTAGTCTAGTATTGTAGTGGAGTATATAAGTGGAGTAATGTAGTGTAATGTAATGTAATGTAATGTACTTTATTTATATAGCACCTTACATCGACCGATAGGTGAACCAAGGTGCTTTACAACAGATTAAACAACAATTTAAAACAACACACCGAAAAACAAGTACAGTAATAAATGAGATAATAAAAAATACAGTAAAAATAGAATAAAAATAAATATAAAAGTGCCACCACACTACTGGGTACTAAAAGCCATTTTAAAAAGATGCGTTTTAAGTCTTGATTTAAAAAGGCCCAGGTCAGGTCAGTAAGTGGAGTAATGTAGTGGAGTATATTAGTCTAGTATTGTAGAGGAGTATATTAGTGTAGTAATGTAGTGGAGTATATAAGTGGAGTAATGTAGTGGAGTATATTAGTCTAGTATTGTAGTGGAGTATATTAGTGGAGTAATGTAGTGGAGTATATTAGTCTAGTATTGTAGTGGAGTATATTAGTGGAGTAATGTAGTGGAGTATATTAGTCTAGTATTGTAGTGGAGTATATTAGTGGAGTAATGTAGTGGAGTATATTAGTGGAGTAATGTAGTGGAGTATATTAGTGTAGTAATGTAGTGGAGTATACTAGTGTGAGTATATTAGCGTAGTAATGTAGTGGAGTATATTAGTGTAGTAATGTAGTGGAGTATATTAGCGTAGAAATGTAGTGGAGTATACTAGTGGAGTAATGTAGTGGAGTATACTAGTGGAGTATATTAGTGTAGTAATGTAGTGGAGTATATTAGTGGAGTAATGTAGTGGAGTATACTAGTGGAGTATATTAGTGTAGTAATGTAGTGGAGTATATTAGCGTAGTGATGTAGTGGAGTATATTAGTGGAGTAATGTAGTGGAGTATACTAGTGTAGTATATTAGTGTAGTAATGTAGTGGAGTATATTAGTGGAGTAATGTAGTGGAGTATACTAATGGAGTATATTAGTGTAGTAATGTAGTGGAGTATATTAGTGGAGTAATGTAGTGGAGTATACTAGTGGAGTATATTAGTGTAGTAATGTAGTGGAGTATATTAGTGGAGTAATGTAGTGGAGTATATTAGTGGAGTATATAAGTGGAGTATATTAGTGGGGTAATGTAGTGGAGTATATTAGTGTAATAATGTAGAGGAGTATATTAGCGTAGTAATGTAGTGGAGTATATTAGTGGAGTAATGTAAGGCAAGGCAAGTTTATTTATATAGCACATTTCATACACAATGGCAATTCAAAGTGCTTTACATAGAAGAAATTAAAATAATAAAACAGTAAAAAAAAAAAAAAAAAAAATACAGTACAGTACAAACAGTCGGACGAACATTGGCACAGTGCTCATTCAGTAAATGCATAGCTAAACAGATGTGTTTTGAGTCTGGATTTGAATGTGACTACTGTAGGAGCACATCTGATCTCCTCTGGAAGCTGGTTCCAGCATAATAGCTAAAAGCGGACTCGCCATGCTTAGAGTGAACCCTTGGTATTTCTAGCTGATATGATCCTAATGATCTGAGTGATCTGTTGGGCTTATATTCGGTGAGCATATCTGCAATGTATTGAGGTCCTAGGCCATTGAATGATTTATAGACCAGTAATAATACTTTAAAATCAATCCTAAATCTAACTGGGAGCCAGTGTAAAGACCTGAGGACTGGTGTGATATGTTCATATTTTCTGGTTCTGCTCAGAATCCTGGCGGCAGCGTTCTGTATGAGCTGCAACTGTCTTATGGTCTTTTTGGGAAGGCCAGTGAGGAGTCCATTACAGTAATCCACCCTGCTGGTGATGAAAGCATGAACAAGTTTCTCTAAGTCTTGTCTGGAAACAAAGCATCTAATTCTTGCAATATTTTTCAGATGATAGTATGCTAATTTAGTTATTGCTTTGACATGACTACTGAAACTAAGGTCTGACTCTAGTGTCACACCAAGATTCCTGACTTGATGTTTAGTTGTTTGACCCCTAGAGTGAAGGTATGCGTTCACCTTGAGAACTTCATCTTTGTTTCCAAATGCAATGACTTCAGTTTTGTCTTTGTTTAACTGAAGTAAGTTTTGACACATCCAACTGTTGACTTCATCGATGCATTGGCACAAGGAATCAATGGGGCTGTAATCGTTAGGTGATAGGGCTAAGTACATCTGTGTGTCGTCTGCATAGCTGTGGTAAGAGAGCTGTGTGTCGTCTGCATAGCTGTGGTAAGAGAGCTGTGTGTCGTCTGCATAGCTGTGGTAAGCAATTTGGTTCTTTCTCATTATTTGGCTCATTGGGAGCATATACAGGTTGAACAGGAGTGGCGCAAGAATTGAGCCTTGAGGGACTCCGCATGTCATGGATGTCCACTCAGACTTATGGTCTCCTATACTCACATAATAACCTCTCCCATCTAAGTATGACCTGAACCATTTTAGGACTATCCCAGAGAGCCCCACCCAGTTTTCCAGCCTGTCAAGAAGTATGTTATGATCAACAGTGTCAAATGCAGCACTGAGGTCGAGTAGTACCAGCACTGATAATTTGCCTGAATCAGTATTTTAGCGAATGTCGTTTATTATCTTTATGAGCGCTGTCTCTGTGCTGTGGTGCGGTCGGAAACCAGATTGAAAATTGTCAAAGTATCCATTCGAGCATAAGAATTTGTTCAGCTGATTGAAGACAACTTTTTCAATGATCTTGCCTATGAAGGGAAGATTTGAGATCGGTCTATAGTTGCTTAATATGGTCTTATCCAGATTGCTCTTTTTCAGGAGGGGCTTGACAACTGCAGTTTTCAGGGAGTTTGGAAAACGTCTCGGGTTACGTATGTAACCCTCGTTCCCTGAGTAGGGAACGAGACGCTGCATCGATACTCGATACTTTGGGGAATGCCTTCGGCATGAAGCGTCTGAAGTCAACTATGGAACTATTCCAATCTTGATTGGTGCAACGTCACCCGTGACGTCGCATGTGACGGTGATCCGGAAGCTACAAAAGGGTCACAGGAACCAGGAAATGTTAGCTTCTAATTGGTCAAAGCAAGTCGTTCTCAGGGGCGCGAAAAGTGTGGCCGAGGGATGCAGCGTCTCGTTCCCTACTCAGGGAACGAGGGTTACATACGTAACCCGAGACGTTCCCTTTCGTAAAGGGAACTCCCGCTGCATCGATACTCGATACTTTGGGGAACGAATACCCACGCCGCCACACTGAGAGAAAACGCCCTGGTGTAAAGCATCTGGCACACTCACGGACGATAGAATGAGTAGAGGGCAGATCCAAACTAGCTTGTCATAAGATTTGGTGCAAGAAGGGGAGGTCTAGAGCCGGAGGCTCGACTGACCTCATGGATGGGAGCCCCAGACCATAGAAAATATTAGATGAGAGGTGAAGGCAAAAGCGCACCTTGTACTTCAAATATAAGTGGTTTTAGATAACCAACTGTACTCTTAATAAAGGGAATAGCTCCTAACCCTTGATGCATAACAAGATGGACTGACTCCTCTCAGCCTAAGGCCTAATGTAGGAACCTCAAAGGCCACGACCTTGACCATCCGACACATGCGATGGAGGATGGAATACCCGAAGAATCTTAACATTACCTACAGGTACCTCAGTACCGGGCAAAAATAACGTTGAGTGGCTCCCACGCTAGCAAGTAAGAGGGGGCAGCACCACCACTCTTCCAGGGAGTAAGACGAGCAGGAAGCAGACTCAATAGATTCTCCTATATATACTTATATATCTCAAATATATATTCGTATACCTCACCCACAGGACATGATGGGTGCCAGGGATAACCCATCAGCCTGATGCCAATAGGCTGGATGAAAAGGATTCATCCTCCAATCTACAGGAACATGGAGTTTCAGTGGGAACGTCCTTTCGAGAACACCCTTAGAGGCTTGCGGTGGGCACTGAGGCCGCCACAGAGGCCCTTAGCATGAACAGGAGATCCCGTTAGAGAGCGGGATGGAACACCAGTACTGAAGCCAGTGGGCAGTAATAAACTGGGTTCAATGCCCTCCCTAACTTAATTGTTTAGTTCCTAGTAGAGTGGGGTTCTAGTATGGATGTCCTGACCACCTCGGTGGAAAGGGCAACCTAATTATGGGTGGGACCCCCTCAAGGGCCAGACCCATAGTCTCCATTACTCTGGTCGGGGATGAAATAATGTACCATCAGCCTGAGACAGAAGATCTCTCCTAATAGGAATTTTCCATGGAGAACTCTCCAAGAGACTAATAAGGTCCGAAAACCAAATTCGGGCCTGCCAGTACGGAGCTACAAGGAGTAGTCTCACTCCGTACCTCCTGACCCTTTCTAGAACCCCAGGGAGCAGAGCGATCGGGGGAAAAGTGTACAGATGTGACCTCGGCCACATCTGTACCATGGCATCCAAGCCCAAAGGAGCTGGATGTGAGAGAGAGTACCAGAGCGGGCAATGAGAGTTCTAATGATAAGCGAAACAGGTCAACCTCCGCCCGGCCAAACTCTCTCCATATAAGCTCAACCACTTCAGGGTGGAGCCGCCATTCCCCGGGCCTCAGCCCCTGCCTCGACAGGATGTCTGCTCCCATATTATCAACCCCAGGAATATAAATAGATCTGATGGAGAGAAATTTGTCCTGGGACCAAAGAAGAATTTGATGCGCCAGTCTACAAAGAGGGCGAGATCTCAATCCTCCCTTGGCAGTTGATATAAGAGACCACCGACATATTGTCTGTCCTAACAAGAACATGATGGCCTCTGAGGTCTACAAGGAAGTGCCTCAGGGCAAAAATACGGCCAACATCTCCAAGCGATTAATATGCAATGTGAGATGATGGTCTTTCCAAGTACCTCGGGTGTAACGGCCCTCCATAACCGTACCCCAGCCCGTTAGGGACGCATCCGTGGTCAGAGTTTTTCTCTCACATGATGCTCCCAAAACCGGGCCCTGAGACAGGAACCATGGTTTCTTCCATACGACAAGAGAACGAAGGCATCTGCGCGTAACTCTGATCGTACGAAAAGGGTTTCCCAGAGGACAAAAACCCTTGTTCCTGAGCCACCACTGCAAGGCCCTCATATGGAGCAGACCAAAGGGTACTACCGTGGAAGCTGCAGCCATAAGACCCAAAACTCCTTGAAAGTGTTTGACAGTGATAGCCTGGCCTAACCTAATACTCTTCAATGTGTTTAAGATAGTATTTATACGAGCAGGAGACAATTGTGCCCGCATCGTGACTAAGTCCCACTCTACTCCCAGGGACGTAGTCCTCTGAAGAGGAGTTAAGGAACTTTCCTTCACATTGAGTCTCAACCCCACACACCTCAGATGACGCAAAACAACATCTCGATGTTGAATTGCTAGTTCTTTTCGACTGAGCCAAAATGAGCCAGTCATCTATAAGATACGGACCCCCTGAAGTCTCAATGGAGCAAGGGCCGTGTCCATACATTTAGTGAAGGTGCGAGGGGATAAGGCTAGGCCGACTGGAAGAGTCCAGAACTGATGCGCTTTTCCCCCCAAAAGCGGATCTCGGAAACTTCCTGTGATAGGGTTAGAAGGGAAAGAGGAGTTAAGGAGCTTGTGGATCTATCAAGACAGACCAGTCCTCGGAGCTGGTCTGACTGACAGTCGGTAACTTGAATCTGAACCCCCTCGGAGGTTGATCCAGTACCATGAGATCCAAAATAAGGCCTAACTCCCCCCCTCATAGGAACTATGAAGTGCCAGCTGTAGAACCCAGGCTCCCGTAACCAAGGAAGAGCCCACTTTGAGGTTTCCTGTGTTAAGAGGGACTAGACTTCCTGTTCCAAGAACCGACCCTGCTCGGGGCTGGCCGACATGTGAACCACCCTTAGTAGATAATATTTGTATATTAGCTCCACTGTAAGCAGGACCCCCTAGGATATATTTTGAAGACCCCTCGGGGTGTCTAAATATGCCATTATGGGGACCAGTCCCTCGAGACTGGCCTCGGCTATAAATTTCCAAATGGCTTCGGTGACCTGAAGCAGCTAACTGGCAGGAACTAACCGAAATATGCTCTCTACAGACCTCCTGAGAGGCGGCGAACTCGACAGGGCCGCAACGTTATCGGGCAGATACTGCGATTTGTGTTCGCTGGAAGCCGATGTGTCCCGAAGCGCCATCGGCGGCGGGAAGCAAACATCGATTTCCTAAGGGCTGCATAAGGGGGTGAGACTCCTGTACTCGCTCTCCTGGGGGAATGCCCATAAAGGTCTGCGTGTTACGACAAGACCTCTTAGTTGAAGCCATCTTAGCCCGAGAGACAGTCCTCAGACCTGTCTTCGGTATGGAGTGCTTCGTGCGAGAATGTTTCTTCTGGCCCCAAGCCTTATACGGGGGGGGGGCACGAGAGGAAACCTTCTCAAAATATGAGGAGCTGGCGCCTGTCCCATGAGGCTGCCCCCTGGCAGCAACCCCATGAGACCTGGACTGACAACTGGGGATAGCTGATTGTCGCTCTGCCTCCTGAAGCCTCTCGACAACGGATCTTGCCGCGTCGCCAAAGAGGCCGGAAGGTGAAAGGGGAGCATCGAGAAGGAAAGCCCTGTCTTTCTCCCCGATCCACAAGCGATTAAGCCATAGATGTCTCTCTGAGACGACTAGTGCTGCCATAGAACGGCCAATAGCACGGACCGTCTCTTTAATAATACGAAGAGATAAGTCAGCTACTCTATGAAATTCAGTAATACCATTGAGTGAGACCTCCCAGTTATCATCCACCTGCTTGAGGAGGTCAGCCAGATATGCCTGTAATAACCCCATTGTGTGTGGGCATGCACCGGCTCGACCCACCGCCATATATGCTTTCCCTAACAAATTCGATGTACGAGATTTGGAGGGAAGTGTCTGAGCTATCAGGGGTGACGCAATATCGGGGAGAAAATATTTCGCAAAATATTCCTCAACCCGAGCCATCACCTCATAACCATTTTCATTAGATTCCCTAATGGATGAGTAAATATATACATGGGGGGGAAATAATTGAGATGAAAATGGAATTTTCCACGATCTCGATACCTCAGTATGGAGATCAGTGAAAAAAGGGAAGGCTCTGACACGAAGATTGTGACTGGGTCTGCAGGAAGCGCTCATTCATTTTATTTTTCTTAGTCGCTTCCTGCTTATTATATGGCCATTTAACATTTAATTTAACCACTGCCCAGATTACAACCTCCAGCAACTCCTCACTAACGGGAATATGGGGTGGCGAATCCCCATATCCACGTGATTCAGTGTTGATAAATAATATCTAACTCCTCGGAGCCAGATAAATCAAACGCTGTGTCTTTAACACGGTCGGAAGAAGCCGCAGCGCGGGCTTCCGAACCGTGCGCGAGACCAGTGGAGCTGGTTAATAAACACTGAGAAAGGGTCGCAACCGTCTCAGTATTATATGCCAGCCCCACGTGCGAATCCCATGCATACAAGTAGCGCGCTGCCTCAACAGACGCGGGACCTGATGCACTGGAAACGCGAGCCTGATCTATTTGATCGAATCAAACGCTCTGTCTTTAACACGGTCGGAAGAAGTCGCAGCGCGGGCTTCCGAACCGTGCGCGAGACCAGTGGAGCTGGTTAATAAACACTGAGAAAGGGTCGCAACCGTCTCAGTATCATATGCCAGCCCCACGTGTGAATCCTATGCATACAAGCGGCGCGCTGCCTCAACAGACGCGGGACCTGATGCACTGGAAACGCGAGCCTGATCTAATTGATCGAATCAAACGCTCTGTCTTTAACACGGTCGGAAGAAGTCGCAGCGCGGGCTTCCGAACCGTGCGCGAGACCAGTGGAGCTGGTTAATAAACACTGAGAAAGGGTCGCAACCGTCTCAGTATCATATGCCAGCCCCACGTGCGAATCCCATGCATACAAGCGGCGCGCTGCCTCAACAGACGCGGGACCTGATGCACTGGAAACGCGAGCCTGATCTATTTGATCGAATCAAACGCTCTGTCTTTAACACGGTCGGAAGAAGTCGCAGCGCGGGCTTCCGAACCGTGCGCGAGACCAGTGGAGCTGGTTAATAAACACTGAGAAAGGGTCGCAACCGTCTCAGTATCATATGCCAGCCCCACGTGCGAATCCCATGCATACAAGCGGCGCGCTGCCTCAACAGACGCGGGACCTGATGCACTGGAAACGCGAGCCTGATCTAATTGATCGAACAAGCTCAAACGGGAGCGGAGCTTTTTCATTGAAAACAGTTTGCACAGACAGCGCCCTCGAGCACCGCCCGTGCATGCTCCACTCCCAGACAAACTACACAAAGCGAGTGTGTGTCACCCTCGCTTAAATAACGTGGGCAAGGGGACGCACACTGCCTGAATAGCTTCTCTTTTATTCACCATAAATAATACTCTTTTCACGGGACAGACAACACCAAATAGAACAGACAAGATGACATAGAGCGCTTGCTGAAGACCAGAAGCTAACATTTCCTGGTTCCTGTGACCCTTTTGTAGCTTCCGGATCACCGTCACATGCGACGTCACGGGTGACGTTGCACCAATCAAGATTGGAATAGTTCCATAGTTGACTTCAGACGCTTCATGCCGAAGGCATTCCCCAAAGTATCGAGTATCGATGCAGCGGGAGTTCCCTTTACGAAAGGGAACTCCCAGAGTGAAGTGAGGCATTTACCACTTCTAGAAGATCTGCTTCTAAACTGTTTAACACACTTTTGAAGAAAGATGTGGGAAGTGTGTCAAGAGCGCAGGTTGATGTTTTAAGGTGCTGTACGGTTTCTTCCAAAATTTTGGCATCAATTTCTTTGAAATCAGACATAGTAACTACTTTCTCAGGTGGTCTGATCTGTCTGACCCCAGAGCAACTCAAGGATGTGCTGATCACCTTTCTGATATTATTGATTTTCTCAGAGAAGAAAGAAGCAAACTCACTGCACTTGCTGTCTGAGAGCATTTCACTGGGAATCTGGCTTGGGGGGTTTGTCAGTCTCTCTACAGTAGCAAAAAGAGTGCGTGTGTTGTTTAAATTACTGTTTATAATATTTGAGAAGAAAGTCTGTCTAGCTTTGCCTAGTTCCATATTGAAAGCATGAAGGCTGTCTTTGTAGATGTTATAATGGACTACAAGTTTTGTCTTCCGCCACATGCGCTCTGCTTTTCTGCATTGTCTTTTCATATTTTGCACTGCTGTTGAGTTTCTCCAAGGTGCTTTTTGTCTGCCACTCTTCTTCCTGACTTACACAGGAGCAATATCATCAATTGCACTTTTAACTTTTGAGTTAAAAGAATCAAGGAGAAAATCAACAGAGTCTGCAGATATGCTTGGTGTTAAGGATATAGCCTTCATATAGCATTATATAGCCTAATGTAGTGGAGTATACTAGTGGAGTATATTAGTGGAGTAATGTAGTGTAGTAATATAGTGGAGTATATTAGTGTAGTAATGTAGTGGAGTATATTAGCGTAGTAATGTAGTGGAGTATATTAGTGTAGTAATGTAGTGGAGTATATTAGTGTAGTAATGTAGTGGAGTATACTAGTGTAGTAATGTAGTGGAGTATATTAGTGTAGTAATGTAGTGGAGTATACTAGTGTAGTAATGTAGTGGAGTATATTAGTGTAGTAATGTAGTGGAGTATACTAGTGTAGTAATGTAGTGGAGTATACTAGTGGAGTATATTAGTGGAGTAATGTAGTGTAGTAATGTAGTGGAGTATATTAGTGTAGTAATGTAGTGGAGTATATTAGCGTAGTAATGTAGTGGAGTATATTAGTGTAGTAATGTAGTGGAGTATATTAGTGTAGTAATGTAGTGGAGTATACTAGTGTAGTAATGTAGTGGAGTATATTAGTGTAGTAATGTAGTGGAGTATATTAGTGGAGTAATGTAGTGGAGTATATTAGTGTAGTAATGTAGTGGAGTATACTAGTGTAGTAATGTAGTGGAGTATATTAGTGTAGTAATGTAGTGGAGTATACTAGTGTAGTAATGTAGTGGAGTAATGTAGTGGAGTATACTAGTGGAGTATATTAGTGGAGTAATGTAGTGTAGTAATATAGTGGAGTATATTAGTGTAGTAATGTAGTGGAGTATATTAGCGTAGTAATGTAGTGGAGTAATGTAGTGGAGTATACTAGTGGAGTATATTAGTGGAGTAATGTAGTGTAGTAATATAGTGGAGTATATTAGTGGAGTAATGTAGTGGAGTATATTAGTGGAGTAATGTAGTTGAGTTTATTAGTGGAGTAATGTAGTGCAGTATATTGGTGGAGTATATTAGTGGAGTAATGTAGTGCAGTATATTGGTGGAGTTTATTAGTGGAGTAATGTAGTGCAGTATATTGGTGGAGTATATTAGTGGAGTAATGTAGTGGAGTATATAAGTGGAGTATATTAGTGGAGTATATTAGTGGAGCAATGTAGTGGAGTATATAAGTGGAGAATACTAGTGGAGTATATAAGTGGAGTAATGTAGTGGAGTATATAAGACTAGTGGAGTATATAAGTGGAGTATATTAGTGGAGTCATGTAGCGGAGTATATTAGTGGAGTCATGTAGCGGAGTATATTGGTGGAGTAATGTAGTGGAGTATATAAGTGGAGTAATGTAGTGGAGTAATGTAGTGGAGTTTATTAGTGGAGTAATGTAGTGCAGTATATTGGTGGAGTATATTAGTGGAGTAATGTAGTGGAGTATATAAGTGGAGTAATGTAGTGGAGTAATGTAGTGGAGTTTATTAGTGGAGTAATGTAGTGCAGTATATTGGTGGAGTATATTAGTGGAGTAATGTAGTGGAGTATATTAATGGAGTAATGTAGTGGAGTATATTGGTGGAGTAATGTAGTTTAGTATATAAGTGGAGTATATTAGTGGAGTAATGTAGTGGAGTATATTAGCGTAGTAATGTAGTGGAGTATATTAGTGTAGTAATGTAGTGGAGTATATTAGTGTAGTAATGTAGTGGAGTATACTAGTGTAGTAATGTAGTGGAGTATATTAGTGTAGTAATGTAGTGGAGTATACTAGTGTAGTAATGTAGTGGAGTATATTAGTGTAGTAATGTAGTGGAGTATACTAGTGTAGTAATGTAGTGGAGTATACTAGTGGAGTATATTAGTGGAGTAATGTAGTGTAGTAATGTAGTGGAGTATATAAGTGGAGAATACTAGTGGAGTATATTAGTGTAGTAATGTAGTGGAGTATATAAGACTAGTGGAGTATATAAGTGGAGTATATAAGTGGAGTCATGTAGCGGAGTATATTAGTGGAGTAATGTAGTGGAGTTTATAAGTGGAGTATATTAGTGGAGTATATTAGTGGAGTAATGTAGTGGAGTATATTAGTGGAGTCATGTAGCGGAGTATAGTAGTGGAGTATATAAGTAGAGTATATTAGTGGAGTAATGTAGTGGAGTACATAAGTGGAGTATATTAGTGGAGTAATGTAGTGGAGTATATTAGTGGAGTAATGTAGTGGAGTATATAAGTGGAGTAATGTAGTGGAGTATATTAGTGTAGTGGAGTATATTAGTGGAGTAATGTAGTGGAGTATATTAGTGTAGTGGAGTATATTAGTGGAGTAATGTAGTGGAGTATATTAGTGTAGTGGAGTATATTAGTGGAGTAATGCAGTGGAGTATATTAGTGGAGTATAGTGGTGGAGTAATGTTGTGGAGTACATAAGTAGAGTATATTAGTGGAGTAATGTAGTGGAGTAATTTGTGGAGTATATTAGTGGAGTATATTAGTGTAGTGGAGTATATTAGTGGAGTATATTAGTGGGGTAATGTAGTGGAGTATATTAGTGTAGTGGAGTATAGTAGTGTAATGGAGTATATTAGTGTAGTGGAGTATATTAGTGTAATGGAGTATATTAGTGTAGTGGAGTATAGTAGTGTAATGGAGTATATTAGTGTAGTGGAGTATATTAGTGTAATGGAGTATATTAGTGGAGTATATTAGTGGGGTAATGTAGTGGAGTATATTAGTGGAGTATAATAGTGGAGTATATAAGTAGAGTATATTAGTGGAGTAATGTAGTGGAGTATAGTAGTGTAATGGAGTATATTAGTGTAGTGGAGTATATTAGTGTAGTGGAGTATATTAGTGTAATGGAGTATATTAGTGTAGTGGAGTATAGTAGTGTAATGGAGTATATTAGTGTAGTGGAGTATATTAGTGTAATGGAGTATATTAGTGTAGTGGAGTATAGTAGTGTAATGGAGTATATTAGTGTAGTGGAGTATAGTAGTGTAATGGAGTATATTAGTGTAGTGGAGTATATTAGTGTAATGGAGTATATTAGTGTAGTGGAGTATAGTAGTGTAATGGAGTATATTAGTGTAGTGGAGTATATTAGTGTAATGGAGTATATTAGTGTAGTGGAGTATATTAGTGTAATGGAGTATATTAGTGTAGTGGAGTATAGTAGTGTAATGGAGTATATTAGTGTAGTGGAGTATATTAGTGTAA
>JAJAQA010000023.1:31619464-31624464 GCA_021464565.1 Rutilus rutilus | reverse complement strand
GCCCACACTGACAGTACAATAAACACTGTTTTTAAAGTCTTATGTCACGTTTATTTACTGCAGTTACACAACACAACACACATGACCTACATACTGTGCTCATCTACACAAACAGAGACAGGAACTGGGCAGGTAAAGACACATGAGGTCAGAGGTCAACAATTCATTTTAATGGGTTAAATCAAGTAAGATACAGCTCTTTAAGCAGGTAACGAACGACCGTAGCTCTTTACTGCCACCCTGTGTTCAGCATCTCTCTCTCTATTCAATTCAATTCAGTATGAATTAAATGTATGACAAAAAATACATTTTGTATTGCCAAAGCATTAAAACAACATAGAAAATGATTCAGAAAATAATAATAATAATAAAATAAAAAAGACAATAATATATATTCATGGCTAGATATAGCAAAAATAATAATGATAACATAAAACAATAATAATAAAATAAATAAAGAATAATATATATAAATAAAATAAAAATATTATAATACAAAACTCATGTAAAAACTGAACTTAGAAATTGAACATTATAACGTGTGTGTGTCTGACGGGGTGTGTTTTTGGGCGGTGAGTGAGTGTGTTCTCTCTCTCTCTCTTACACACACACACACACACACACACACACACACACACACACACACACACACAATCATTCACCTTCATCATGACTTGCACTTCTGACTGCTGATAATGAGAGCGCGTCCCCTTTAAGAGACGCGTGACGGCGCGTGCGCGTGCTCGAGTGATGAGAAAATAACAATAATATCTCACAGGAATCTGGCGAACACAGTTAATATTAAAGCAGAAAAGGAAGGTTTAATCCTCCATGGTTACTTGTGATCAGTATAGCCGCGTTTCCACCGCAGGAACTTTCCCCAGGAACTAGGAACTTTGGGCTGGTACTCGATGTGTTTACACCGCAGGAACCAGGGTCTAAATGAAGTTCCGGGTAAATATTTCCCCCTCCGATAGTCCCTGCTCACGAGGTAGTACTTTTTCAAAGTTCAGGAACTTTCAGGGGTGGGACTTGTGCGCTGCACAAGCTGATTGGTTGTGTTCACGCCGCATTTTGGTTGGATGACTCCACGCAGCATTTTCTTTATTTTTAACCTCCCTTTTAAAAAGTGGCTTCATGCAGTAAAGTTGTCTGTCTGCAAATATGGAATTTAATAAAAAAAAACTGGTGGACTGGCGACGAGTTTCAGGCTTTATTATTTGGGTATTTGTGGAAGAGGAAACTTTCTGCGCGTTCGTCACAGCCATCTCACGGCCAATGTCCGCAATAGCTGATAACATACAATTTTATATCTAACGTTAGCATTACGAGCTCTGAACACGCTTTACCAGTGCTCGTCTCTTTTCTGCCACAGCTTTTAATATTAAGTCATTATGTTTACACATTGTCATCTATTGCAAGGCAAAATGTTACAAATTTACTATAACAGGATTGAAATAGCGCATTGAGGTTGGTAACAAACAACTATTTACAAGACTGTCACTATTTATGATTGATAGACGGGGTTCAGGCTTTTTTAAAGCGTATTTGCGCAAAAGGAAATTTCTGCGCGTTCGTCCCAGTCATCTCACAACATACCTTGTCTAATTTTATACGCATACGAGCTTTCTGAACACGCTTTAGTATCAGTGCTCGTCTATTTTGTTATGTTAATTACCTCGTTAGTAAACCAATAACTGCAGCACAGTTTGAATCTCCTCCATACTTATAAATGTGGCGCTCAAAACTGATTACTGTCCGTCGCAGACTGGGAGGAGCAGTTGCACGCAGTTTACCTTCCCGGTACTTTAGACCGCGGTGTAAACGCAGAAAGCAACCGGTCTGGGGCAAAAAAGGTTCCTGGGAAAAAAGTTCCTGGGACAAATTGTTCCGGGTAATTTCGGTGGAAAAGCGGCTATACATACTTTTAAACAGAAATCAGTTATTTCAAATTGTACTACGTAATATTTTACAATATGAAAGTTTATAAAAACCTCTGCTTCTGCAATGATATCAGTTCAAAAACAATATATCAGTGAGAGTCAAGGAGCTACAACGACAATATGTCCAGGTATAGTGTACTGTATATTCAATGTCCAGTTCTATAAGCTTTGCACTTTGCAAGTAGGTAACCTACACAGTACAGTATAGTATACAGTAATGACATGATTTACATAAACTTTGTTTTGAGAGTTATGGAATTGGAGGCCAGCCAGGCCCCTCATGAATTCATATACATAGATGAGGCAGGATTCAATCTGGCCAAAAGGCATCGACCTGGACAAAATGTAATGTGAAGGTGGAAGGTTTATGACCATCAGCCACATGACCAGATGTCCCTCCTTGAAGCCATGGATGCTGGCTCCAAGGGTGGATCCGACATACCAAGCAGTTTTATCCCAGGTGCATCGCCTTGGATGATATCAGATGTGATCTTGATGAAAACATGTGGCTTAACCCTAAAGATCGCAGAGATTAGATACAGTAATTTTGTGGGGGGTTTTGTGGGTGTGTTTCATGGATATTTTGTTCACTGTAAGCAATACTGTAAAACTTTTTCTGTTCTATCAAACCGTGTTTCTACTGTACCTCCTGTAGTAAACAGTAAAGGAATAAAAACTTTTTTTTGCTTTTTACTGGAATGCTTATGAATGTGAACAGTACTGTACATGTGGACAGGTCCCAACCAAGAAATTTAGTGTAAAAACGGTGGATTGCATATTTTGCATGCAAATACCTGTAAAACTGAAACATAAAAGTCTATGCAGTTTTAGTAATATCAACAATAGCCAGGATTTTGAAACCTGGTGTACTTTGATTGACTGCATGAATCTTGTGAAGTGAAAACAAGTGTTATTCTTTGACAGAAAAATTTCATTTTGAGTCAGATTTCCAGTGTTTTGGTAAAGTTAGTGTGTGCAGAGAAACATGTGTTCTGTTTTGAAATGAAGAGTTAGTATATATTTAACTAAATGTGTTTTTGAGAAGACAATTAACCATTTGGCCAATTGTGTTTTGTAGGTGTGAGTCTGTGTTAAGAGTTTAGAAAAAGTATCTGAAGTATGGGTAAGCGCTTGTTAGCGATTGAAAAAAACTGTAATGTCATTTACAGACATGAGAGCAGTTTTATTCCACAGTAAACTAAACACAGATCCATCGTTGAGCTTGTAGCTTTAATAGCATTAAACTGGTTATGAAAACAAGTTAATAATGCAGTAATTGTGTCTGCAGCATTCATAATCATAAGATCTATGAAATCATGCAGACAACATATTCTTATTGAAATTCATCATTCAATATACAGACTACACAATAACGGGCTGAGTTATCACTCAAACTACAGACAGTAAATATGAATATTCCATGAAGTAAAGCCAACAAGTATAAAGAGACAATTGGTGAAAATGGCATGAATTCTGGTAAATATAAAAGACACAGAAAGACATTTTAAATATAATATCCAGCGACTCTTCAGTCCGGCAGGGGGCGCTAATGCAGAGTCGAGCTGAACGCCAACAGCCAATCAGAAGAAGAAGAAGATGCGTGACGTATGCGCACACTGCGCACGCGCCAACCGCGGCGGGTAAAATGAAACTGTTAGCAACCGACCGACAGTCCTTAGCAACCGCAGCTTCGGCGTTACCCTGAACAATAGAGCCGCACATTATCTTCCGAACGAGGCGGTTTATTACATGTTCGTCTCGGATTATTGAGTAAATTCTATATAATAGTTCTCCTATGCGGGAGCTGACAGGAGTAAACAACAGACTGAGGATGAGCTCTGTGCCGGTGAGTGCGATTATTAATATCATTATTATAGTTATTATTATTATTATATAGTGCAGTTATTAACCCTTCTGCGTCCTTATGGACATTTATATCTTTTCCAGTTTGTTTTTTTATTATAATTTTGCCTGTGTTAATGTCAAGCATACATTTCGCCACAAGTGTGTATTTTTATTTCACCGCCTGTCCTTTAATAACCCTGTGTACTGTAGCAACACACACATTAATAACCCTGTGTACTGTAGCAACACACACATTAATAACCCTGTGTACTGTAGTAACACACACATTAATAACCCTGTGTACTGTAGCAACACACACATTAATAACCCTGTGTACTGTAGTAACACACACATTAATAACACACACATTAATAACCCTGTGTACTGTAGTAACACACACATTAATAACCCTGTGTACTGTAGTAACACACACATTAATAACCCTGTGTACTGTAGCAACACACACATTAATAACCCTGTGTACTGTAGCAACACACACATTAATAACCCTGTGTACTGTAGTAACACACACATTAATAACCCTGTGTACTGTAGTAACACACACATTAATAACCCTGTGTACTGTAGTAACACACACATTAATAACCCTGTGTACTGTAGCAACACACACATTAATAACCCTGTGTACTGTAGTAACACACACATTAATAACCCTGTGTACTGTAGTAACACACAAATTAATAACCCTGTGTACTGTAGTAACACACACATTAATAACCCTGTTTAGTGTAGTAACACACACATTAATAACCCTGTGTACTGTAGTAACACACACATTAATAACCCTGTGTACTGTAGTAACACACACATTAATAACCCTGTTTAGTGTAGTAACACACACATTAATAACCCTGTTTAGTGTAGTAACACACACATTAATAACCCTGTGTACTGTAGTAACACACACATTAATAACCCTGTGTACTGTAGCAACACACACATTAATAACCCTGTGTACTGTAGTAACACACACATTAATAACCCTGTGTACTGTAGTAACACACACATTAATAACCCTGTGTACTGTAGCAACACACACATTAATAACCCTGTTTAGTGTAGTAACACACACATTAATAACCCTGTGTACTGTAGTAACACACACATTAATAACCCTGTGTACTATAGTAACACACACATTAATAACCCTGTTTAGTGTAGTAACACACACATTAATAACCCTGTTTAGTG
>JAJAQA010000023.1:31589464-31614464 GCA_021464565.1 Rutilus rutilus | reverse complement strand
GTCTACTCCCAGTGGGACGCGCCTGGAACACCTTCCCGGGAAGGCGTCCAGGAGGCATCCGGAACAGATGCCCGAGCATTTTTGACAGTGAGAGACCTATCCCCGACCCGGAGGCGCAGGGAAGCGACCCTCTCGTTCACCGGGGTGAACTCCAACACATGGCTGCTGAGCTGGGGGACTAGAAGCAAACCCACACCAGCCCGCTGCCTCTCACCATGGGCAACTCCAGAGTGGTGAAGAGTCCATCCTCTCTCGAGGAGTGTGGTTGCAGAGCCCAAGCTGTGCGTAGAGGTGATCCCGACTATCTCTAGTCGGAACCTCTCAACCTCACGCACAATCTCAGGCTCCTTCCCCGCCAGCGGGGTGACGTTCCACGTCCCTAGAGCTAGTTTCCGTGCCCAGGGATCGGGCTGTCGAGTCCCCCGCCTTCGACTGCCGCCCGATTCTCTAAGCACCGGCCCCTTACGGTCCCTCCTGTAGGTGGTGAGCCCACGGGAAGGCGGCCCCACATCGCTCCTTCGGGCTGAGCCCGGCCGGACCCCATGGGGAGAGACCCGGCCACCAGGCGCTCGCATAAGAGCCCCAACCCCAGGCCTGGCTCCAGGGTGGGGCCCCGGCTGCGCCGTACCGGGCGACGTCACGGCCCTTAGATTTAATTTCTTCATAAGGGGTTTCTGAACCGCTCTTAGTCTGACCCGTCGCCTAGGACCTGTTTGCCTTGGGAGACCCTACCAGGGGCATATAGCCCCGGACAACATAGCTCCTAGGGTCATTCGGGTACTCAAACCCCTCCACCACGTTAAGGTGGCAGTTCAAGGAGGGGCAAAACTAGTCCCAAACTAGTTTTTGTTAATACAATCTTGGTATGTACCACCACAGTCATATAAAAATATACAAAATAACCAGTAAGTGGCATTTTGTTATGGAAACAAACAACAATTAGGCTACCATGGTGATACACAATACTTAGAAGAACTGGTAAAGAAACATGGAAACTGCTCCTGATAAATAGCAACACACATGACGTACCAATAACGTAATTTATTGGTATTTTACTTTTATTTCTTAACTTACTAATTTACGACGTTGCATTCTCGTATGTCTTCTGCGCTTTAGTGTAGTGATACAGCGCGCTCCGGCGCATTTGCGCGTGCAGTTGAAGAGTGCGCGCTACTGCAGTATAGCGGCTGAGAGACAGGACAGTCCGTGTTTCTGAGGTGACTGAGAGACTATGCGCTGCTTGTTGTCTTTGAGCTACTGGCGCGTCACGCATGGCGACGACGTCACAGATAGGCAGACTGAATCGAGTAACGTTTAACGCCTTTATCATTAAAAGTGCTAAGAAAAAACATCCATATAAAGTCTGACGTGCTTAAATCCAATGCGTTATTTCCTAGTATCGATACAATCGATTCATTACCTTTTAAAACGATGTTAAATCGATATATGTCGTCCGGAAGGCCAACTTGCCGAGCACAGATCGATGTAGTTGGATCGTAGGAATATAAATCGATACATCGATCTAGTTGATGAATCGTTACACCCCTAATAATTTGACATGGTTTAGTGTAAAATTTTTGCCCATATTTTGGAAAATGTAGTTTTAAAAGTAAAAAAATATAATTTTAGCCACTAGATGGCTATAGAGCTCCACTGTTTGCTATTCGACTAACTCAGGGGTCGGCAACCCAAAATGTTGAAAGAGCCATATTGGACAAAAAAAAAAAAAAAAATTCTGTCTGGAGCCGCAAAAAATTAAAAGCCTTAAATAAGCCTTATAATGAAGGCAACACATGCTGTAAGTGTCTATATTAGCTTTATTAGCCCCCTAGTATCAAAATGATAAGTAGGCTACAAATACATAATGAGCATTCATGATTAAATGTTTATTTTACCTGCAGCACATCCTGGAGAGAATGACGCACCACGTGACTACTCTGCTGTACGATGGTGCTTTAAGTTTAATTATGACCGCCGCTAGCATAGCTAGCGAAAGCGGTCATATAGGGATTGTCAAAGTTTGTTTTTTTTGACATCTACTTTCGTCAACGATACCAGGGACACCGAAACACCGGGGAACATGAAATTTGGTGGGCATGTAGCCCCACTAGACTTTTACAGAAAAATTTCGTTTGGTCCCCGGGGTCCCCATGTGTATGATTAACTTGACATCCTCTGGGGGTATGCTAAGTTTCATAGAATTTCATCCATGGGGGGGTATAAAATAAATTTATTTATGTGCACATTTAGTGACTGTACACTCATCGGCCTGTAGATGGTGCTGTTGAGCGAAGGGTTGCTGGTTTAGGATTAGAGGTCGACCGATATGGTTTTTTTCAGGCCGATGCCGATACCGATCTTTTGAAATCCGGGTCGGCCGATGGCCGATTAATGCAGCCGATTTATTTGGGCCGATTATGTGCTTGTTTTTAACCTCTATTTGAAAGATAAAATGTAACACAAATAATTATTTAAGATAGACAAGATTTCTCAACAAAAACATTTATTGAACACTTGACCAATCTGCACTTGTACAAAAGACAAAAAGACCTTGAGATATGTTTGGTAATTGTACCTGAATTAATTAATTTGCTACATTTCAGATTAATACATTTTTTTTTCCTTAATTTTAATTAACAGTAATGAAACACTTTGCAGTTTGAATGATGTCTTGTAGGCTAGGCTATAAACAAAATTACTGAGTATGTTTTTATGTTTCCACTGTTTGATCGCATCCGCGCCACACACACACACACACACGCGCGCACACACACACACACACACACACGCGCGCTATTTTTCGATCGCGCCCGCGCCCCTCTCTCCCTCTTCCTCTCCCTCTCTCACACACACCATATTCCAGCATTGCCATCTTTACATCGCAGTCTGCTTCAGAGCTAAAGCGGAGCTACAGATTAGGTGTCCCCAAAGAACCCGCGTATCTAACAGTACGTTCCGCATTACATGAATTCATTTTGCACGCGAGTTTTATTTATTTTTATACCATGTATTCTCCGTGTTAATTTATACACCGAACCGTGACGCCCGTACCGTTTCGGTTCAATACGAATACATGTACCGTTCCACCCCTAGTCTACAGTGAAATACAGTCACACATTACACTGTTTGGCCAGCATTTTAACCGTGTTTAATCCAGCTACAAGCTAACGGTATGCTAAATTTAGCTGCTGACTAGCGTCATGTTTCTAACGTCCGTTTTCAGAGCATCCAAGAGAAGCACAGGCATAACAGTAGCACCGAAATGAAGCACAGAAATCCGCACTGATATTCGGTCCGGTAAATAACGGTCGTTAAGGCACCAGTGCCGTATTAGCACCGGTGTTGCCGGGTCTGTCTGTAGCTACCCAACCCTAGCGATGATGACGCTAGCAAAGCAAAGCCAGTCCTTCACTAACCTATAGTGCGTTAGCCACTTTTTTTATTACTTATTTCTCTGCATTGAGTAACCCTCTAAAATATAAGACACACAAAACAGAACAAATAAAAGTCTCAGATTCTCTGTCTGTAATTGCAAAATTCTTGCTTACTTATTGTGACATGATAGCAACCCTTCTGCTGTGCTAATGCAACCTCAACTACGCTATCAATATCCAAAGTAGCCGAACGTCATGTCGCCTGTTCATATTTTTTCTCGTAGCTGGCAGTAACATATCAAAAGGTTTTAATTAAATATAAAGGAGTTTTCTCCAAGGAACTTAGCTCCTTCCTTAGGCACTGGATGAGGTCTGCTCACTCTGCTGGAGAATGACTCTAGGCGCAGGGTGCGTCGAACACGTGTTCCACAACAACAACAACACTAGGCTGCCCACAGATGCGCCCGCCTAATAATCGGCTTGATATACTGGATATTGGCCGATGCCGATTATGTTAAAAAATGCAAAAAATCGGCCGATCAATCGGCTGACCGATTAATCGGTCGATCTCTATTTAGGATGATACTGTCACACACACACATGCAGGAATACAAACAAACGCAAGCATGCACACACACTGACATCCACACGCACAGACACACACACACAAACACACACGCGCACACACATGTACGCACGCATACATACACGCACAGACACACACAGACACACACATACACAAACACACACACATACACACACACACACACAGACAGACAGACATGCACATACTACTACTTTTTTTAGGTATCAGCCATATACCCGATTTACCAATACCCAATGTGTTATGCTTGGGCAGTACACTAATGAGGTGGGTGGGACATGTTTCATGCCATGTTAGATCACATCCTGAGAGTCTACGCTTTCAGAAAATATATAGTTTATATTATTATTTATTTGTTCTTCCCTTTTATTATACAACAGTTTCAACATTATGCATGTGACAGTTAGACTTATATTGGTAGATACAATGCCTTAAACATAGATAAAATTAGTATCAGTGAATTAATTTACATAACTTTTAATGTAACCTCTGTCCTCTGATTCTTGCAAAATCCTCACATTTCATATAATATTTTACATCCTATGAATACATTTTAGCAGCGTTATGGACATAACATGAAATACACACACTTTACAAGTGTCCTACAAACTCTGTAAATTATTAAACAAACTACCAATGTAGCATGAAAAAGACTTGCTTGAACACAATAAGTGTGTTTTTGAAACTCATTTTTATAATACATTATGTAGGGAAAACCACTGTTATGAATGTGACATTTTCACATTACGGATGTTAAGTGTCTAAACTAATGACTTTTGATATAAAACTTAAATAGTAATAGCAAATAATTACAAAACTCTGAATTATCCATGATCCACAGGAATACTCCAGACAGTCTTTTAAAATATACAACTTATATACATAAACACGCAATACAGCCAAATTGCTCCACGTCATTTATTTTTGTGGAAAGCCAGTGCAGGCCTGAGCGGCGCTCATATTTTGTACCGCCATGCGGTACATCTAGTTTCCATTATAATTTTAATGTATTATGTTTCGTTTTATTTATTCGTGTATTATTTTTACAACGTTGAAAAACTTTAAGAATGTTTGTCATGTTTTTCCTCCTACAGAAATTATATTAAAACAAAAAATATTTTTTCCATTTTCATATTTTTGAAAAAGCTCCAGGGAGCCACTAGGGCGGCGCTTAAGAGCCACGGGTTGCTGACCCCCGGACTAACTGAAAGATATCTTTTCACAAGTTTTTCCAGTTGGATTCATATCTAAATATGACGAGATCACAATTATAACAATAAAAATGACTTTTTTTTTGTCAAAGTTTAGCCTTTTTTGTACTGAAATTATGTATTTTTTCAATAATGTTACATTATGATTAGAATAAAACCTGAAAAAAATAAAAGTTGAGTTTTTAGAGTTTATTATTTATTTCAAACTTTTTTTTTTCATATAATTGTACAAATGTAATCTATACTTCAGTTACTAACAGAACAGATATACAGTTATATTATATATTGAGTACAAATACATGACATGAACATCAAAATGCAATGAACTGAACAGCAATAACAAATGAGCAAATAAAGCAGTAACTTTTGTCTCTCTCTCTCTCTCTCTCTCTGTGTGTGTGTGTGTGTGTGTGTGTGTGAGCATCATCATTTTGCATTGTGAATGTTTTTAGCATTGTTAGAAGTGTGCCACTTCATTTCTGTCTGTGTGTGTTCTGCGCTGTTTCTATGCGGGTCTCCAGAGACCCTGAAGACCACAAGTGTGACTATTCTTTTCACGCTAACATAAAAACAGATATCATTACAATTATTTTTTTTTTATTGTAGATCTGGAAAGGGTTGAGAGCCGTACAAAGTTTCATGCCATTTGGACAAAGAGACATTTTTTTAAAAATTCAGCAAGTCATTTGCGGATGAAAGAGACCCTGAAGACCATCAGAGCGCTAAAATGAGATCAAACTTCAGTCTGTGATACAAAGCTTTAACATTTTCATGACAGGTTTTTGTCATGGACGTTAGTGTGGGACAGTTCAGTTACTCTCAGTTACTTTCAGTTACTCTCAATTTCTCTCAGTTACTCTCAGTTACTCTCAGTTTCTCTCAGTTACTCTCAGTTACTCTCAGTTTCTCAGTTTCTCAGTTACTTTCAGTTACTCTCAGTTACTCTCAGTTTCTCTCAGTTACTCTCAGTTACTCTCAGTTTCTCTCAGTTACTCTCAGTTACTCTCAGTTTCTCAGTTTCTCAGTTACTTTCAGTTACTCTCAGTTACTCTCAGTTTCTCTCAGTTACTCTCAGTTACTTTCAGTTACTCTCAGTTTCTCTCAGTTACTCTCAGTTTCTCTCAGTTACTCTCAGTTTCTCTCAGTTACTCTCAGTTACTCTCAGTTTCTCAGTTATTTTCAGTTACTCTCAGTTACTCTCAGTTTCTCTCAGTTACTCTCAGTTACTTTCAGTTACTCTCAGTTTCTCTCAGTTACTCTCAGTTTCTCTCAGTTACTTCCAGTTACTCTCAGTTACTTTCAGTTACTCTCAGTTTCTCTCAGTTACTCTGTTTCTCTGTTACTCTCAGTTTCTCTCAGTTACTTTCAGTTTATCTCAGTTACTCTCAGTTTCTCTCAGTTTCTCTCAGTTACTCTCAGTTACTCTCAGTTTCTCTCAGTTTCTCTCAGTTTCTCTCAGTTACTCTCAGTTACTCTCAGTTTCTCTCAGTTACTCTCAGTTTCTCTCAGTTTCTCTCAGTTACTCTCAGTTTCTCTCAGTTACTCTCAGTTACTCTCAGTTTCTCTCATTTACTCTCAGCTTCTCTCTGTTTCTCTCAGTTACTCCCAGTTACTCTCAGTTACTCTCAGTTACTCTCAGTTACTCTCAGTTTCTCTCAGTTACTCTCAGTTACTCCCGCAAACATACTCTCAGTTTCTCTCAGTTACTCCCGCAAACATACTCTCAGTTACTCTCAGTTACTCTCAGTTGCTCCCGCAAACATTCTCTCAGTTTCTCTCAGTTACTCTCAGTTACTCTCCCTCACGTCGGCCCAAACCCGTAAGACCGTCCTCCATAGACTGCAATGTTATTATACCACTTTCAAGGCCCAGAAACATGGTTAAAATAGTCCCTGTGACTCCGCTGGCTCAACCTTAATGCTATGAAGCGATGAGAATACTTCCTGTGCGCGAAAACACCCCAGAAAGAACGACTTTATTCAACAATCTCTTCTTCCTTGTGAGTCTCTGATGACGATGATGTTGTAAACGCAGTGAAACACTTCCTGGTTAGAACGCCGGCTCACTATTGGCCGGATCCTGCGTCACGTGACCAGCGTCAGAGACTCACATGGAAGAGTAGAAACTGTTGAATAAAGTCATTATTTTTGTTAGTTTTTTGCACACAAATAGAATTGTGTTTGATGTTTCTGTGATTGTGTTTCAGGAGGACCCGACGCTGGAGCGGCACTTTAAGGGTCACAGAGATGATGTCACGAGCCTGGACTTCAGTACCAGCACCAAGCAGATCGGTACACACACACACTTCACACACACTACAGGAACACACACACACACACACACACACACACAGACTACAGAAACACACACACACACATCTCAGAGAGGGCAGGGCAACCTGTCACTCACAGGAGATCCACCAATAGCAAACCACAACCATCCAATCAATTCCCCACGGACACAATCAAGCCCCGCCCACATTTGTTATTGTGGCAGAACAGCGCAGCTTCTCTTTCATGCTGAGTTTAACTGGTCTCCACTGTTTCTCTAAGCCTCATGTGAGTGTGTGTTTGTGTGGGTGTGTGTGTTCCTCTCAGCCTCGGGCTCCATGGACGCGTGTGTGATGATCTGGAACATGAAGCCTCAGACGAGGGCCTACAGGTTTGTGGGACACAAGGATGCGGTGACGAGTGTTGAGTTCTCTCCCTCCGGTCATCTGCTGGCCTCAGCCTCCCGAGACAAGACGGTGCGCCTCTGGGTGCCCAGCGTGTGAGTCTCAATATATCTCAACATAATCTCAACATAATCTCAATATAATCTCAGTATATCTCAATATAATCTCAATATATCTCAATATAATCTTAATATAATCACAATACAATCTCAATATATTTCAATATAATAATAATAATAATAATAATATGTTTATTTTATATAGCGCCTTTCTGAGGACTCAAGGTCGCTTTACAATAATTACAATTACACATAACATAGAAACATGACATATGGCGCTTTTCCATTACCAGTCCCAGCTCGACTCGACTCGACTCGACTCGACTCAGCTCGGCTCGGCTCGCTTTTCGCTCCGTTTTCCATTGCAGATAGTACCTCCACAATAGTACCTGGTCGTCATAGCGACACCGCAGGAAACTGCCGTGACTTAATCTTTTACGCGAGACGCGCGAGATACACCCGCTACCTACACACACAGGACAATGGAGGAAATCGAGTGTATGCTGTTTTTGGATGTTTTGTTTTTGTTTTTGCGGTTTTTTATTCAGGATACTGCGTCTGGCGCGTGCAATGATGACGCAGTGAATAGTGACGATTCTCTCTGACCAATCAGCAGTCTGCCATGCTTTCACGTCACATTTTAGTATCGCCTCAGCTCGCCTCAGCCCGCTTAGAACCGCGCCGGAGGTGGTACGAAAAAAAGTACCTGGAAGCAGGTACAGGTACAACTTTTACACAGTGGAAAACCAAACAGAGCCGAGTCGAGTCGAGCCGAGCCGAGCCGAGGCGAGCTGGTACTGTGTAGTGGAAAAGCGCCAATAGAGACGATACATATAAACTGTGAAGGATAACATAGTAGAGGTATAGTACATAGAATCAGAACATTCAGGGGTCAGGGAAACAAGTGACAAAAAGATGTGTTTTAATGTGGGTTTTGAAGTCTTGTAGTGATGAGAGATTGCGGATTTGTTGTGGAATTGAATTCCAAAGAGTTGGTGCAGCTGTGCAAAAAGCCCTTCCACCAAATGATGATAGTTTGTGCCGTGGGATTGTCAACAGACCGGTATCAGATGATCTAAGTGTGCGGACAGGTGTGTATGTATGGATGAGGTCAGAGATATAGTTTGGGGCAAGACCATGGAGTGCTTTGAATGTAATAAGGAGTATCTTGTACTGAATGCGATAGCGGATGGGTAACCAATGTAGACTGCGTAAGATGGGAGTAATGTGGGAAGATTTCTTAGTGTAAGTGAGGACTCTGGCGGCAGAGTTCTGGAGATATTGAATTTTATTTAATGATGAGTTTGGTAGGCCATAGAAAAGAGAATTGCAGTAGTCAAGCCGTGAACTGAGGAAAGCATGAACTAGGGTCTCAGCATCACTGATGGTAAGAAATGGACGTAAGCGTGCAATATTGCGAAGGTGGAAGAAGGCAGATTTAGTGAGCGAGGAGATGTGAGGAAGAAAGGAAAGAGAGGAATCAAAGATTATACCCAGGTTTTTGACAGTGGTGGAAGGTTGAACCGGAACTCCAGCAATATTGAAATTGTCAACACAGACCCGGGATGTAGTTTGAGGTGAACCAATAAGAAGTAAATCTGTTTTGTCTGTGTTGAGTTTGAGAAAATTACTGGTCATCCAAGCATTTATTTCATCAATACAAGCTGATATGGAAAGCGTTGGGAAAGGAGCATTGCGTTGGGAATGGATGTATAGTTGGGTATCGTCTGCATAACAGTGGAATTTGAAGCCATGATGACGGATGATATCACCTAGTGGAAGCATGTAGATAATGAAGAGAAGAGGCCCAAGAACAGAACCCTGAGGAACACCGTGCAGGACAGAGGCAGAAGTGGACTTTGACTGGCGGATGGAGATGTAATGCTGGCGATCAGACAGGTAGGAGGTGAACCAGGATAGGGCAGTTCCAGAAATACCAAGAGCAGAGAGTCGTGAAATGAGAATACTATGAGAGATTGTATCAAATGCAGAGGAAATGTCTAGGAGAATTAGAATACTGGTGGAGCCGGAGTCAGTGGCCACAAGGAGATCATTAACAACCCTAAGAAGTGCAGTCTCAGTGCTGTGAAGGGTGCGAAAACCAGATTGAAAACATTCATAAAGGTTGTTGGATGACAAGTGAGTTTGAAGTTGAGCAGCAACCACTTTCTCAAGCAGTTTTGAAAGAAATGGTAAATTAGAAATAGGTCGATAGTTGGCCATGTCAGAGGGGTCGAGGCCAGGTTTCTTTAGGACAGGAGTGACGGCAGCAGTTTTAAGTTCCAGAGGAAAAACACCAGTGCTTAGAAGTTGAGTGATGAGAAGTGAAATCGACGGTGAAATAACGGGTGCACATTTTTTGAGTAGAGTAGTAGGAGCAGGATCAAGATGACAGGAAGATGAGTTTGCTTTGTTAATTAACTCAGAGATATAAGCAGGGGTATATTAATATAATCTCAGTATATCTCAATATACCCTCCTGTCATCTGCTAGCCTCAGCCTGTCAGTAAGAATCCAACTACTAACATGGCCAAGACCAAAGAGCTGTCCAAAGACACTAGAGACAAAATTGTACACCTCCACAAGGCTGGAAAGGGCTACGGGGAAATTGCCAAGCAGCTTGGTGAAAAAAGGTCCACTGTTGGAGCAATCATTAGAAAATGGAAGAAGCTAAACATGACTGTCAATCTCCCTCGGACTGGGGCTCCATGCAAGATCTCACCTCGTGGGGTCTCAATGATCCTAAGAAAGGTGAGAAATCAGCCCAGAACTACACGGGAGGAGCTGGTCAATGACCTGAAAAGAGCTGGGACCACCGTTTCCAAGGTTACTGTTGGTAATACACTAAGACGTCATGGTTTGAAATCATGCATGGCACGGAAGGTTCCCCTGCTTAAACCAGCACATGTCAAGGCCCGTCTTAAGTTTGCCAATGACCATTTGGATGATCCAGAGGAGTCATGGGAGAAAGTCATGTGGTCAGATGAGACCAAAATAGAACTTTTTGGTCACAATTCCACTAAACGTGTTTGGAGGAAGAAGAATAATGAGTACCATCCCAAGAACACCATCCCTACTGTGAAGCATGGGGGGTGGTAGCATCATGCTTTGGGGGTGTTTTTCTGCACATGGGACAGGGCGACTGCACTGTATTAAGGAGAGGATGACCGGGGCCATGTATTGCGAGATTTTGGGGAACAACCTCCTTCCCTCAGTTAGAGCATTGAAGATGGGTCGAGGCTGGGTCTTCCAACATGACAATGACCCGAAGCACACAGCCAGGATAACCAAGGAGTGGCTCTGTAAGAAGCATATCAAGGTTCTGGCGTGGCCTAGCCAGTCTCCAGACCTAAACCCAATAGAGAATCTTTGGAGGGAGCTCAAACTCCGTGTTTCTCAGCGACAGCCCAGAAACCTGACTGATCTAGAGAAGATCTGTGTGGAGGAGTGGGCCAAAGTCCCTCCTGCAGTGTGTGCAAACCTGGTGAAAAACTACAGGAAACGTTTGACCTCTGTAATTGCAAACAAAGGCTACTGTACCAAATATTAACATTGATTTTCTCAGGTGTTCAAATACTTATTTGCAGCTGTATCATACAAATAAATAGTTAAAAAATCATACATTGTGATTTCTGGATTTTTTTTTTTAGATTATGTCTCTCACAGTGGACATGCACCTACGATGACAATTTCAGACCCCTCCATGATTTCTAAGTGGGAGAACTTGCAAAATAGCAGGGTGTTCAAATACTTATTTTCCTCACTGTATCTCTATATAATCTCAAAACAGGGTGCTGGAGGGTTCATGGGAGTTTGCCCAACCAGTCCACATGTGCTTTGTGGATTTGGAGAAGGCATTCGACTGTGTACCTCGCGGCGGCCTGTGGAGGGTGCTCCGGGAGTATGGGGTCCGGGGTCCTTTGCTAAGGGCTGTCCGGTCCCTGTACGACCGGAGCAGGAGCTTGGTTCGCATTGCCGGCAGTAAGTCAGATTTCTTCCCGGTGCATGTTGGACTCCGGCAGGGCTGCCCTTTGTCACCGGTTCTGTTCATAATTTTTATGGACAGAATTTCTAGGCGCAGCCAGGGGCCTGAGGGTGTCAGGTTTGGGGACAACACGATTTCATCTCTGCTCTTTGCGGATGATGTTGTCGTGTTGGCCCCTTCAGACCAGGACCTTCGGCATGCACTGGGACGGTTTGCAGCCGAGTGTGAAGCGGCTGGGATGAGAATCAGCACCTCCAAATCCGAGGCCATCGTCCTCAGTCGGAAAAGGGTGGCTTGCCCACTTCAGGTTGGTGGAGAGTTCCTGCCTCAAGTGGAGGAGTTTAAGTATCTTGGGGTTTTGTTCATGAGTGAGGGAAGGATGGAACGGGAGATTGACAGACGGATCGGTGCAGCTTCTGCAGTAATGCAGTCGACGTACCGGTCTGTCGTGGTGAAGAAAGAGCTGAGCCGCAAGGCGAAGCTCTCGATTTACCGGTCAATCTACGTTCCTACTCTCACCTATGGTCATGAGCTTTGGGTCATGACCGAAAGGACAAGATCCCGGATACAGGCGGCCAAAATGAGCTTTCTCCGCAGGGTGGCTGGGCGATCCCTTAGAGATAGGGTGAGAAGCTCGGTCAGATAGAGCCGCTGCTCCTCCACATCAAGAGGGGTCAGCTGAGGTGGCTTGGGCATCTGTTCCGGATGCCTCCTGGACGCCTTCCCGGGAAGGTGTTCCGGGCGCGTCCCACTGGGAGGAGACCCCGGGGAAGATCTAGGACACACTGGAGAGACTATGTCTCCCGGCTGGCCTGGGAACACCTCGGTGTCCCCGCGGAAGAGCTAGAGGAAGTGTCTAGGGAGAGGGAAGTCTGGGCATCTCTGCTTAGACTGCTACCACCGTGACCCGGCCCCGGATAAGCGGAAGAAGATGACATGACATTACATGATCTCAAAACATCTCGATATATCTCAATATAATCTCAATACATCTCAATATAATCTCAATAGTATCTCAATATAATCTCAATATATCTCAATATAATCTCAATAGTATCTCAATATAATTTCAATATATCTCATAATCTCAATATATCTCAATATAATCTCAATATAATTTCAATATATCTCAATATAAATTCAATACAACTAAATATATCTCTGTAATCTCAATATATCTCACTATATCTCAATATAATTTCAATATATCTCAAAATAATCTCAATCTCAATATTATCTTAATATATCTCAATATTAACTCAATATAGCCCAATATAACTCAATATAATCTCAGTATTATCTCAATATACACTCACCTAAAGGATTATTAGGAACACCTGTTCAATTTCTCATTAATGCAATTATCTAATCAACCAATCACATGGCAGTTGCTTCAATGCATTTAGGGGTGTGGTCCTGGTCAAGACAATCTCCTAAACTCCAAACTGAATGTCAGAATGGGAAAGAAAGGTGATTTAAGCAATTTTGAGCGTGGCATGGTCGTTGGTGCCAGACGGGCCGGTCTGAGTATTTCACAATCTGCTCAGTTACTGGGATTTTCATGCACAACCATTTCTAGGGTTTACAAAGAATGGTGTGAAAAGGGAAAAACATCCAGTATGCGGCAGTCCTGTGGGCGAAAATGCCTTGTTGATGCTAGAGGTCAGAGGAGAATGGGCCGACTGATTGAAGCTGATAGAAGAGCAACTTTGACTGAAATAACCACTCGTTACAACCGAGGTATGCAGCAAAGCATTTGTGAAGCCACAACACGCACAACCTTGAGGCGGATGGGCTACAACAGCAGAAGACCCCACCGGGTACCACTCATCTCCACTACAAATAGGAAAAAGAGGCTACAATTTGCACGAGCTCACCAAAATTGGACAGTTGAAGACTGGAAAAATGTTGCCTGTTCTGATAAGTCTCGATTTCTGTAGAGACATTCAGATGGTAGAGTCAGAATTTGGCGTAAACAGAATGAGAACATGGATCCATCATGCCTTGTTACCACTGTGCAGGCTGGTGGTGGTGGTGTAATGGTGTGGGGGATGTTTTCTTGGCACACTTTAGGCCCCTTAGTTCCAACTGGGCATCGTTTAAATGCCACGGCCTACCTGAGCATTGTTTCTGACCATGTCCATCCCTTTATGACCACCATGTACCCATCCTCTGATGGCTACTTCCAGCAGGATTATGCACCATGTCACAAAGCTCGAATCATTTCAAATTGGTTTCTTGAACATGACAATGAGTTCACTGTACTAAAATGGCCCCCACAGTCACCAGATCTCAACCCAATAGAGCATCTTTGGGATGTGGTGGAACGGGAGCTTCGTGCCCTGGATGTGCATCCCACAAATCTCCATCAACTGCAAGATGCTATCCTATCAATATGGGCCAACATTTCTAAAGAATGCTTTCAGCACCTTGTTGAATCAATGCCACGTAGAATTAAGGCAGTTCTGAAGGCGAAAGGGGGTCAAACACAGTATTAGTATGGTGTTCCTAATAATCCTTTAGGTGAGTGTATCTCAATGTAATCTCAAAATATCTCAATATGATCTCAATATTAAATATACAGCTCCATCTGCAGATTGTTGAATTTGCACACAGCTGATACTTATTGTGTTACTCAATAAATATTCATCCATGACATTTAATATTTTGACTTTCATCACTATTTATGTCTTTCACGAGTTCACATCTACATATAATTAGTACAATAAGTTTATGCGTATTTGGCGTGCTGTCCGGGGGGAGGGCTCCGAGCTCGGAGTTAGGCCCGAACCCAGAGTACTCCCCCCAGTTGGTAAGTGTAGATGGAACTGTAAGTGAGGAGATGGGGTGGAGGAGGGATGCTGACAAACTTTCAATGAACAGAGATAGGTCTGCTGTGAATTTATACTTTGTCATTGAGTTGATTACTGATTAATCTCCAGCTGTGCATAATTTGGTTAATTATCTGAACCTGCTCCTCCCGAACTTTGTTAATAAAACATCATTTCACGAGTTCACATCTACATATAATTAGTACAATAAGTTTATGCGTATTTGGCGTGCTGTCCGGGGGGAGGGCTCCGAGCTCGGAGTTAGGCCCGAACCCAGAGTACTCCCCCCATAAAAGCCAGGTAAGCGCAGGACAGCAATCGTAAAATGATGTGGAATTAATCCCCCCAAAAGTGCAGGGCATGAGAAGGTATTTACTAAAAACGAGCTTGACTGTTCGACCGGGAGGGCTCTCGCGACATCCGACGGGAACTTGGATGCTCACGGCATCGGACGGATAAGCCCATTCGGCAGTTGAACTGTCAACTCGATGACGCAAGATTTTTACGAGCGTGATTTGATAAAGAGTTTAGCCATTCAACTGGGAGGGCCCTCACAGCGTCCGACGGGAACTTGGATGCTCACGGCATCGGATGGGTAGGCCTCGCCAGTGGAAGGGAGGGCGCCCGCTGGACTCTGTCGGGGGGCTCGACCGGCGCTTCGAAGGGGGCTGGGACACGGGAACAGAACCCTCGCGGCCCGACGAATGGGGAGCCCACACAGCGACACGAGCGCGGCCGCCCCACGACGACTAAGACGGGCAGACTCTCACTGCGATTCGAACGGGAGGGCTCGATCAGCGCTTCGGAAGGGAGGCAGAGCCCGGCCCTTGAACGAGGAGCCGTTACGTGTGCGAACGGGGGAGCCTGCCATTGTTTGTAAAAAATACGCTGTATTGTAGATGTTTATTGTATCGAGCTAGAACGCAGCGAACCAAATGATACTGGAAGTGGGTTGGAACTTGGTACTGGTACTGAGAGTGACAATGGATGGAGCGCAGCAGGTGATGGAAATGAATGATTTAATTATGGCTTGGTGAGCGTTTTGATGTGGAAGCGGCTGGATCTGATGTAGGTTTTGAACGCTTCTGATGTGGGCCGAGTAGGGATTTGAACATTGAACGTTTATACTGCAGTAAATCAAACGAGAGTGGTACAGTAGGATGGGGGTTGGCGGATTGAAAATATAACGAAGTGACCTTTTTGCTCGATCAGTTTACTACTTGTTTAATGAAGAAAATATGGTTTCGATATCTACGATCTGTAAATCTGAGATTGAAGGATGGGTATTTGAGTCGACGTTAGATGTGATAGTCAATTTGGAGCGGTGGAGAAAAACCGAAGACAGCTAGGACAGACGTGCTTCCAGTGTGCAGACGGAGTTGGTGGAATGGTATGCGAGACAGAGTGTTGGAATACATTTGGTGAGTATGTCAATTGCAATAGATTGACTGGTATCCGGACGAGTGGGATAAGTTCTTGAATCCTTTAATGAGCAGGGATGTTTGAGATTTATGGCGGGGGCAGGCTTACCGTAGACTAATTTATTGAAAACTGCATGCTGGTTAGATAGCTCTATTAAGCTTTTTATGCTTCTGGCACCAACGTCCCGAATTTCTGGAAAGAGTAATGGGAGAGAGTCAGCGATTTGATTTTGTGCTCGTGGAACGTGTTTGGCAGTTATTACAAACTAATCAAGCGGAGTTCCAGATGAGGCATCTGAGGACTGGCAATTAACGCGGGTGAGTAAGAACGACCTTTGTTGATGCAGTGCATAGTTTAGTTTGTCGCGATGGACCAGGATTCTGTTAGTTGACCACTTTCCCCCCTGAGAAAGCCATGACGACGATTAGAAGGAGCTGTCAACGGCTTAAATCGAGGGGGAGAGAGATGTAATCGAAGAAAAAGGTTAAGCCATTCCACTGATTAGAGTAAGTTATCCATAAACTCAGGGCGAGGAGGTGTGTGATGAAAGGGCGGCCTTGCGGAATTATGTGTATAGCATGGTTTAGGTGGCCGAGCGGCGAGAAGAATTCGTGTTTGGAATTATTTGGGCAGTCTATGAGGTTGGACGAAAAGGACTGCCTCCGCTGTGAGACGATGCTTCCAGAGAAGAGAAAACATAGATGCATGCAGTGTCCGCTGGGAGACCAATGCTCGCTGGACAGAGAAGAGAGAAAAATGGATGCATGCAGTGTCCGCTGGGAGACCAATGCTCGCTGGACAGAAGAGAAGACTTAGATGCATGCTACAGCACATCCTCTGGGAGACCGAGCTCGCTGGATGGAGAAAGGCTGTAGCAGAAGATGAGATTAGCCGGAGAAACAGTTCTCCTGCTGGAGCAGACACATCCCTGCTAGCAGTAGAGAAAATTAACTGGAGTAACAAATCCTGTGGGAGCAAAGGAAACCTCACTGCCGTGGCAGTAGAGAATTAGCCAGAGAACGGAGCTTGCGGGAGCATAGGAGACATCACTACTGCGGCAGGGGAGAAAGTAGCTAGAGTAACAGAAATCCTGAGGGAGCAAAGGAACCTCATTGCTGTGGCAGTAGAGAATTAGCCGGAGAAACAGTTCCTGCAGGAGCAGAGGAGACATTGCTGCTGCGGCAGGGAAGAAAATAGCCAGTAACAGAAAACCCATGAGAGTGAAGGAAAACCTTACTGCTGTGGCAGTAGAGAATTAGCCAGAGAAACAGAGCTCTTGCGGGAGCAGGAGACAGCCTTGTTACAGCAGTATAGAAAATTAGTCAGAAATAGTTCCTGCGGGAGCAGAGGAGACATCAGGGCAGTGGCAGTAAACAAGATTAGCTAAAGAAACAGGGCTCCTGCGGGAGCAGAGGAGACAGCAGTATAGAAAATTAGCCAGAGAAATAGAGTTCCTGTGGGAGCAGAGGAGACATCACTGCTGTAACAGTGGAGAAAATAGCCGGAGTAACAGAAAACCTGCAGGAGCAGAGGAGACAGTGCGGTGGCAGTGGAGAAAATAGCCGGAGTAACAGAAAACCTGCGGGAGCAGAGGAGACATCACTGCAGTGACAGTGGAGAAAATAGCCGGAGTAACAAAACCTGCGGGAGCAGAGGAGACATCACTGCTGTGGCAGTGGAGAAAATAGCCGGAGTAACAAAACCTGCGGGAGCAGAGGAGACATCACTGCTGTGGCAGTGGAGAAAATAGCCGGAGTAACAAAACCTGCGAGAGCAGAGGAGACATCACTGCTGAAGCAGTGGAGAATTAGCCGGAGAAACAGTTCCTGCAGGAGCAGAGGAGACATCACAGCTATGGCAGGGGAGAAAAATAGCGAGAGAAACGGAAATCCTGTGGGAGCAGAGGAGACACTGCAGTGGCAGTAAACAAGATTAGCTAAGGGAACAGAGCTCCTGCGGGAGCAGAGGAGACATCACTGTTGCGGCAATGGAGAAAAAGCCGGAGTAAGATAAAACCTGTGGGGGCAGAGGAAACATCACTGCTGTGGCAGAGGAAAAAATAGCCAGACTCACATGAAACCATGGAAATGAGCTCCTACAGTGTGTGGATGAGCAAAGGGAGGAGGAGAGTGGGGCTTGGAGAGCCGATGGTCATCTTTTTGTGCGTTAATCTAAGACGTGATGAAGAGGAGGTTAGAGATGAAATGCATTTCTGTTGTTTAAGTGGCCGAGCACAGATATCAGTTTGCTTAGAACGATATTGACTGTCTGAGAGGTGGACGAGATCCGAAAGTCCTATTATTTATTTTTTTGCCATGAGGACTGGAGATCAACTGTGTTTAAATTAATGGCCAGGATTCGATGAGGCTGAACCCATGGTTTTAACCTGCGTTTGGAATCCAGAGCTGAGCCAAACTGTGCAGGGCTGAAAGATCAATTATTGAACGTTTAATGATTAACAACATCAAAGTACACTCTGATTTAGATAACAATTGTTCGTTTATCTGTTGCTGGTTTCTAAGGAGACAGCTTACGTAAAAGACGACGCTTTGCATGAATTTAGTTTAGGCACTTTGTGTTTGTTTAATTTTGTTTCATTTAAGGATCACTAAACTATTGGTGTGAAGCACATTGCTTGTAACCATGTATAAAAACATTTATGCTATAACTAAGTTTCTACGCGATTTATGCAGATGAATTGCAGGACATAGTTAACGATATAAGTTAGGTTAAAGATTCTGAGCGTATGCGTTCAGCACGTAATGCACGAGGCCGCGAGCTACTGTACTTGTGAGTTTTAGCCACAAGAAAGCAGCGCGTTAATGACAGAAAATAATTTGGACCGACACCATTTAAAACGTGTTCCCCTCGTTATAACTGAACAACTGAATGCAACGTGAAATTTAACCACGGAGCGGAGCGCTCGCGGAGTTCAGCCAACGGGGTTGAGAGCGTAGGCTGGCCGACCGGTACGAATCTGCGGCGATGCTCTTTGAGGGCCTGCGGCTTCGGCCTAGAGCTGCTGGAGAAGCCCGTTCTTTCGCGTGAAGAGGGCGGCATTGCCCGAAACGCGAGCGTGGTGCTTTGCAGGCCTTATGACCATTCTTCATGGCAGGAAAAAACGTTACTTAATTGATCTGGTTTAGAAAAAATGCAGAAGAAGATCGCTGGTATCTCGCCTGGTGGCAAGGACCCGTTTATTTGGCTTGACGCCCGCAATATAACACCCGAGGATTCTGGCAAATATTCCAAAAGGATGGAAAATTCCGTCATCGGATGGGAGAGCTTGGTTCGGGAAGATAGGGCGCAGCCAAATGCTGACAAACTTTCAATGAACAGAGATAGGTCTGCTGTGAATTTATACTTTGTCATTGAGTTGATTACTGATTAATCTCCAGCTGTGCATAATTTGGTTAATTATCTGAACCTGCTCCTCCCGAACTTTGTTAATAAAACATCATTTATTCAAAGTAAATATTAACAAAATCAAACGTTTTAGCAGATTAAGTTTCTAAAATTTGGCTGATTTGACAATGAATGACCGAATTACATTTATCACATCCTACCCATGATCCAATATGTTCATGTCAACAGGCAAAAAGACTATTAATAATGTCAAATCTGTCTGGAGAGTTTTTTGAAGCTGAAGTCTGTTTTCAGACAGGTTTCGTCCCGTCTTGGGAGGGGCATTTTTCAGGAATATTGTATTCGAATATTTGTTTATTTCGTTATTATTCAGTAGTTTCTCTGAATCCTGCAGGGCTGGACTGAATCATGTAGTGCGTGTGCCTCAAACATGCACATGTCTGGTCTTTGCACACGTTTAGTTTCCTGTTCTAGATTCATGGCGTTTCCACTCGAGTCCCTGTAATGTTTAGATTACACGGATGATCTTTATGAGGCTCATATGCTCTTCAAGCCTTCTGTTCTGCCAGTGACTAATGCTCCCATAAGCCTCTTCTCTCAGCCGGTGAGATGTGCATGTGGGTGTTGGGACAGAAATAACTGATAATAATCATGTTGTCTGAGTCTCATCATCTGTCCGATGCTTTACACTGAGATCCGCCTCCAGATAAACTGGAGATCTGGACCAGATCTGAAGCTCATCTTGAGCTCCTTATTTAAAAACACAACAGTTTTCATAATGAGTAACATGAGCTTATTTCATTAATTCCCTCGACAATCTCAAATGTATCTTTTGTAACATTATAAATGTCTTTAATGTCACTTTTGATCAGTTAAATGCGTCCTTGATGAATACAAACAATCTTAGCCCAGACTTTTGAATGATAGTGTGTTTTGATATATTAATCAAAAGCTAATAGACATTGGGAAACCGAAGAAAGCTTTTCTATAGAAGGAAAACTATAAGAAGTGTGTGTGTTTAGATGTGATGTGTGTGTGTTGTGTCCAGGAAAGGCGAGTCCACGGTGTTCAGGGCTCATACAGGAACGGTGCGCAGCGTGAGCTTCTCCAGTGATGGTCAGACACTCGTCACCGCATCTGATGACAAGAGCATCAAAGTCTGGACCGTCCATCGCCAGAAGTTCCTCTTCTCCCTCAACCAGCACATCAACTGGGTGCGCTGCGCCAGGTACTGTTCACTAATCACTGTTCTTCACTAATCACTGTTCACTAATCACTGTTCACTAATCACTAATCACTGTTCACTAATTACTGTTCACTAATCACTGTTCACTAATCACTGATAGTCATGCCACAAAAAGCTTTTTTATATTGTTTTTAGACAAATTATCACTGGAAGCACGTTACAGTAAGGTCTCATCTTGTATTAGCTAAATTGAGGAATATATTTCTTAACAGAATTTATATATTTTTTAATGTTAGTTAATAATAAAACAATTGTTCATTGTTAATTCATGTTAGTTCTCACTGCAATAACTAATGTTAACCGATATAGCTTACAGATACGAAAATGGCATCAGTGACGTGTTCTGGCGTATTCTGACATGATCTTGCGTGTTCTGGCATGTTCTGACGTGATCTGGCGTGTTCTGTATGGCAAGCCATGTGGCTCAGAATTACGCTATAGATTAATCGCGTTTACAGCCAAACGCCGTCAAATACGGTGTTTTAAACCGCATTTGACGGCGCAAAATACGGCGTTGTAATTACAAACGGCGTAAAAAACGCACGAAATACGTCAATGACGGCGTATTTGACGGCGTTTTAGTGTGCATGGAAAGCGCCGCTTTTTACGCCGTTCATCTTGCCATATGATGCTGTAAAAAACGCTGTTTTGGTTGCACAGAGCGCGCGCTATTTTACGGCGTTTTGCTTATAGTATAATGAGACGCCCACTGATTTCCACAGCCAGTAAGTTTGAACTGTTCTCTCCCAATCAATGATGAACTGAGTCAGACCAGACGAATTCAGCACGGATCATTTAAAGGTGAACTAAGTAACTTTTTTACCTTAACTGAACAGCTTCGGAGTCATTGGAATGGTTATATTACTTATTTCGGGTTGAATGGTGGTCGTTTCGCACCCCCTTGGTGCCCGTGAGCGGAAAATTCGCACTTGCAACCAGGGGCGTCATGCAAGCCAAAATTCTGGGGGGGCACAATCTGAGACTGAATTTGTTTTTATTCTGGCTGCTAAACATACCATTTCAATGCAGTTTGGGAGGGACAGAAATACCTTAACAGGGCTAGCAGCAACCCTCCTCTATCTGGGGACTAAGTTAAAGTATCTATTTTGTAAGTTTATGTAAAAGACAGGTTGATGAAAGAACTGTAAGCTCAAATTCAAAAGCTTTTGAAGTCTACTTCATTAAAGCATGTTTACACACACACACACTGATTTTAAAAACAGTACCATTGCAGTTTTTATGTTATGATTTAAGGTGCTGAGGTCTGACTTTGTGGTGCTCTGAAATTAAGTTATTTTAATATTAATATGTGATGAAGGACTTTGAAAGAAGTTTGACAGATTTCAGTCCTGAATAAGGTTAACACTACCCTGTTTATTTGAAAATGGTTAATATTTGACAGGTACCAAATAGAATTCAGTGTTCTGCTCATTTTAACATGTGTTAGTGGTCATATAGGCTATATATATATTATCTTACTGGCATAATATTTGAATAATATTGAGGCATTGAATCTATCATCTTACTGCCATACTCTTTTACTAATGATAATAATATATTTTGTATTACTGCATTACTGTTGTATTATGGCAAGTAGTACCTCATTTGTAAGTTGCTACTTGCGAATCATGAGCAAGTAAAGTGACCTGATAATAATAATGGGAGTTATGAGCACATGAGAGAGAGGCTGACTGCTACACTTTCGTGCACTCTAAGCCTACATCACGGTCATAGCGATCTGTATAACAACTATGCTGTAGCTTTCGAACGGGTAGCCTATCTTTTTTCACTGCATTTGAATTAGCTGCCTGATCCGTGAAGAACCGTGAATAACAGTCTATGGGAGAAACATCAAGTCGATGCCTTGACAACGTTAGGTTGGATTTTGCAGTTAGCCTACAACAAATTTAACACCCTCGTTTCTATGAAACTGAAAACAATTGAACCAGCTGGAGACTTTGACACAAGACAAAACAGAACAGATGTTTCAAAACCGATCAGATAACGTTATGGCTTTGTATGGCAGTAACGTTAGCCAACTAGTTTACGGTTAGACTAGGCCAGCTATCGATAACGTTACACTGACACAACTTAAGTTAATGCTCTGAATTCGCAGCTAATATCAAATCCATAACTTTTTGATCAAGTTAAAATTTCCAGGTCAACCACAAATAATCCCACTACCTTTTAATATCATCCGATAACTAATTCAATGCCGATTTGTTGCTTTGCCCACTTACCACTTCAAGACCATCTGTAAAACATTGCTAGCTCAACGTGCGTTCGAAAGAAGTGCGAAAGAAGCGCGTAGCTTCTTTAGCGCGTAGCGCTCTAGATTTGATACACAGACACCATATTAGGAAAAAGGGGCGGGCTGATGCTGACTGATTTATTACACATCCAGAAGAATACATTTGAGTCGTTATAGGCTCTGGTATATTATGGAGCATAATAGGAATAAAGTTGTGACAAAAAAATTATCAGGGAGGAAAAATCTGAGGGGGCACGTGCCCCCTCACTTTGAATAGGCATGACGCCACTGACTTGCAACTTTGAGCCGGCGGGCCGCCGCGTCAGGAAGTCTCGCGTGATATCAGGTCTCGCGATGTAAACAATTGCTTTACGGCCAAAAGAAATCTGCTAAAATGCCGTCATTATTGCGCTCCCTCACGCTGTCCGAACCCGAATGAAGAAGACGTTTTAAAGAATGTCCCATCTGCTTTGATGTCGTTGATCTACTAGCCTCTGGTGTCTGAGAATCGCCAACGAGTTTTTACAACAGTGTTGTCAAATATCTATTCCGAAGCTGTAGGGGAGCTCTAGAGAGAAACCTGCGAGCAAAAAGCGAGAATACAGCGAAGAAATCCCGAAACTACTGAGCCCCGCTTTAATCCAATTCTTATGCTCAAAAGGAGTTATTAAACAAGGAAAAGAATCAAGGTCGTATTGGCTTAACTCGGCACATTTCCATCTAAGTGCAGAATAACACAAAATATCGATATAACCGATAGAATGCCCTATGAATTTGTGTGTTTTAAATATTTGAAAAATATAAGACGAATGTATTTTTTGCCATTTCTAAAAAATGTGGCAGGTTTGTTGGTAGGCCTATAAGCTTCTCCTTCCAGAATTAAATAGTGTTCCGATAGTAGGCTAGTGTTTTACCAGAGGCCGTGGTTTTACTTAAATTCGTGTTTTATTCATATTACTTTATATTCATTAAATAACATTATTACATTTCGTTATATACAATAGGCCTATATTTTTGTAAAATTAAGATTAAATGATTTTGCCCTTTCGATCGTCCAGTTCATAGTGAAATAAACGGGAAAAAAAACTTTTGTGGGTAGAAGTTCAGTCTGAGTACAAAGCCGTTTTTTAAATACGAATTTTGAAATAATTTCCGTCATTTTAAAAGATAAAACATAAGGGAGCAAACTCAGCAAAGGGCAATAAATAAATAAAAATAACATTGTTATTTCTTTCCCAAATTTGAGTCATTCTTCTTAAAATAAATGTAGGCTATATTATGCTTGCAACAATAACTGTAGGTTAATTGGCCTGGATGAGTGTGATTGGCCTAATATTGTGTCCCAGACCGGCATTAAATAATTAGTGTATATTTGTAAATATTCGTGGAGTTGGAAAATTGACAGTTCTGTCGATGTTTTGTCCAGGCAATTATTTAAGTAAAACTAAGACTATTAAAAACATTTAGGCCTATGCTAATCGAAATAAACCTGAATTAAAGGAAAATATAATATTAGTTGAAAAACTTAAACTAAACGGAAATTAGAAATGTTTTCTCTTATCAACAAACTGGATTCATTTCTGTTTTTTTTTTTCCCCCGACCTTCAACTGACGCGATCATTCTCCATTCATTAGCCGACAAGATTATGTTAAATTAAAATTAAATTAAATTAGAATGAACAAGTGTCTGTGACCCATTAAAAATACCCCAAAAATTTTTTTCAGGGGTTTAGTTTTAGCCTGCATGTAAAATAGCAGCAACAGAATAGGGGAATTCATCATCGTTTTCACCTGTAGCGCTTCTATGAACGGAGAAAAAAACAGGATAAAATCCATAACTCTATACTCTATCCATAACTCTATCCATAATTCTGATACAGTGTTTCTCAACTGGTTTTGCTTCAAGATCTTTTCTCCCCCCTTTTAAAATGTGAAAATCCTATTAATTTTGCTTTATTGATTTGAATGTTCTTTAAT
>JAJAQA010000023.1:31546964-31581964 GCA_021464565.1 Rutilus rutilus | reverse complement strand
ACAGACTCCTGCAGCACTATCAGGGTGAGAGAGACACACACACACACACACACACACACACACACAGACTCCTGCAGCACTATCAGGGTGAGAGAATCTCACACACACACACACACACACACACACACACACACACACACACACACACACACGTACTCCAGCCGCTCACTCGCACAGCATCAGTGTTTGATGATCGAGAACGCAAACCTTGAAACAGGAGCAAGCGGTGAAACATTCAGAAAAACGTGATCATCTCCGCGCAAACTTCAAAAACGTGAATCTGTGAGAGCGCTGACGGCGTGTGTATTACGTGTTTACTCTATAGGGATGTGTGTTTGAATATATGTGTGTGCCGGCGTGTGTCTTTCTTTACAACTAGACCTCAACAAATTACTTGTCTGGCCTTAAAAATACAAGCAAGCACGGTAAACTTCACAATAATAATTGGGAATGTGCTAATTAGACTGGAGTGAGACCATAGACGTCTCTCGAGTGACAGTCACACAGACCGCCGACCGCCGGTACCGCTTCACAGCACGACAGATAATCATGACTGAACTCAGGGCTCGACGATAACGCTTGCCCGGGACAGGTGGGTCTTATGAAGGGGCCAGAGAAGGAGAATTGCCCAACCAGACAAGAAGCTTAACTTTAGTGACAAAAGATAACCAGGGAAGTATCGAAACGCAAGAATGATTGTGATTTTATTACGTTCAATGTAAACAGCGATTGATAATGGGTAGTGTATTTCTGGTAACAAAGTCGCGTTGAGGCTCTTTTTAGAGATACATTCGTGGAGAAATCACAGCAAATGAGTGTAACAGCACACAGAAACTCACTGAAGATTTATCACCATTGAAAATGTTACATTGAATTTATAGTTCAAAATGTAAGTAGCCTAGTTAATATTAAGTTACTTACATTTTAGACAAACAATATTAGCTGTTTTTGTTCTATTTCACCACCGAAAATAGTTCCAAAGGAAAGCAACAGCAGCGCGGTGTTTTATTACTGAATGATTCAGCGCTTTGAACGAATCGTTTGAATGAACGACTCAGTGACTCACTAGGCTACTTGTTTCTTGAACTATAAATTCAATGTAACATTTTCAATCGTGATAATATTCAGCAAAACAGCTCCCGTAGTCGTGTTATGTTAAACTAAATCATATGTTATAAGTAAAAAAACAACATTTCGAATTTTTACGGTTGGCGGTTTAGTTTCATGTTTAAGTATTGAATTTTTTCTTATTTGTATAATCAAACATTTATTTAAAACATCAATCTCATAACATTATTTATTGCAGTTGTAATTTTGCAATGCAAATTATTTAATTTTATGGGTAACAGCCCTATAGTGTCTTATTATTATAACTGAATTGATTGATCAAATGTAAGAATTTGACATGAAAGATGATGCATACATTTAATAAGGTAAAAAAAAATTCTCTTTATAAAAATAAATAACACCCTGGGGTAAATATCACAAATATGAAGATTTAAGTATGTAAAATCTGAAAATATTGTTTCAGAATGAATATATTTACACTACCAAAAAATTCCCCCCCTCTCATACATGGTACAGTACATACAATTTGCTATATACTGTACCTGATAGGACCCAAGTTAATCAATATCGAATCAAATTGTGAAACTTGTGTCAATGCCCATCCCTAGCGTACTTGAAGCAAATGTTGTCTTCTCCATTTTTTTCTATTGTAATTCATTTTTTTATTTTGCACCAGATTGCTTCGTTTACATGTTAAAATCACCCAAAAAAATTCTACTGGGGGACAATGACCTGATAATTGAGTCTCCTCCACGTCATCCAAGATGTTCACGTCTTTCTTTCTCCAGTCAAAAAAGAAATGAAGATTTTTGAGGAAAACACTCCAGGATGTTTCTCCATATAGTGTCTTCAATGGGGTCCAACGGGTCGAAGGTCCAGATGTGAGTTTCAGTGCAGCTTCAAAGTCTCGACACGATCCAGCCGAGGAATAAGAGTCTGATCTAGACAAACCAGCGGACATTTTAGAACAAAATAAATATTTATATACTTTTAACCACAAATGCTGGTCTTGCACTCGCTGTGATGAGACACACATTACGTTAAAAAACTCAACAAAGAAAGACATGAACATCAAATTTGAATTCTAAAGTGAACAAATCCTTCAACTAATATAAACTAACAATAATCAATATATTTTTACAGCATTTATTAATCTTTGTTAATGTTAGTTAATAATAATGTTATTAACACCTGAGATTAATAGATGCTGTAGAAGTGTAACTAAATGTTAACTAATGTAATGTTAACAATTTTTCTTATTAGACCAAGTCACAATACATTTAGTCACAACTTCAGTTTCATGCTGACATAAACTAATTTTAATGGGCAAAAATATAATGTTAACTGTGTAAATGGAGTTTTTTTGGAGTTTCAGGCCATATGAAAAGTGTCAGTCGATGTGAGAACAGCTCATTTCCTGTCATTTCAAACCTTGTAACTTTAATACATGAAAAATGTGTGCGTATAAAAGTAGTCTCTCATGTCTGGAGCACAAACACTGCAGGCCGACACACATATATGTTTATGTTAATTATCCAGTAATGCATAATGCATGCAGAAGATATAAGTGTAGATAAAGATGATCCAGTATGAAGCAGTGAGTGTGACGCCTGCAGTGTCTGCCTTCGCCTGCGGGGGGCGTGTGAAGGGTGTGACGCCTGCAGTGTCTGCCTTCGCCTGCGGGGGGCGTGTGAAGGGTGTGACGCCTGCAGTGTCTGCCTTCGCCTGCAGGGGGCGTGTGAAGGGTGTGACGCCTGCAGTGTCTGCCTTCGCCTGCGGGGGGCGTGTGAAGGGTGTGATGCCTGCAGTGTCTGCCTTCGCCTGCGGGGGGCGTGTGAAGGGTGTGACGCCTGCAGTGTCTGCCTTCGCCTGCAGGGGGCGTGTGAAGGGCGAGAGAGCTGGAGATCAGAGAGAACGAGACTGGGACTAAACCTAGAGCAGCTGCAGATGTCCAGTCTTCAGGCGTTTCCAGCACACTGAACCAATGAAAACACTTCTTCAAAAATTAAACCAAAGTTTGCAAACTGACAAAAAAAAAAAGAAAAAAGAAAAACTGGAAATATTGTTTGGATCAGCAATTAACTTTACAATACATTTAAAAGTTAATTCATTCACATTATTATATATTTCTTACAAATATTTTAACAAAATTGCTTCTGCTTATTTTTATTTAAAAAAACTTTTGAACTTTACAACATACAAAACCAAGCAAGGTCAATAAGTCAAATTTGACCTAATGACAAGACAAGGTTTGTTGATCGTCATGTGGTGCGACTCCTCAAAGATGTAGTAATATTTGTGAATTATTAATACTTCATGATATTTTTGCAACAACAACAAAAAAATAACACTTTTTACCTTGAAAACATATAATTCTATACATTAAACTGGGTTTAGTTGCAATGGGAAAGACATGTTTTGTGCTGACACATTTTAGTTATTGAAAACCATCCAATTTAAAGTTTTACTATTGATTCAGCTTTTATGGTTAATATGTTTTATGTAATTGTCTGTAATGTCAAGCTTGTGTAGTTCATGAGATTGTAGTGTTCAGATGGTAGTGTGTGTGTGTGTGTGTGTGTGTTTCAGTTCATAGTGCGGCGGTGAACGGCCTCTCCTTCCATCCGTCTGGAAACTTCCTCATCTCAGCCTCCAGCGACTCCACACTCAAGATCCTGGACCTGCTGGAGGGCCGGCTGCTCTACACACTGCACGGCCATCAGGTACACACCACTGACCCCTGACCTCTGACCCTGACCTTAACCCTGACCCCCGACCCTGACCCCTGACCTCCAGCGACTCCACACTCAAGATCCTGGACCTGCTAGAGGGCCGGCTGCTCTACACACTGCACGGCCATCAGGTACACACCACTGACCCCTGACCTCTGACCCTGACCCTGACCCCTGACCTCCAGCGACTCCACACTCAAGATCCTGGACCTGCTGGAGGGCCGGCTGCTCTACACACTGCACGGCCATCAGGTACACACCACTGACCCCTGACCCTGACCTTAACCCTGACCCCCGACCCTGACCCCTGACCTCCAGCGACTCCACACTCAAGATCCTGGACCTGCTAGAGGGCCGGCTGCTCTACACACTGCACGGCCATCAGGTACACACCACTGACCCCTGACCCTGACCCTGACCCCTGACCTCCAGCGACTCCACACTCAAGATCCTGGACCTGCTGGAGGGCCGGCTGCTCTACACACTGCACGGCCATCAGGTACACACCACTGACCCCTGACCCTGACCCTGACCCTGACCCTGACCCCTGACCTCCAGCGACTCCACACTCAAGATCCTGGACCTGCTAGAGGGCCGGCTGCTCTACACACTGCACGGCCATCAGGTACACACCACTGACCCCTGACCTCTGACCCTGACCCTGACCCCTGACCTCCAGCGACTCCACACTCAAGATCCTGGACCTGCTGGAGGGCCGGCTGCTCTACACACTGCACGGCCATCAGGTACACACCACTGACCCCTGACCTCTGACCCTGACCTTAACCCTGACCCCCGACCCTGACCCCTGACCTTCAGCGACTCCACACTCAAGATCCTGGACCTGCTAGAGGGCCGGCTGCTCTACACACTGCACGGCCATCAGGTACACACCGCTGACCCCTGACCCTGACCTCCAGCGACTGATCTGACCCTGATCTCCAGCAAATATCCTGGACCTGACCCTTGATCCTTGACCCTCCACTCACACTCCAGAACCTGTGCGCTGAAGACAGAGTCTTGGACACGAGCCAAACACTGACCTGACGACTTCTCCATGCACTAAATCACACATACACTCCTATAACTTCTGCATTATTACTTGATGCACATCGTACTCTAATCCCCAAGAGGCAGTGCATTGCACCAGGGCTGATGGAGCGCTTGGGAATCATGCTTTTGCTTGATGGGTTGAAGCATATGTTGTTCTGCATATGAATGAATGAATCACATGACCTGATCTGTTCGTTCCAACACTGCCACTTCACTAGGTGTTGTGTTTTCCCTTCAGTGGAGCGTTGGCTAAATCAATCGAGTATTAAAGCGCACGCCTACATACTGAAAGTGAGTCATGTTAGCGCTCAGACCTGAAGCCTCCTGGTTAGCATTAGTGTAGCGAACGCCTGCTAGCGTCAGTGGGATGAGCGCGTGACCTCTGTCAGCCTTCAGCTCAACACACCGCTGGAAACACAGGCAGCACATGAGGAAGTCTGCTCGAAGACGTGTTTTGGGCTGAAGTTTGAGTTTTCAGTCATGTGACGGGCAGCTCGGTAAAGGTGTACTGTGGTAAACCGCATTGGTTAACTAGCTACTGTGATTAGCTATAGTGCTTGTGTTGATGGCAGATCAGACTCAGAGGCAGCAGGAGTTGTCGAGGCTCACGTTTGGACCGTCACTGGATTCGTCTCTGACACATTAATGGTGGTTCCACGAGTCCGATGTGCTGATCCGAAGTCTGATGCTGGTGTCTGACCTCATCTTCTACACGGCTGTTGCGTAACGTCCCACTGAAAGGCTGTTGTTCAGTCCATACTCACAAACACTGCTGTTGATGAGCTCCAGCTCCTGCTATAGCGTCAGTTCCAGATATACAGAGGCCTTTCAATATCACAATGCCTTGGTCTTAATTTTAATATAAAGGATTTATTTTGGTTTATTACATGGCTTGGTTGAATTCTAATGTAGAATGCGGTGTGTTATTTCTTGATAACACACCCTTGCGAAGTATAACACACCGTTGCCATGAAAAACAGAGTGTTGCTATGGACGCAGGATTCTAACCGTAGAGACGGAACAGACTATTTTCTTTAGCGGAAGCAATACAATCGTTTTTGAATCAATAAACTCCTTTTTAAATCAATATTTTGTGTCAAATTAGCGGGATAATGTAGAGCGAGGCGGTTGTTATAGCGAATACAACCCCTTCAGGCTGATTCAAGCTCGGGGTCGTATTCGCTATAACATCCGCCTCGCTCTACATTATCCCTCACTTATTATGTGCTTGATATTTTTAGCAAGATCTAGCAACACAAATCTTTTCCCTGTGGTTTTCCTGCACACATACAGAAGAGACACGTGTCCCTGATAAGAGTTTAAATATGTCATTAACAGCTAGTTCATTTCACTTCCGTACACACCACATAGAACTTAAGTGCTTTAACATAAATTCATGAAATCAAAATTGACCTCATGTGCTTTATTAGCACACGTTACTATTCTTGTGGTCAACAATCATCCATGCAAGTTAATCCACAAAAACATTTTTTGTCTTTGTAATCTTTGATCAAAATCTAAAAATGTGCTTCCTTCTCTGATGACGTCAGATTGTAATCTTGTGTTCAGATCTGAAGGGAACGCCTACTTTTCTAGATCCAATCAATTCCCAGCAGACAAAAGCCACGCCCTCTATTTTTCCTTTTCACTGGGAAAACAGGTCACAATTGAAATCAAAAGTGAAGAAGGCCACAACTTCCAGTTGACGAGGACTTAATTAAAAAAAACTTCAATTTTCGTGAAATGAAAATCTGATACCGTCACATGGCAAATCCTAACTTTACAAGGTCATTACACCACACACACACTAGCATGAAGCATCGCACACACAGACACCACACACACACTAGCATGAAGCATCGCACACACAGACACCACACAAACTAGCATGAAGCATCGCACACACAGACACCACACACACACTAGCATGAAGCATCGCACACACAGACACCACACACAAACTAGCATGAAGCATCGCACACACAGACACCACACACACACTAGCATGAAGCATCGCACAGACAGACACCACACACAAACTAGCATGAAGCATCGCACACACAGACACCACACACACACTAGCATGAAGCATCGCACACACAGACATCACACACACATTAGCATGAAGCATCGCACACACAGACACCACACACACACTAGCATGAAGCATCGCACACACAGACACCACACACAAACTAGCATGAAGCATCGCACACACAGACATCACACACACACTAGCATGAAGCATCGCACACACAGACACCACACACAAACTAGCATGAAGCATCGCACACACAGACACCACACACACACTAGCATGAAGCATCGCACACACAGACACCACACACACACTAGCATGAAGCATCGCACACACAGACACCAGACACACTAGCATGAAGCATCGCACACACAGACACCACACACACACTAGCATGAAGCATCGCACACACAGACACCACACACACACTAGCATGAAGCATCGCACACACAGACACCACACACACACTAGCATGAAGCATCGCACACACAGACACCAGACACACTAGCATGAAGCATCGCACACACAGACACCACACACACACTAGCATGAAGCATCGCACACACAGACACCACACACACACTAGCATGAAGCATCGCACACACAGACACCACACACACACTAGCATGAAGCATCGCACACACAGACACCACACACACACTAGCATGAAGCATCGCACACACAGACACACACACACAACTAGCATGAAGCATCGCACACACAGACACCAGACACACTAGCAATGAAGCATCGCACACACAGACACCACACAAACTAGCATGAAGCATCGCACACACAGACACCACACACACACTAGCATGAAGCATCGCACACACAGACACCACACACAAACTAGCATGAAGCATCGCACACACAGACACCACACACACACTAGCATGAAGCATCGCACAGACAACACCACACACAAACTAGCATGAAGCCTCGCACACACGTACACAGACACCACACAGCAGCACTAGCATGAAGCATCGCACACACAGACACCACACACACACTAGCATGAAGCATCGCACACACAGACATCACACACACATTAGCATGAAGCATCGCACACACAGACACCACACACACACTAGGCATGAAGCATCGCACACACAGACACCAACACAAACTAGCATGAAGCATCGCACACACAGACATCACACACAGCACTAGCATGAAGCATCGCACACACAGACACCACACACAAACTAGCATGAAGCATCGCACACACAGACACCACACACACACTAGCATGAAGCATCGCACACACAGACACCACACACACACTAGCATGAAGCATCGCACACACAGACACCAGACACACTAGCATGAAGCATCGCACACACAGACACCACACACACACTAGCATGAAGCATCGCACACACAGACACCAGACACACTAGCATGAAGCATCGCACACACAGACACCACACACACACTAGCATGAAGCATCGCACACACAGACACCACACACACACTAGCATGAAGCATCGCACACACAGACACCACACACACACTAGCATGAAGCATCGCACACACAGACACCAGAAACACTAGCATGAAGCATCGCACACACAGACACCACACACACACTAGCATGAAGCATCGCACACACAGACACCAGACACACTAGCATGAAGCATCGCACACACAGACACCACACACACACTAGCATGAAGCATCACACACACAGACACCAGACACACTAGCATGAAGCATCGCACACACAGACACCACACACACACTAGCATGAAGCATCGCACACACAGACACCAGAAACACTAGCATGAAGCATCGCACACACAGACACCACACACACACTAGCATGAAGCATCGCACACACAGACACCAGACACATTAGCATGAAGCATCGCACACACAGACACCAGACACACACTAGCATGAAGCATCGCACACACAGACACCACACACACAGTAGCATGAAGCATCGCGCACACAGACACCACACACACATTAGCATGAAGGATCGCACACACAGACACCAGACACACACTAGCATGAAGCATCACACACACAGACACCAGACACACTAGCATGAAGCATCGCACACACAGACACCACACACACACTAGCATGAAGCATCGCACACACAGACACCACACACACACTAGCATGAAGCATCGCACACACAGACACCACACACACACTAGCATGAAGCATCGCACACACAGACACCAGACACACTAGCATGAAGCATCGCACACACAGACACCACACACACACTAGCATGAAGCATCGCACACACAGACACCAGACACACTAGCATGAAGCATCGCACACACAGACACCACACACACACTAGCATGAAGCATCGCACACACAGACACCAGACACACTAGCATGAAGCATCGCACACACAGACACCACACACACACTAGCATGAAGCATCGCACACACAGACACCACACACACACTAGCATGAAGCATCGCACACACAGACACCACACACACACTAGCATGAAGCATCGCACACACAGACACCACACACACACTAGCATGAAGCATCGCACACACAGACACCACACACACACTAGCATGAAGCATCGCACACACAGACACCACACACACACTAGCATGAAGCATCGCACACACAGACACCACACACACACTAGCATGAAGCATCGCACACACAGACACCAGACACACTAGCATGAAGCATCGCACACACAGACACCACACACACTAGCATGAAGCATCGCACACACAGACACCACACACACACTAGCATGAAGCATCGCACACACAGACACCACACACACACTAGCATGAAGCATCGCACACACAGACACCACACACACACTAGCATGAAGCATCGCACACACAGACACCACACACACACTAGCATGAAGCATCGCACACACAGACACCACACACACACTAGCATGAAGCATCGCACACACAGACACCACACACACACTAGCATGAAGCATCGCACACACAGACACCACACACACACTAGCATGAAGCATCGCACACACAGACACCAGACACACACTAGCATGAAGCATCGCACACACAGACACCACACACACACTAGCATGAAGCATCGCACACACAGACACACACACACACTAGCATGAAGCATCGCACACACAGACACCACACACACACTAGCATGAAGCATCGCACACACAGACACCACACACACACTAGCATGAAGCATCGCACACACAGACACCACACACACACTAGCATGAAGCATCGCACACACAGACACCACACACACACTAGCATGAAGCATCGCACACACAGACACCACACACACACTAGCATGAAGCATCGCACACACAGACACCAGCACACACACTAGCATGAAGCATCGCACACACAGACACCACACACACACTAGCATGAAGCATCGCACACACAGACACCACACACACACTAGCATGAAGCATCGCACACACAGACACCACACACACACTAGCATGAAGCATCGCACACACAGACACCACACACACACTAGCATGAAGCATCGCACACACAGACACCACACACACACTAGCATGAAGCATCGCACACACAGACACCACACACACACTAGCATGAAGCATCGCACACACAGACACCACACACACACTAGCATGAAGCATCGCACACACAGACACCACACACACACTAGCATGAAGCATCGCACACACAGACACCACACACACACTAGCATGAAGCATCGCACACACAGACACCACACACACTAGCATGAAGCATCGCACACACAGACACCACACACACACTAGCATGAAGCATCGCACACACAGACACCAGACACACACTAGCATGAAGCATCGCACACACAGACACCACACACACACTAGCATGAAGCATCGCACACACAGACACCACACACACACTAGCATGAAGCATCGCACACACAGACACCACACACACACTAGCATGAAGCATCGCACACACAGACACCACACACACACTAGCATGAAGCATCGCACACACAGACTCCTGCACACACTAGCATGAAGCATCGCACACACAGACACCACACACACACTAGCATGAAGCATCGCACACACACACACCAACACACACTAGCATGAAGCATCGCACACACAGACACCACACACACTAGCATGAAGCATCGCACACACAGACACCACACACACACTAGCATGAAGCATCGCACACACAGACACCACACACACACTAGCATGAAGCATCGCACACACAGACACCACACACACACTAGCATGAAGCATCGCACACACAGACACCAGACACACACTAGCATGAAGCATCGCACACACAGACACCACACACACACTAGCATGAAGCATCGCACACACAGACACCAGACACACTAGCATGAAGCATCGCACACACAGACACCACACACACACTAGCATGAAGCATCGCACACACAGACACCAGACACACTAGCATGAAGCATCGCACACACAGACACCACACACACACTAGCATGAAGCATCGCACACACAGACACCACACACACACTAGCATGAAGCATCGCACACACAGACACCAGACACACACTAGCATGAAGCATCGCACACACAGACACCACACACACACTAGCATGAAGCATCGCACACACAGACACCACACACACACTAGCATGAAGCATCGCACACACAGACACCACACACACACTAGCATGAAGCATCGCACACACAGACACCAGACACACATAGCATGAAGCATCGCACACACAGACACCAGACACACACTAGCATGAAGCATCGCACACACAGACACCACACACACACTAGCATGAAGCATCGCACACACAGACACCACACACACATTAGCATGAAGCATCGCACACACAGACACCACACACACACTAGCATGAAGCATCGCACACACAGACACCAGACACACTAGCATGAAGCATCGCACACACAGACACCACACACACACTAGCATGAAGCATCGCACACACAGACACCACACACACACTAGCATGAAGCATCGCACACACAGACACCACACACACACTAGCATGAAGCATCGCACACACAGACACCAGACACACACTAGCATGAAGCATCGCACACACAGACACCAGACACACACTAGCATGAAGCATCGCACACACAGACACCACACACACACTAGCATGAAGCATCGCACACACAGACACCACACACACACTAGCATGAAGCATCGCACACACAGACACCACACACACTAGCATGAAGCATCGCACACACAGACACCAGACACACACTAGCATGAAGCATCGCACACACAGACACCACACACACACTAGCATGAAGCATCGCACACACAGACACCAGACACACACTAGCATGAAGCATCGCACACACAGACACCAGACACACACTAGCATGAAGCATCGCACACACAGACACCAGACACACACTAGCATGAAGCATCGCACACACAGACACCACACACACACTAGCATGAAGCATCGCACACACAGACACCAGACACACACTAGCATGAAGCATCGCACACACAGACACCACACACACACTAGCATGAAGCATCGCACACACAGACACCACACACACACTAGCATGAAGCATCGCACACACAGACACCAGACACACACTAGCATGAAGCATCGCACACACAGACACCAGACACACACTAGCATGAAGCATCGCACACACAGACACCAGACACACATAGCATGAAGCATCGCACACACAGACACCACACACACACTAGCATGAAGCATCGCACACACAGACACCACACACACACTAGCATGAAGCATCGCACACACAGACACCACACACACACTAGCATGAAGCATCGCACACACAGACACCAGACACACACTAGCATGAAGCATCGCACACACAGACACCACACACACACTAGCATGAAGCATCGCACACACAGACACCAACACACACTAGCATGAAGCATCGCACACACAGACACCAGACACACACTAGCATGAAGCATCGCACACACAGACACCACACACACACTAGCATGAAGCATCGCACACACAGACACCAGACACACACTAGCATGAAGCATCGCACACACAGACACCACACACACACTAGCATGAAGCATCGCACACACAGACACCAGACACACACTAGCATGAAGCATCGCACACACAGACACCACACACACTAGCATGAAGCATCGCACACACAGACACCACACACACACTAGCATGAAGCATCGCACACACAGACACCACACACACACTAGCATGAAGCATCGCACACACAGACACCAGACACACACTAGCATGAAGCATCGCACACACAGACACCACACACACATTAGCATGAAGCATCGCACACACAGACACCAGACACACACTAGCATGAAGCATCGCACACACAGACACCACACACACACTAGCATGAAGCATCGCACACACAGACACCACACACACACTAGCATGAAGCATCGCACACACAGACACCACACACACATTAGCATGAAGGATCGCACACACAGACACCAGACACACACTAGCATGAAGCATCACACACACAGACACCAGACACACTAGCATGAAGCATCGCACACACAGACACCACACACACACTAGCATGAAGCATCGCACACACAGACACCACACACACACTAGCATGAAGCATCGCACACACAGACACCACACACACACTAGCATGAAGCATCGCACACACAGACACCAGACACACTAGCATGAAGCATCGCACACACAAACACCACACACACACTAGCATGAAGCATCGCACACACAGACACCACACACACACTAGCATGAAGCATCGCACACACAGACACCAGACACACACTAGCATGAAGCATCGCACACACAGACACCACACACACACTAGCATGAAGCATCGCACACACAGACACCACACACACACTAGCATGAAGCATCGCACACACAGACACCAGACACACTAGCATGAAGCATCGCACACACAGACACCACACACACACTAGCATGAAGCATCGCACACACAGACACCACACACACACTAGCATGAAGCATCGCACACACAGACACCACACACACACTAGCATGAAGCATCGCACACACAGACACCACACACACACTAGCATGAAGCATCGCACACACAGACACCAGACACACACTAGCATGAAGCATCGCACACACAGACACCACACACACACTAGCATGAAGCATCGCACACACAGACACCACACACACACTAGCATGAAGCATCGCACACACAGACACCACACACACACTAGCATGAAGCATCGCACACACAGACACCAGACACACTAGCATGAAGCATCGCACACACAGACACCACACACACACTAGCATGAAGGATCGCACACACAGACACCAGACACACTAGCATGAAGCATCGCACACACAGACACCACACACACATTAGCATGAAGCATCGCGCACACACAGACACCACACACACACTAGCATGAAGCATCGCACACACAGACACCAGACACACACTAGCATGAAGCATCGCACACACAGACACCAGACACACTAGCATGAAGCATCGCACACACAGACACCACACACACATTAGCATGAAGCATCGCACACACAGACACCACACACACACTAGCATGAAGCATCGCACACACAGACACCAGACACACACTAGCATGAAGCATCGCACACACAGACACCAGACACACTAGCATGAAGCATCGCACACACAGACACCACACACACATTAGCATGAAGCATCGCACACACAGACACCAGACACACACTAGCATGAAGCATCGCACACACAGACACCACACACACACTAGCATGAAGCATCGCACACACAGACACCAGACACACACTAGCATGAAGCATCGCACACACAGACACCAGACACACACTAGCATGAAGCATCGCACACACAGACACCACACACACACTAGCATGAAGCATCGCACACACAGACACCAGACACACACTAGCATGAAGCATCGCACACACAGACACCAGACACACTAGCATGAAGCATCGCACACACAGACACCACACACACATTAGCATGAAGCATCGCACACACAGACACCAGACACACACTAGCATGAAGCATCGCACACACAGACACCAGACACACTAGCATGAAGCATCGCACACACAGACACCACACACACATTAGCATGAAGCATCGCACACACAGACACCAGACACACACTAGCATGAAGCATCGCACACACAGACACCAGACACACACTAGCATGAAGCATCGCACACACAGACACCACACACACATTAGCATGAAGCATCGCACACACAGACACCACACACACATTAGCATGAAGCATCGCACACACAGACACCAGACACACACTAGCATGAAGCATCACACACACAGACACCAGACACACTAGCATGAAGCATCGCACACACAGACACCACACACACACTAGCATGAAGCATCGCACACACAGACACCAGACACACACTAGCATGAAGCATCGCACACACAGACACCAGACACACACTAACATGAAGCATCGCACACACAGACACCACACACACACTAGCATGAAGCATCGCACACACAGACACCACACACACACTAGCATGAAGCATCGCACACACAGACACCAGACACACACTAACATGAAGCATCGCACACACAGACACCAGACACACACTAGCATGAAGCATCACACACACAGACACCAGACACACTAGCATGAAGCATCGCACACACAGACACCACACACACACTAGCATGAAGCATCGCACACACAGACACCAGACACACACTAGCATGAAGCATCGCACACACAGACACCACACACACACTAGCATGAAGCATTGCACACACAGACACCACACACACATTAGCATGAAGTATCGCACACACAGACACCACACACACACTAGCATGAAGCATCGCACACACAGACACCAGACACACACTAGCATGAAGCATTGCACACACAGACACCACACACACATTAGCATGAAGCATCGCACACACAGACACCAGACACATTAGCATGAAGCATCGCACACACAGACACCACACACACACTAGTATGAAGCATCGCACACACAGACACCACACACACATTAGCATGAAGTATCGCACACACAGACACCAGACACACACTAGCATGAAGCATCGCGCACACAGACACCAGACACACACTAGCATGAAGCATTGCACACACAGACACCACACACACACTAGCATGAAGCATCGCACACACAGACACCACACACACACTAGCATGAAGCATTGCACACACAGACACCACACACACATTAGCATGAAGTATCGCACACACAGACACCACACACACACTAGCATGAAGCATCGCACACACAGACACCACACACACACTAGCATGAAGCATCGCACACACAGACACCACACACACTAGCATGAAGCATCGCACACACAGACACCACACACACTAGCATGAAGCATCGCGCACACAGACACCAGACACACACTAGCATGAAGCATCGCACACACAGACACCACACACACACTAGCATGAAGCATCGCGCACACAGACACCAGACACACACTAGCATGAAGCATCGCACACACAGACACCAGACACACTAGCATGAAGCATCGCACACACAGACACCACACACACACTAGCATGAAGCATCGCAGACACAGACACCAGACACACTAGCATGAAGCATCGCACACACAGACACCACACACACACTAGCATGAAGCATCGCACACACAGACACCAGACACACTAGCATGAAGCATCGCACACACAGACACCACACACACACTAGCATGAAGCATCGCGCACACAGACACCAGACACACACTAGCATGAAGCATTGCACACACAGACACCACACACACACTAGCATGAAGCATCGCACACACAGACACCACACACACACTAGCATGAAGCATTGCACACACAGACACCACACACACATTAGCATGAAGTATCGCACACACAGACACCACACACACACTAGCATGAAGCATCGCACACACAGACACCACACACACACTAGCATGAAGCATCGCACACACAGACACCACACACACTAGCATGAAGCATCGCACACACAGACACCACACACACTAGCATGAAGCATCGCGCACACAGACACCAGACACACACTAGCATGAAGCATCGCACACACAGACACCACACACACACTAGCATGAAGCATCGCGCACACAGACACCAGACACACACTAGCATGAAGCATCGCACACACAGACACCAGACACACTAGCATGAAGCATCGCACACACAGACACCACACACACACTAGCATGAAGCATCGCACACACAGACACCACACACACACTAGCATGAAGCATCGCACACACAGACACCACACACACACTAGCATGAAGCATCGCACACACAGACACCACACACACACTAGCATGAAGCATCGCACACACAGACACCACACACACTAGCATGAAGCATCGCGCACACAGACACCAGACACACACTAGCATGAAGCATCGCACACACAGACACCAGACACACTAGCATGAAGCATCGCGCACACAGACACCACACACACACTAGCATGAAGCATCGCACACACAGACACCACACACACACTAGCATGAAGCATCGCACACACAGACACCACACACACACTAGCATGAAGCATCGCACACACAGACACCACACACACACTAGCATGAAGCATCGCACACACAGACACCACACACACTAGCATGAAGCATCGCACACACAGACACCACACACACACTAGCATGAAGCATCGCACACACAGACACCACACACACACTAGCATGAAGCATCGCACACACAGACACCACACACACACTAGCATGAAGCATCGCACACACAGACACCACACACACACTAGCATGAAGCATCGCACACACAGACACCACACACACATTAGCATGAAGCATCGCACACACAGACACCACACACACATTAGCATGAAGCATCGCGCACACAGACACCACACACACAGTAGCATGAAGCATCGCACACACAGACACCACACACACACTAGCATGAAGCATCGCACACACAGACACCACACACACATTAGCATGAAGCATCGCACACACAGACACCAGACACACTAGCATGAAGCATCGCACACACAGACACCACACACACATTAGCATGAAGCATCGCACACACAGACACCACACACACATTAGCATGAAGCATCGCACACACAGACACCACACACACACTAGCATGAAGCATCGCACACACAGACACCACACACACACTAGCATGAAGCATCGCACACACAGACACCACACACACACTAGCATGAAGCATCGCACACACAGACACCACACACACATTAGCATGAAGCATCGCACACACAGACACCAGACACACTAGCATGAAGCATCGCACACACAGACACCACACACACATTAGCATGAAGCATCGCACACACAGACACCACACACACATTAGCATGAAGCATCGCACACACAGACACCACACACACACTAGCATGAAGCATCGCACACACAGACACCACACACACACTAGCATGAAGCATCGCACACACAGACACCACACACACACTAGCATGAAGCATCGCACACACAGACACCACACACACATTAGCATGAAGCATCGCACACACAGACACCACACACACATTAGCATGAAGCATCGCACACACAGACACCACACACACACTAGCATGAAGCATCGCACACACAGACACCACACACACACTAGCATGAAGCATCGCACACACAGACACCACACACACACTAGCATGAAGCATCGCACACACAGACACCACACACACATTAGCATGAAGCATCGCGCACACAGACACCACACACACATTAGCATGAAGCATCACGCACACAGACACCAGACACACACTAACATGAAGCATCGCGCACACAGACACCACACACACATTAGCATGAAGCACCTGCTGAGAGAGACTCCGGCCAATGACAGCTTCCATAGAGACAGACTCGTGCTGATGACTACAGGAACCCTGTGAACTCTTACGGGCCATTCACAAACCTTTATGAGAACGAGATTTAGCCAAAGATAAATGTGTTTTATCTGATGACCACACTAATGCATCAGGTAAAGCACATTCACAGGCTGCACTGCTACTGCTAACATCAGTCTTCATGAATTATGACAATCCTCTGCAGTCGGAGTGAAGTCTTTATTTCCATGCTCGTTACATGTATTACTGAAGATGAAGGGTCACCAAAAGGAAGTGCAGATTTTACCTTGATGACGCATCTAAAGACATGCCAGAAACACTTCTTTACATGTTTGTTCTGAGACAAAACTCAAGAATAATGTGAACAGTGCGATCCGTCCGGCGAGGCTCATAGACCGGCTCAGACTGTTAGTCAACATCAGCACAACAGTGAAAACTAATGCCATGCTTCCTATTGATATCTCCCAAGGGTAGCATGTGCAGAGTGAACAGCAGCGGTCCTAGTACTGAGCCTTGTGGTACACCATACTGAACTTGTGATCAATAAGGGTTAGAATGCAGCACTAAGATCGAGTAACACTAATAGAGAGACACAACCACGATCGGATGATAAGAGCAAATCATGTGTGACTCTAATGAGAGCAGTCTCAGTACTATGGTACGGTCTAAATCCTGACTGGAAATCCTCACAGATATCATTTCTTTCAAGAAAGGAACATACAGTAGTTGTGAAGATACCGCCTTTTCTAGTGTCTTTGACAGAAAGGGTAGATTCGAGATCGGAATCAGAATTGACTAATTCTGTAGGATCAAGTTACGGTTTAACAAGCGGTTTAATCATAGCCAGCTTAAAAGTTTTCGGTACGTATCCTAATGACAAAGATGAATTAAGAAGAGGATCTATGACCTCTGGGAGCATCTCTTTCAGTAGCTTAGTCGGTATAGGGTCTAACACACATGTTGTTGATTTAGATGAATTAACGAGTTTAGAAAATTCTTCCTCTCCTATACTTTACTTTTACTTTACTTTATTTACTTTATTAATTCAATGCAATAATTATAGCAATGAATGAATCAAATTACTGCAGCAATACTGTAGTAGACGGTTGCATAGTTATCAATCTTATAAGTGAAGAAGTTCATTAAGTCATTACTGCTGTGCTGCATGGAAACGTCTGGGCTTGAAGCTTTATTTTTTCTTAGCCATATTTCTAACATGCAGTCAAACGTGACACTCAACAAACCTCACCAGTTCAGAATTGAGAATTTTGAGAAAGTCTGAAGTCCTCTGTAATAAGCTGAAGAAAGGCCAAATGTTCTTTCTCTGTGTTGAGTACATGCATAGATGCAAATTTAACAAATTGTTAAAAGATCATTTTCTTCTAAAAGTGCAGAGAAAGCAGTTGTCATGTATCGATATGAAACAGCTCCTCAAACAGTCTTTATCATTATAATGATACAATCTTTCAGGTTTTCACAGAAGTACTGGGAGTAAAGTTTATAAACACTGTAAATCAGGTGATTTTAAGTCGATGTTGTAAATGTTTATTATGACTAAACCTAATTGTGTTTTTATACTTTTATATTTATTCTTAATTTTTTACTACTGTTTCTTGTAAATGTAGTTGTATATGTACTACTGTTTCTTGTATTGAAACGCTCTTCCGTCTGTCTGTCGGTAGGGAAGCGTAAGATGGCACTAGAACACTTCAGAATGCTAGAATCCAGTCATTTATGCAGATCAGTGCTTAAGACAGGCTTTCTTTGGGCGGTGAATGATGCCACATATACGACGCAGCCCTTAGTAAATCACGTTGCATGATCACGTCTGAAAGCGAAACTCCTACAAATGCATCACTAACTGCAGAAATAACGGTGTTTCCATCACTCACTTCTCTCTGCGTGTCTTTAGTAAATCCTGACAGTAGTTTTGAACATGTGAAGAGTGTCTGCGCTGATCCAGCTGTGACGGCTCTTCTCAGCTGTAGATATTGAGCATGTTTTACAGGAGATGTGTAGCAGTGTAGTTGAGTGCGTCTCTGAGCATGTGCGCACACGTGTGTGAATGTACGTGTTACAGACGTGTTCATCATAAGAGACTCGTCCACATTCCTCATGTTCATCTGCCATCATCTCTTCCTCTGACGCTTCAGGCTGAGACACGTCCGTCTTATACAACAGCACATGCTTTACTCTAACCTCGACACACAGTGCTCAGATCAGGTTACACTCCTGTTTTTACAGTAACCATGATGAAATGCGCTATGAAGCCTGTGCTGCAGTCTTTGTTGTGTTCATAGTAGCCTAATTATAATTATTCAACCCACTGCAAATCAGGTTTATTGGCAGAATGTACAGATTTTAATCCGTTTGCAATAAACAAATCAAACAAAAGTGATTGAAATAGCTCAACACAACAAATCATTTTTATTACAACTGTACATCCAGGAAACGTAGGCTGTCGTGTTTAAGTTATTGGTGCATCAGTCGCTTGTCTAATATAAATCTAGTCCTATAAATGATAAACAGCATGTTACCATTCAGAACCTCAAACATAACAGCTAACGTTTGTTAGCAAACTCACTGTGAGTCACACACACTAGCACACACTAGTGAATCCAGTGAGTGGATACTTGACATCGACTGTGTTACACTCCATGAGCACAGGATGCATGAGTGTGTGTGTGAGAGAGAGAGTGAGTGTGTGTGTGTGTGTGTGTGTGTGTGTGTGTGTGTGTGTGTGTGTGCGAGAGAGCGTGTGGTTTGGTTTAGCCGTGTCTGGTCTGAGTTCAGCCTAAATTTACCCGGCTCTCCTCAGCCAAAGTCAACATGTCTTCATGACGCTGTAATCTTCCTCCTCCAGACGGCCGAGGGTTTCTTCTGTTCTCTCTGGCTCTGAGGACTGTGTGTATAGAAGGAAACGACTGGCGTCCTTCTAGATTACAGTGCAGGATAAAGCCGTTTGTGACTCTCCTCTGTGGGCTGAGGGAGATGATTAGACCAATGTCCAAGCTGCTGTTTTATAAGACCAGCAAACGACATCAAACTATTCTTTCCACTACTCTGAGGAGCATCATTTATATTCTTCATTACGGATCGTCTCATAATGATTGTGTTTTCAGGGTCCTGCCACCTGTGTGAGCTTCTCCCGGACCGGAGACTTCTTCGCCTCCGCTGGCTCTGACCAACAGGTGATGCTCTGCTGTATGATCACACAGAAGTGTGTGTGTGTGTGTGTGCGCAGCGCTCATCATGTTACCTGTTCTCATCATGTGACCTGTTGCAGGTGATGGTGTGGAGGACGAACTTCGACAGTGTGGATTACAGTGCAGTGCTGGAGCAGAGATGTGCTGCGGACTCCAGCGCTTCGGTTCACAGCGGCCCGCTCACACAGGTAAACACATCATCACATCATCACATGATCACACTGCAGTGCTTTAAAGTGCTTCAGCTTTACTTACGCTTTCATGCAATCAAACGGTATTGAAACACACTTACATGGGAGGAGAACAGTCCTCTGGATGAGGAACTTAAAAAGCACTATTGCCAAATGCACACACTAATTCAAGATGTGCCTTTAAATGTTGTGTGAATGTGAAGGCAAATGTACATGACTGTAATGTACTGTAATACAGTGAGTCCTGCTGAATCTGCATATAAATATATATTTAGCTGAGTTGTGATTTTGGTCTTTTGCGTTGGCCTCGCTGACTGCACACAAAACCTCCAGCATGCAACGCAACGTGTCCTAATTCAGGAGAAGAAGTGCTTCGTTTGAATGAATCAGTGGAACCGATTGGCTAATCAGACTGAACACAGGAGTCATGAATCACTTGCTCACTGAATCATCTCACGTGACTCACATGAACTTTATATGAATACAGTGTGTTGATCATGAGAGTAAAGACAGGGTTTCCGCGGATCCTTAAAAAGTCTTAAATTAGATTTGTTAAATTTAAGGCCATATAAAGTCTTAAAAAGTCTTATTTTTACTTATGAAAGGTCTTACATTTTCTATGACAATTTGAATTAGACATATCTAAATGTTTGTATCTAATTAGCATACTTTTTTATTTATTATTCTGTCTTTGTGGATTTGCTTGTTTACGTGACATTTCGCGTCACATTCGCGTTAGCATATTAGCCTACGTCCCTCTCCTGCACGCGAGAGGAGAGAGGGAGAAGCCAGTTGGTAAATGTCAGTTCAATTGTAAGTTAATTCTTTATGTGCTTAGGAGTGTGCCTTGTGTATTGTCTATGATACTGGCGGTTTTAGTTTCATATTTAAAGAACCCTTTAATTAGAACGTTAAAATTAGAAATCAGTTCATATTTGAATATTGAAAAAAATAAAATAATCTCATAGCTTTATTTATGCAATTGTAAATACAGTGTAAATATATGAATGCCTTTTCATTTCTGTTATTATTCTAATAGAATTTAATTTGAATGTTAGAATTTGACTTAAAAGGTGATGCATAAATCTACAAATGTCCATATATAGGTGAAAATGCCCCTGGAAATCAATTTAAGGTGGCAAATATTACCCCTTAATAAAAAAAATTGATTTCTGTCACTGCTGTGAACTGACCACTGCATAGAATATGAAAAATATGAATATCTTCGTATTTATAGGGCCCTATCTCGCACCCAGCGCAAATGACTTTGTACAGCAACGCATTTTTAATTCCTATTTTGCTCCCGCGCACAGCGGACTTTTCCCTCCACAGACGCACGTCGGTAAATTAGGGAATGAACTTGTGCTCCCGGGGGCGGTTCAGGGAAAAGAGGAGGCGTGTTCCGGTGCAAACGTTCCCTGGTGCTATTTTGCAGTTTCAGAAAACAATTCCGCCACAGACCAGGAGAAACCTCGTCTAAAGTCAGCGGCGCGTTATTCAGATGCTATTTTAAGGGCGCATGCTTGGCCATAATGTAGCGTGTGCACAACACACACACACTTTGCTTCTCTCATCTACACAGATGCAGCAGTTCACATTTTTGCAAATCATACATTATTACAAGGAAAAATATTCCACACGAGGGAAATCATTGTGGTGTCCATGAAGATGTGGAAAAATTGTCATAAATTTAGTTATAGATTGTTATAAACAGTATTATTGTTATTATTACTCATTATTATTGATTATTTCTTATTACCACAGAGGACCTTTGAGAGGCACATTCTACTCTACAATAGTAATATATTTCTGTCTTAAACCGGACTTTTATTTTGGCGTGTTCTGAGTTTTGAGTCGGTGTATCTGCTGATGAAACACTGCTGAAGAGACTCTCAGATGAAGTTTGTGTGTCATACAGTGAGACACAGACGAGATCAAACTGAGACAGACTCAGATTCACACAAATATTCACACACACTCATCCATATCTGTGTGCAGCCCTACGTCTGATTTATTCCTACAGAATTTGAGATTCTGTGACATTCTACGCACACTTTTATGATTCCGTCTGTGTTTTCTTCATGCTGGAAATATGGCCCTACATTTATATGAAAGGCATACTTGAAGATTTCATCAGGATGAACATCTGTTGGCTTCATGTTGATGGCCTTTCCTGAAAGTTTAACCCTCTGGGGTCTGAGCTGTTTTCTGGGCCTGGAGGTGTTCTGACATGCTCTGACATTTGTGCTTATTTCTGTTACTTGTGACATTTTCATGGCTAAAGTCTGATTACACTGTATTTAGCACAAACTCTGCAACAATAATATATCAGCAGCATGTATGTAAAAGTTTGTAGTTTTGAGATAATGACATTTATGCGTGGTTTGTGAAAATACAAAAAAAAATTGTTACTTAAATAAGGTCATGAAACCCATACTGATTATTTCTTCACAAGACTTTTGAAAATTGTATCACGTAGCCTAGAATATTTGCTCCAAAACTATGTGAAAATCACCCTGACTGCTCATTCAGAGAAGACAATATATTGATTTAAAATTTCTAAGATGTGTTTTGTGTGAAAAAGCAATATGCGAAGGGGCGGATCATCTCATTAATATGCAAGCTTTTCACACCTGAGAAAGACAAAGACCCTCCCTAATGACCCTATTAGGAGCTTATCAGGCCCTGCCATTCTGAGCAACCTTGCACAAAGAATGAGGAGATTTAAAAAAGAATGGCTTTTTGATTGGATTTATTTACAACACAACATAATCCAAATATACACAACAAATGACAAAAAAGCACTTATTGAAAACAATGATCCAAAGACAGAGACCTTTCTGCCATTCCTAAAAACATTGTACATACCTTTCATTTCCAAGGTGTTTGATTTTCACTTTACCATGTTCATGTACAGAGACTCATGTCAGTGGCATCTGGTCCCTGAAAAAAAAAAAAAAGTGAACATACTGATATCAAGAGAAATAGGGAATATAGTTCTAAAATGTATTGGGAATAAATTTTAGATTTTTCTGGTTAAAATTGCTTTTTAAAATTCACAGAATACACACACACACACACACACAAATGTTTCCAACAATATATAAAATAATGAACACCAGGTTTGTTGTGCCTTGTAAGCAGTAGGCTATGCACAGTGCGTTTCAAACGCGATCGCGCTCCAAATATGATACATTCAAACGCGATCGCGCTCCAAATATGATACATTCAAACGCGATCGCACTCCAAATATGATACATTCAAAACCAGAGCTCGCTCCAAAATATGAAACATTATGGTTACCATATTATACATATCTACGTTTGAGCAGATATCCACAAACACAGTAACAGTAAACACGGGTCTAAATATTATAATATTCACCATATATCTAGCAACAGTTCAACTGCAATGTGAAATTTATGCAACAATAACAAACTAATATGTAAGAATTTCTTACCTTACATCTTTCTTGTCTTCAAATCGCGTTCTTCTTCTTCTGAGGTAGCCTAAATCCAATGTAAGCTCACGGCACGTCTTTCAAACTCGACGAAAAGCAGAGACTTGTGAAGTTTGTTGGTGCTTTGTTTTTGAGGTAATGAGCGCGTTCGCGTTCCATGTGGAGATTTGCATGTGAATGTCTTTTGCGCGAGTGGGCGTGGTCAAATTAAAAAATAATTAGGAAGCGTTTGAGAAGCTGGACATCTTGTTGGTTTTATACAAATTACTTAAACAGAGAATATTTGTTTTCAGTTTGAATCCGATCATTTAAAAGTACACACTTAAATGTTTATAAAGGTATATGGCTCATAAATGTGTGACAAGTATTCGCTGAGTTTTGTTTCAGTTTATAGACGTGCTCAAGAAAAAAAAGTTCACCGCGACGGAGAGGCAGAACGCACACCCTGTTTATTTTCTTTATTTTACAAAAACACAATGTTTTGATTTGATTGTAAGTGGACACATACAAAAGTAGAAATATCACAGATTATTTTTTTATATTTCTTTTTTCTGTATGACCATAAATGACGGAGTAATTTAAGTTTATAGTGCTACAATGTGAAGAAAATCCAGCAAAACGCGCGGGCGCGTTTGTCTAACCTCAGAGGGTTAAGAAAGATAGACTGAGACATTGCGTGAGTCCTGACCGTGAACGAGGAGAACCTCCTGACACCTCCTGGTGAACGCGTAGAACCTCCTGACGGTGAACGAGGAGAACCTCCTAGCGGTGAACGAGGAGAACCTCCTGACGGTGAACGAGGAGAACCTCCTAACGGTGAATGAGGAGAACCTCCTGACGGTGAACGAGGAGAACCTCCTAACGGTGAATGAGGAGAACCTCCTGACGGTGAACGAGGAGAACCTCCTAACGGTGAATGAGGAGAACCTCCTGACCGTGAACGAGGAGAACCTCCTGACGGTGAACGAGGAGAACCTCCTAACGGTGAATGAGGAGAACCTCCTGACCGTGAACGAGGAGAACCTCCTGACGGTGAATGAGGAGAACCTCCTAACGGTGAATGAGGAGAACCTCCTGACGGTGAACGAGGAGAACCTCCTAACGGTGAATGAGGAGAACCTCCTGACGGTGAACGAGGAGAACCTCCTAACGGTGAATGAGGAGAACCTCCTAGCGGTGAACGAGGAGAACCTCCTGACGGTGAACGAGGAGAACCTCCTGACCGTGAATGAGGAGAACCTCCTAACGGTGAATGAGGAGAACCTCCTGACCATGAACGAGGAGAACCTCCTGACGGTGAACGTGGAGAACCTCCTGACCGTGAACGAGGAGAACCTCCTGACCGTGAATGAGGAGAACCTCCTAACGGTGAATGAGGAGAACCTCCTGACGGTGAACGAGGAGAACCTCCTAACGGTGAATGAGGAGAACCTCCTGACGGTGAACGAGGAGAACCTCCTGACCGTGAATGAGGAGAACCTCCTAACGGTGAATGAGGAGAACCTCCTGACGGTGAACGAGGAGAACCTCCTGACGGTGAACGTGGAGAACCTCCTGACCGTGAATGAGGAGAACCTCCTAACGGTGAATGAGGAGAACCTCCTGACCGTGAACGAGGAGAACCTCCTGACGGTGAACGTGGAGAACCTCCTGACCGTGAATGAGGAGAACCTCCTGACGGTGAACGAGGAGAACCTCCTGACCGTGAACGAGGGGAACCTCCTGACGGTGAACGAGGGGAACCTCCTGACGGTGAACGAGGAGAACCTCCTGACGGTGAACGAGGAGAACCTCCTGACCGTGAACGAGGAGAACCTCCTGACCGTGAACGAGGAGAACCTCCTGACCGTGAACGAGGAGAACCTCCTGACGGTGATTCTGTGTGAATCACAGTAAACACCTGCTTACAAGTGTGTAATATCTGTGAATGAAAGCTGTTCATTTGAGTTATATATGTTGTGTACTTCACAGTTAAGAACAAACTCACTTTATTTTTATGCATTTTTCAGAAAACAAGACTTAATATCTTCAGTCATTTTGCTTCTTCTCCAGTAAATGTATCTTGATTTAAGAATAATCAGATATTTGTGCTGGAAAACGAGACAGAACTGGTATCTACTGGTAGAATGGTATCTACTGTAGAGTTGAAGATCATTCACAGCTGTGTTGATAATATCAGTTATGATGACTGCATCACATAAAACTAATAAACACCCTGATCAATATCTGGATCAAAAACAGTCAAAACAACAGTATTGAATGAAATCTGTGTCTTGCTCCTGATGTAGATGCTGTGCAGGGACTTCTGGGAACACTACTAAATATCGACTCTCTGAAAAACGATTCTCTGAAGTGAATCAGGCTTCCCATGCTACTGCACAACTCCTGCAGCTTTATTTTGCTTCTAATGACCGTAGATAAACTTACTAATGGAAATTTACAGTTATTTTGATCTTTGTAGTTAAATTTTGCTCTGACAGCAATTGATCATATAATATTGAATGTAAGGCTTTGTGTTGAGAGGTTCTTTCCCTCCACATTGGGCAATAAACTGGTGTAATGGTGGATCGCTCAGAGCAAGGAGTGAGTGAGTGTGTGTGTGTGTGTGTGTGTTGGGTGCATCTGTGTAGCTCTGGATTGACCTTCACAGGGTCAGAATCTCATCTTTAAATAATGGCTTCCAGACCAACATTGATTGAGTATTTTTAGCATCTCCTTGCCGAGACTGGGAAATGTAGGAGTGGTTAAATATTAAAGTCTGTGGTGAGGTGTAGGAGTGTGTGTAGAGTTTCCTCACCTGAGCTCACTTTCACACGTATCGATGGCCGATAGAGGAACACACTCCTCTCCTTCATTAACACACGCCTCTACATCAGGAAAACATCATGTGTTGGACCAAGGAAATCTCTGTTTTCTCCCTAACAACAGTTCAAGTTTAACCAAAATTATATTTTAGGCCGCTAAAAACTATGTATTTTTTCAAATTCTGTTTCATTTATTTATTTACTTATTTTTGTCAAATTGTGATTTTTCCATTAAATTTTTTTCTGGATTTATTTTGATTTCATATTTTGTAGATCTGCAACTAGGCAAGGCAAGGCAAGGCAAGGCAAGTTTATTTATATAGCACATTTCATACACAATGGCAATTCAAAGTGCTTTACATAGAAGAAATTAAAATAATAAAAAGAAATAAGAATAGTTAAAACAGTTTAGAAGAATACAAAATAAAATACAGTACAAACAGTCGGACGAACATTGGCACAGTGCTCATTCAGTAAATGCATAGTTAAACAGATGTGTTTTGAGTCTGGATTTGAATGTGACTACTGTAGGAGCACATCTGATCTCCTCTGGAAGCTGGTTCCAGCATAATAGCTAAAAGCGGACTCGCCATGCTTAGAGTGAACCCTTGGTATTTCTAGCTGATATGATCCTAATGATCTGAGTGATCTGTTGGGTTTATATTCAGTGAGCATATCTGCAATGTATTGAGGTCCTAGGCCATTGAATGATTTATATACCAGTAATAATACTTTAAAATCAATCCTAAATTTAACTGGGAGCCAGTGTAAAGATCTGAGGACTGGTGTGATATGTTCATATTTTCTGGTTCTGCTCAGAATCCTGGCGGCAGCGTTCTGTATGAGCTGCAACTGTCTTATGGTCTTTTTGGGAAGGCCAGTGAGGAGTCCATTACAATAATCCACCCTGCTGGTGATGAAAGCATGAACAAGTTTCTCTAAGTCTTGTCTGGAAACAAAGCATCTTATTCTTGCTATATTTTTCAGATGATAGTATGCTGATTTAGTTATTGCTTTGACATGACTACTGAAACTAAGGTCTGACTCTAGTGTCACACCAAGATTCCTGACTTGATGTTTAGTTGTTTGACCCCTAGAGTGAAGGTATGCGTTCACCTTGAGAACTTCATCTTTGTTTCCAAACGCAATGACTTCAGTTTTGTCTTTGTTTAACTGAAGAAAGTTTTGACACATCCAACTGTTGACTTCATCAATGCATTGGCACAGGGAGTCAATGGGGCTGTAATCGTTAGGCGATAGGGCTAAGTAGAGCTGTGTGTCGTCTGCATAGCTGTGGTAAGCAATTTGGTTCTTTCTCATTATTTGGCTCATTGGGAGCATATACAGGTTGAACAGGAGTGGTGCAAGAATTGAGCCTTGAGGGACTCCGCATGTCATGGATGTCCACTCAGACTTATGGTCTCCTATACTCACATAATAACCTCTCCCATCTAAGTATGACCTGAACCATTTTAGGACTATCCCAGAAAGCCCCACCCAGTTTTCCAGCCTGTCCAGAAGTATGTTGTGATCGACAGTGTCAAATGCAGCACTGAGGTCGAGTAGCACCAGCACTGATAATTTGCCTGAGTCAGTATTTAAGCGAATATCGTTTATTATCTTTATGAGCGCTGTCTCTGTGCTGTGGTGCGGTCGGAAACCAGATTGAAAATTGTCAAAGTATCCATTCGAGCATAAGAATTTGTTCAGCTGATTGAAGACAACTTTTTCAATGACCTTGCCTATGAAGGGAAGATTTGAGATCGGTCTATAGTTGCTTAATATGGTCTTATCCAGATTGCTCTTTTTCAGGAGGGGCTTGACAACTGCAGTTTTTAGGGAGTTTGGAAAACTCCCAGAGAGAAGTGAAGCATTTACCACTTCTAGAAGATCTGCTTCTAAACTGTTTAACACACTTTTGAAAAACGATGTGGGAAGTGTGTCAAGAGCGCAGGTTGATGTTTTAAGGTGCTGTACGGTTTCTTCCAAAATTTTGCCATCAATTTCTTTGAAATCAGACATAGTAACTACTTTCTCAGGTGGTTTGATCTGTCTGACCCCAGTGCAACTCAAGGATGTGCTGATCACCTTTCTGATATTATTGATTTTCTCAGAGAAGAAAGAAGCAAACTCACTGCACTTGCTGTCTGAGAGCATTTCACTGGGAATCTGGCTTGGGGGGTTTGTCAGTCTCTCTACAGTAGCAAAAAGAGTGCGTGTGTGTTTAAATTGCTGTTTATAATATTTGAGAAGAAAGTCTGTCTAGCTTTGCCTAGTTCCATATTGAAAGCATGAAGGCTGTCTTTGTAGATGTTATAATGGACTACAAGTTTTGTCTTCCGCCACATGCGCTCTGCTTTTCTGCATTGTCTTTTCATATTTTGCACTGCTGTTGAGTTTCTCCAAGGTGCTTTTTGTCTGCCACTCTTCTTCCTGACTTTAACAGGAGCAATATCATCAATTACACCTTTAACTTTTGAGTTAAAAGAATCAAGGAGAAAATCAACAGAGTCAGCAGATATGCTTGGTGTTAAGGATATAGCCTTCATAAATAGTACACTAGTGTTCTCATTTAAGCATCTCTTCTTGACAGACACAGATCTCGCTTCAGTGGCAGGAGAGATCAATATATCAAAGAAAATACAGAAATGATCAGACAGTGCTACATCCTTAATAACAATCGATGAAATGTTTAGACCCTTACTGATAAGTAAATCTAAAGTGTGTCCACGATTGTGTGTGGGTCCATGTACATGCTGAGTCAGATCAAAAGTTTTTAAAACAGTTTTGATTTATTTTGCCATATTGTTTTCTGCATTATCTATATGGATGTTAAAATCTCCAGCAATGGCAAAACAGTCAAACTCTGAGGTAATTGTTGATAACAGTTCTGTAAAGTCCTCAGCAAAGGCTGGAGAGTATTTTGGAGGCCTGTAAATAATGAAAAGTAAAATGCGTGGAGCACCTTTTAACACAATACCCAGATATTCGAAAGACAAGTAATTCCCAAATGATATTTGCTTACATTGATAGATATCTTTAAAAAGAGCAGCTAGACCCCCACCTCTCTTAACAGCTCTGCAGACACTCATAAAAGTAAAGTTAGGAGGGGCTGCTTCATTGAGGATTGTTGCACTGTAGCTGTCTTCTAGCCAGGTTTCATTTAGAAGCATAAAATCCAGGTTGTTTGTGGTTATTAAGTCGTTGACTAGAAGTGATTTATTTTTAAGTGACCGAATGTTTAAAAGTGCTAACTTAACAGACTTACTTTTCCCCACAGCAATATTAGTTTGACGTGTAATAGGCACCAGATTAGTTGGGTTTGCTGTACGGCTATTGAAGGCCTTAGACTTTCTATCATGTAATAGAACAGCAATAGAGAAAGATACAGGCACACTGGGTTCCCGCTTGTTTTGTAAACATTTGAGAAAGTTACTGTTATCAGAGCGGGCACCCGACACATATCACTGAGAGCTGGTATCAGTTGTTTTTGGTTCACCTCGAGCAGAAGGAGGAGGGTGTGGGCCCTGGCGTTGTGGCAGAGGCCGAAGAGCTCTCACAGGAGGAGGGGGAGGGCGAGCTGGGCCCGCAGGCTTTGGTGGTAGTGGTGCCTGTCTTTTTTTAGTTGGTATCTGGGGGCTTGCAGCAAAAGAGTGGGATAGTCTGGTTCCAGCATGCACCAGTTCTTCCATTTTCTGTGAGAAGCACAGTAGTGGCGTTGCAGGCGAGAGGGAGAAAGTGTCTGGTGAAAGGGGCTGTTGCTCCGGTGTTATAGGAGGCTGTAATATGCTGTCCTGGCTTCCCTGGCTGTTTTCCAGGAAGTCGTCCTTGGGTGCTGAATCTTCAAGCAGTTCTGATATGGCTGTCTGTGGTGAGCTCTGTGTGCAGGGCTCAGCTGAGATTGTGTCCGTGAGCAGAGGTTGTTGTGGCGGAGTGGTGTTATCATGTCCATTTTGCTGCTGAAGTGAAGTCCCGTGGTCATTCATACTGTGTCCAGGTGTGTGTGTGCCATTCAGATTGAGTGGATTGGCACAAACCGCAGAAGGATGATTTAGGGAGAAGTAGATATTGTCCTTTAACACTCTTGAACCAAGTTTGTTTGGGTGATGGCCGTCCCGATGAAACAGTTGTCTCTGACTCCAGAAAAGATTGAAATTGTCAATGAAGTTTACTGCTTTTATATTGCAGGTTTTTTGCAGCCATGTATTAAGCCCAAGCAACCGTGAAAACCTGTTTGTTCCTCTTGCTGGTAGTGGTCCACTGATGAATGTTTGAACTTTCAGTCTTTTAAGTGTTTCAAAAAGTTCATTGAAATCCTTCTTAAGGAGTTCTGACTGCTCTTTATGAATATCATTCTTCCCCACATGTATGATGAGTCGATTTGCAGTCTTATGTTTCATCAGAATGTTCTGAAGTTCCCTGTTTACATCAGAAGTTGTTGCTTGTGGAAGGCAGCACGTAGTTGTATCCCTGCTGCTAATGTTTCTGATTATGGAGTCCCCCACTATCAGAGTCCTGGACTCGGCTGCGCTCTGAGCTGAGTGCCGCTGTCTGCTCGACCTTGAGCGCCAGTTAGCATCAGTGTTAGCTACTGGCCTATTCAGTCTGTGTTCGATCACATTCATCACATTTGTGGATTCCTCATTTACATTCATTAGTACTTCAAATCTGTTCTCAAGATGTATAGGCGGTGGTAGGAGGCCAGTGTTTGCAATCCTTGTCAGAGCTGTATCTGGGGTAGAGGATGCTACTGCGGTAATATGTGATGCTCGTGACAATCTGATGTCTCGAGTGCCTTTGGGTTTAGCTCCCTGTTTGTGCCATCGATTAGTAAGTCGATCGGCTTGTTTCTCTACCTGTCGAGGAGCACTAGTTTCATGGGACTCACCGGTATGCTGAGGGTGTCCATGACGAAGCTCTGTTGTGTGCTCCGTCTGGTTTGGTGGTCCCGTAAATAACTTTGTTTCTAGAACTGCAATCCTTTGTAAAAGTCTGTGGCAGTTAGTGCAGCAAGTAGATTCCAGAAGAGGCATTTTCTCTTATCCTTGTAGGCAGTTGTGTTTTCCTTTCCCGGAATGTAAGCTGGTCGGGTAAAAGAATTCTCAGTTTTTGTAGTAATCCAAACTTTGTCGTATGAGCACTGTGCTGATTTGCTGAAGTTAAAATTAGGTGATAAAAGGAAATAAAATAAAGGAAATCAAATATAGAAAAAATAGGAGATAAAATGTAAAAGCGATAGAGCAAAGCGCGGAGCAGTAAGCAAGAGCGTCCGAACAGTAGCTGAGCAGGAAGTTAAATAAGTAGTTAAATAATAACTAGCGATTATTTTGATAATCAATTAATCTGTAGATTATTTGTTCGATTACTAGTATCCAAAAGTATGAATTCATTAAGTTTTGTAATAAGAATTTATCAATTTAAGCAACAATTAAAAGTTTAACCAAAATTATATTTTTGAATCTGTTTTTTATTTTTACTCAATTATTATTATATTAATAAAAAAATCTACATTTTGTTTTAATCATTAGATAAAATTTTAGTATCCCAAAAAAAAGCTTTTCTAATTAAAATCATGGAATTTATCAACAATTTATTATTTTTATGGCCCTAAAGATTATTGATAAATTTATAATAATGTTTATCAGTTTTTAATAATTACTGAGTGTGTGTGACTCTGGATGTGTGTGTGAATCTGCAGTTTTGTGTGAATCTGAAGTTGTGTGTGAATCTGGAGTTGTGTGTGTGAATCTGGATGTGTGTGTGACTGGATGTGTGTGTGACTGGAGTTGTGTGTGACTCTGGATGTGTGTGTGAATCTGGAGTTGTGTGTGACTGCAGTTGTGTGTGACTGTATGTGTGTGTGACTGCAGTTGTGTGTGTTCAGAAGCGTGTTTCTCAGCTAATAGCTCCACTCAGAGGCGGCGGAGAGGTCTCTGTGGCGCTGCTGTAAATGTCTAACTCAAACACACAGTGACTGACCGAAGCTCTTCTTCTTAATGGCTCTGATAGACTCTTACATTTGTCAGATGCAATTAGAGGATCCTGAAAACTGAACACGTGTCTTCACAAGGTCGTTCCCTGTTTCCTGGAAATGTTGAATGACACTAATGTTCACCCGTTGTCTGAGTCTTCAATGAGACGGTTAGTCATGTGTGTGTAGATCACTGTAGTGTGTGTGTGTGTGTGTGTGTGTGTGTGTGTGTGTGTGTGTGTGTGTAGATCACAGTAGTGTGTGTGTGTGTGTGTGTGTGTGTAGATCACTGTAGTGTGTGTGTGTGTGTGTGTGTGTGTGTGTAGATCACTGTAGTGTGTGTGTGTGTGTGTGTAGATCACTGTAGTGTGTGTGTGTGTGTGTGTGTGTGTGTGTGTGTAGATCACTGTAGTGTGTGTGTAGATCACTGTAGTGTGTGTGTGTGTGTGTGTGTAGATCACTGTAGTGTGTGTGTAGATCACTGTAGTGTGTGTGTGTGTGTGTGTAGATCACTGTAGTGTGTGTGTGTGTGTGTGTGTGTGTGTGTGTGTGTGTAGATCACTGTAGTGTGTGTGTGTGTGTGTGTGTAG
>JAJAQA010000023.1:31496964-31541964 GCA_021464565.1 Rutilus rutilus | reverse complement strand
CTCCACCAATCAGGCCTGAGAACCTTCAGAAGAACAACCATCTCTGCAGCTCTCCACCAATCAGGCCTGAGAACCTTCCAGAAGAACAACCATCTCTCAGCTCTCCACCAATCAGGCCTGAGAACCTTCAGAAGAACAACCATCTCTCAGCTCTCCACCAATCAGGCCTGAGAACCTTCCAGAAGAACAACCATCTCTCAGCTCTCCACCAATCAGGCCTGAGAACCTTCAGAAGAACAACCATCTCTGCAGCTCTCCACCAATCAGGGCTGAGAACCTTCCAGAAGAACAACCATCTCTGCAGCTCTCCACCAATCAGGCCTGAGAACCTTCCAGAAGAACAACCATCTCTGCAGCTCTCCACCAATCAGGCCTGAGAACCTTCCAGAAGAACAACCATCTCTGCAGCTCTCCACCAATCAGGCCTGAGAACCTTCAGAAGAACAACCATCTCTCAGCTCTCCACCAATCAGGCCTGAGAACCTTCCAGACGAACAACCATCTCTGCAGCTCTTCACCAATCAGGCCTGAGAACCTTCCAGAAGAACAACCATCTCTCAGCTCTCCACCAATCAGGCCTGAGAACCTTCCAGACGAACAACCATCTCTACAGCTCTCCACCAATCAGGCCTGAGAACCTTCAGAAGAACAACCATCTCTGCAGCTCTCCACCAATCAGGGCTGAGAACCTTCCAGAAGAACAACCATCTCTCAGCTCTCCACCAATCAGGCCTGAGAACCTTCCAGACGAACAACCATCTCTACAGCTCTCCACCAATCAGGCCTGAGAACCTTCAGAAGAACAACCATCTCTGCAGCTCTCCACCAATCAGGGCTGAGAACCTTCAGAAGAACAACCATCTCTGCAGCTCTTCACCAATCAGGCCTGAGAACCTTCCGGAAGAACAACCATCTCTCAGCTCTCCACCAATCAGGCCTGAGAACCTTCCAGAAGAACAACCATCTCTGCAGCTCTCCACCAATCAGGCCTGAGAACCTTCCAGAAGAACAACCATCTCTCAGCTCTCCACCAATCAGGCCTGAGAACCTTCCAGACGAACAACCATCTCTACAGCTCTCCACCAATCAGGCCTGAGAACCTTCAGAAGAACAACCATCTCTGCAGCTCTCCACCAATCAGGCCTGAGAACCTTCCAGAAGAACAACCATCTCTCAGCTCTCCACCAATCAGGCCTGAGAACCTTCAGAAGAACAACCATCTCTCAGCTCTCCACCAATCAGGCCTGAGAACCTTCCAGAAGAACAACCATCTCTCAGCTCTCCACCAATCAGGCCTGAGAACCTTCAGAAGAACAACCATCTCTGCAGCTCTTCACCAATCAGGCCTGAGAACCTTCCAGAAGAACAACCATCTCTCAGCTCTCCACCAATCAGGCCTGAGAACCTTCCAGACAAACAACCATCTCTACAGCTCTCCACCAATCAGGCCTGAGAACCTTCAGAAGAACAACCATCTCTGCAGCTCTCCACCAATCAGACAAAAGCTACTCCTCAGTTGTTTGACAAAAGGCACCTGAAGGACTTTCAGACCATGAGAAACAAAATTGATGAGGAACTGGGAGACTCATCAGGATCGAGGGAAAGATGAGGAGCCGGGAGACTCGTCAGGATCGAGGGAAAGATGAGGAGCTGGGAGACTCGTCAGGATCGAGGGGGAGACTCGTCAGGATCGAGGGAAAGATGAGGAGCCGGGAGACTCGTCAGGATCGAGGGAAAGATGAGGAGCTGGGAGACTCGTCAGGATCGAGGGGGAGACTCGTCAGGATCGAGGGAAAGATGAGGAGCTGGGAGACTCGTCAGGATCGAGGGAAAGATGAATGTACAGAGATGTCCTTGATGGAAACCTGCTCCAGAGCTCTGGATCACAGACTGGGGCGACGGTTCATCTTCCAACAGGACAACGACCCTCAGCACACAGCCAAGATAAGACAGGAGTGGCTCCGGGACAACTCTGGGAATGTCCTTGAGTGTCCCACCAGAGCCCAGACTCGAACCCGATTGAGCGTCTCTGGAGAGATCTGAAGATGGCTGTGTACCGACGCTCCCCATCCAACCTGATGGAGCTCGAGAGGTTCTGCAAAGAAGAATGGCAGAAACTGCCCAAAAACAGGTGTGCCAAGCTTGCAGCATCATACCCAAGAAGACTTGAGGCTGTAATTGGTGCCAAAGGTGCTTCAACAAAGTATTGAGCCAAGGCTGTGAATACTTATTTACATGTGCTTTTTTTGTCCGTTTTTTTATTTATTTTTAATACATTTGCAAAGATTTAAAACAAACTTCTTTCATGTTGTCATTATGGGGTATAGTTTGTAGAATTTTGAGGAAAATAATGAATTTAATCAATTTTGGAATAAGGCTGTGACATAACAAAATGTGGAAAAAGTGAAGCGCTGTGAATCCTTTCCAGATGCATGAGAGGTCAAGGACAGGTGGGCAGAACGACATGAAATCTGACACGCCATCTAAAAAATGTGACACTCATGGTGAAAGACACTGAAAATACATTGAGAATCAATCAAAGCAACAATAGAAACGTAGGTAACACTTTACAATCAGGTCTGATTCGTTCATACAATAAGCAATATTCTTTTTACAGCATTTATTAATCTTTGTTAATGTTAGTCAGTACAAATATATTTGTTCAGTGTTTGTTCATGTTATTCCACTGTGGATTAAATAATATTAACATAACACTTTTGATTTGAAAACTGTATTGTTAAATGTTTAAATTAGCATAACTAAATGAAAGCTAATTGTAAAGCGTTAAGAGAACGAGTCCTGTGTGTAACTCATACAATTATGTTTTTATCTTTTGTCTCTTGTACTGTTGCGTAATCAGCATTCATGTAACTAATTCATTTGAAATTTTCATGGAAATCATTTGAAAGTGGTACATTCTCACGATACGCTATTATGGATGACCTGGTTTTGTCACACTGATGAATAATGGACATGTAATTGAGTTATAAGAACAGAAAGCATGTAAAGAGTGTGTGTTTCAGGTGTTATGCTGCCTGACCAGACGTTTCCCATTGTTCCTTGAGGATCTAGTGTTTGAGCGGTTCAGCCGGATTAAATATAGCCTTCAGTGCCGGAGCAGCCGAACACGGTTTATATAAGGCTAAACTTCACTGAGAGTAAATATTTGACCTGGCACTGCAGAAATCTCCTCGTGTCGCACCATCAGTGGAGAATTTATTCAGTGCTAACGGATGACTAACGCACCTTTTTCCGTTCCACGTCAACGAATCAAGGGGAAGATTTAGATGATTCCACGCTTGCCATTGTCATGAATATCCCTGAGGATCTGAAGTCTGAGTCAGCAGAGACGAGCTGGTGCTGATGGAAGAGTTCCCGCTTCTCCACGTCTGAGGGAATGTGACAGCTGTCAATCACACTGAGCCCCATATTTACACTCTTACGTCCGGCCATACTAGAGGATTCCTGAATAACGGATCAGTTCTCATATAATGGTGTCAATGCAGGTAGAACAATATTATTGTTGAATATTAAATGTCCCCAATTAAGCAAGCCAGAAGCCAGAAGCCAGAAGCCAGAGCCAACAGAGGCAAGGAACCAAAACTCCATCAGTGACAGAATGAGAAACCAGGCTCAGTCGTAATAGAAACACACAAATCTTGTTTAGAATACTTGTTCTAAATATAAAAGAATAGCAGAATCCACACCACAACTATGACAATAACAACACAGAGAATTGATATGGTTGGAATCACATTCAGAATGATTTTTTTCCAGCTGATTGATGATAAAAACATTGACAGCCAATCAGAATCCATCCTGCTTTAAAGAGCTCGAGCATTTAAAGCGACAGACGAGAAAACTGCAGCGCTGGTTTGAACGGACCTTAAAGCTTTTATTTAGGTAAAAACAGGTTAACAAACATCTCTTTTCAAATCTAGTGAAATACTGTAATCATCTATCTACAAAAATGCTGGATATTATGCAAATGTGAAAACCGTTACATTCCCAAATGCATATTAAACTCACAGCAATTGTCGAGATGAAGTTCATGATGAAGTTCACTGTGTTTATTCACTGTGAACTGAGACACTAACACCGGATCATGAGCTGATCGCTTAAATGAGAACAGTGCCGTGCTTTGCTCTGGAACACTTATTTATTTATTTGACTTATTTAATTAACTCACAAACTTTTGTGATTTGATAAAGGCACTAAGCCATTTCGTGATTTAGATTTTAGTTTCATTGACATGTTTCACAAGCTTTGAAAATTTTGGAAAAACGTTATCTCCACATAAGCTTTAAAAACGCGAATCTGTGAAAATGCTGATGGCGTGTACATGCGGATTACGTGTTTGGTCTATAGGGATGCGCGTTTGATTATACGTGTGCGCAGGCGTGTCTTTCTTTACAAATTGACCTCAACAAATTACTTGTCTGGCCTTAAAAAATCATAATGCAGAATTTTTATCGCTTCCATGTATCAGTAGCTATGTTTCCATCCACACGTTTTTATCCGAATTAAGTGATATCGAATGAAAAATGCCTTATGGAAACAGTCAAATTCGATTGAATTTCATGAATATCGACTCAAATGAAATACGTTCGGTCTCATCGGATTTTATCTCGATCGATATACGGCTTATGCGATAAACGCTGATGGAAACGTTATTTGCCGAATATCGTCGGGCATTTACGTGCATCTGCATCATCATAGCAATGTGTTGATAGCGTCGTTGTTTTCTTATTATAGCTTGATACGTCGCTATCAGCTGGCACATAAGCACTATTACAACTATTACAACTTGTGCAATATTGATCATTTGTTGGTAGATGGCACGATCCATTTTGTCTAGCAAAACTTTGTTCGCACATGTTTGCTTGAATGTTGTGCGATTCAGTGCGAAAATGAATGGAAACACCTTAAAATGTCTCAAATCAATTCAATATACCAATTTGATCGCAAAACAGCATGTGACGTCATTACGCACAGGTTTTTATTCGCTTTAAAGCCGTTGGATGGAAACACACTTTCACCAGCTTTATTCGCATGAGTTTTTTTACTGAACTTCAGATAATTCGATTAACAAGTGGATGGAAACTTAGCTAATGTCAATCAGAATTATTTTGACAACGTTTTATCTGTGCAGAAGTAAAGGGAAGTGAATGAGGCCTTCACGGGGGAAGGCTAGTTGAGACTTCAGGACTGTGTTGTCGTCGTGTCCAGGCGCAGGTCCTTCATCAGATCTGGAGTGTGTGTGTGTGTGTGTGTGTGTGTGTGTGTGTGTGTGTGTGTGTGTGTGTGTGTGTGTGTGTGTGTGTGTGAGTGTGAGTGTGTCCAGGTGCATGTCCTTCATCAGATCTGGAGTGTGTGTGTGTGTGTGTGTGTGTGTGTGTGTGTGTGTGTGTGTGTGTGTGTGTGTGTGTGTGTGTGTGTGTGTGAGTGTGAGTGTGTGTGTGTGTGTATGTGTGAGTGTGTCCAGGTGCATGTCCTTGATCAGATCCGAATACGGCCTGGATCCGGCGGACTGCGGTAAACCTCAGGATAAACAGAGAGTCTAATATTAGCGTAGACGCCATTCTTCTTATGATGTACATCAGGATTTATGGGAAGTTTTCCCGGTTCCGGCTGACCTGATCTATGCAGCCTAACATTGAATTATAGAAGTCTATAATGTGTTATGTGTATGCTTATTGCTAGGTCAAAGCGATGTGTCTTTAATCTAGCTTTGAACTGACAGAGTGTGTCTGCTTCCCGGACAATGTTAGGAAGACTGTTCCAGAGTTTTGGTGCTAAATAGGAAAAGGATCTACCGCCAGCAGTCGATTTAGATATTCTAGGTATTATCAACCGGCCGGAATTTTGAGATCGCAATAGACGTGAAGGACTATAATGCGTTAAGAGCTCGCTCAAGTACCGCGGAGCTAAACCATTTAGTGCTTTGTAAGTAATCAGCAATATTTAAAAATGTATACAATGTTTAATAGGGAGCCAATGCAGTGTTGACAGAACCGGGCTAATATGGTCATACTTCCTGGTTCTGGTAAGAACTCGAGCTGCTGCGTTTTGGACCAGCTGTAGTTTGTTTATTAAGCGTGCAGGGCAACCACCCAGTAGAGCATTACAATAATCTAGCCTTGAGGTTATGAACGCATGATCTAACTGTTCCGCATTTGTCATCAAGAGCATATGGCGTAATTTATATATATTTTTAAGATGGAAGAATGCGGTTTTACAGATACTAGACACGTGACTTTCAAATGAAAGATTGGTATCAAAGAGCACACCCAGGTTCCTAACCGACGACGAAGACTTAACAGAGCAGCCATCAAGTGTTAGACAGTATTCTAGGTTATTACGTGAGGACGTTTTTTGTCCAATAATTAGAATATCTGTTTTTTCAGAATTTAGTAGTAGGAAATTACTAGTCATCCAATTTTTTATATCCGCTATGCATTCCGTTAATTTTGTGAATTGGTAAGTTTCGTCAGGGCGTGAAGAAATATAGAGCTGAGTATCATCAGCATAACAGTGAAAGCTAATGCCATGCTTCCTAATGATATCTCCTAATGGCAGCATGTACAGAGTGAACAGCAGCGGTCCTAGTACTGAGCCTTGTGGTACGCCATACTGAACTTGTGATCGATAAGACATCTCATCATTTATTGCTACAAACTGATAACGGTCAGATAAGTATGATTTAAACCATGCTAATGCAATTCCACTAATGCCAACATAATTTTCGAGTCTATTTAAAAGAATGTTGTGGTCAATAGTGTCAAATGCAGCACTAAGATCGAGTAACACTAATAGAGAGATACAACCACGATCGGATGATAAGAGCAAATCATTTGTGACTCTAATGAGAGCTGTCTCAGTACTATGGTATGGTCTAAATCCTGACTGGAAATCCTTGCAGATATCATTTCTTTCTAAAAAGGAACACAGTTGTGAGGATACCGCCTTTTCTAGTATCTTTGACAGAAAGGGTAGATTCGAGATCGGCCTGTAATTGACTAATTCTGAAGGATCAAGTTGCGTTTTAACAAGCGGTTTAATCATAGCCAGCTTGAACGTTTTTGGTACGTATCCTAATGACAAAGATGAATTAATGATATTGTAACGCGGTTCAGATGTTACGGGAAGGAGGAGGCGGGAACCGGCGAACATTCAAACATATTTAATAAATAAATAAACAAATACAAAAATGAAAGTATAAGCCATCACACAAAACATCAAATAAAACTCAGGCCTGTTCCTCTCTCCCTCTTCACTGCCGTCGCTCCTCCTTTATGCTTTCCGCTCCTCCGTGAGAGATACGAGACCGGTGCGTCTCGCAGGTGTCGCTCATCAGAGTAATCACGCCACCGGCCTCGTGCCGCTCTCTCACGGCCCTCGGCCTCGTCCTGCTCACCACAGATATTAAGAAGAGGATCTATGACCTCTGGAAGCATCTCTTTCAGTAGCTTAGTCGGTATAGGGTCTAACATACATGTTGTCGATTTAGATGATTTAACGAGTTTAGACAATTCTTCCTCTTCTATAGCAATGAATGAATCGAAATTTTCCTCAGGAAGACTACAGTGCACTGCCTGATGCGATACTGTAGTAGACGGTTGTATAGTTGTAATTTTCTCACTAATATTATCAATCTTATAAGTGAAGAAGTTCATAAAGTCATTACTGCTGTGCTGCTTGGAAACATACGGGGTTGAAGCTTTATTTCTCGTTAATTTAGCCACCGTTTCAAATCAATACCTAGGGTTTTGTTTGTTTTCTTCTAATAGGGTTGATAAATAAGCAGATCTAGCAGTTTTTAAGGCCTCTCTGTACGCAATCGAGCTCTCTCTCCTAGAAATGCAAAAAAAGGTCTAGTTTTGTTTTCTTCCAGTTGCGCTCCATGTTTCTGGCTGCTCTCTTAAGGGCCGAGTGTGCTCGCTGTACCACGGCGTTGGACTATTTTCTTTAATCTTCTTTAAGGTGAGACACTACAGGTGAATAGGGAATTTTTTTAAATTAGAAGATATCACTGTGAAACTTCCCCAGTTTATTACTGGAATAAACATAAGAAGTTTTGTGTAAATGAATGTTTTAATATGCAAATGAGGCCTTATATACTTAAAAATACTCTCATTTGCATACATTTGCAAAAAACGAAATTGGAAAGGACCAGGTTTAAAATTCTTGGTTCTATTTGTTGACATATTAGATGAAAGGGCTTTTACTGAGGGGATTCTGGATATCTTATTTTGTGCTTTAGTAAATTAGAGAATACTGACAATAGCCTTAAAACCAATTAAAATCAAAAATCAATTTTCGCCATGTTGTTTGGAGTAAAAGGACCTATAACTCAGGATATGAATGATATATCAACAAATCCCTCTGTAAAAGCCTTCAGAATATAGTTAAGTATAAGACTGGAAAAGTTGGTGCTTGTCGGTGCTACTGAAGTGGATATTTCTGACTCTGAGGGTGAGAAAAAACTCATTTTGAGAAAACGTTTAAAACATTTTAAAGTTTTATATTGTATAATTTCATACATTTCTATTGAAACCCCCAACCTACAACCAAAATATATATTCAGTTCATTAATATCAGTAGTGTATAATATTTAAAACACATGGAAAATTGATAAATGAATAAATGAATAGCCTTAAGCTGAAGAGAATTACCATAACAAACACACATAACAACAGTCACAAAAACTGCAAACAAACTGTCCCTGTTTGTTCTATGTCCATCTATAACTAATTGAATCTAATAAACAGCTCCCTGTCTGTTTACAGCCTAAATGTTTTGGAGCAGAGAACTAATCACTTAGTCGGATATTCACATCGACCAATCAGATGTGGTTTTCGGCTGTAGATTCCCCGGCAAATTTTCGCGGTTGGCTATTTCTACAATGGAAATGCCCATATTTGGATTAGACAGCGCTGTGTAGGAGACTGGGAGCTCTACGATGATGACAGGCATGACATGTTTCTGTGAATGGAGACGGCACGGGAGCTTGCATTAAAATGCTAACTTTTGGTGATTTCCGGTGGAAATCTAAAGGTGCAAGTTGATAAAATATAATTAAATAACCACCTTAATGTGTAATGTTGACATATTTTTTATTTTTACATGAAAGCGTACATGTTAAGGGAGCAAACTGGCCCAAAATCTCAAAATTGACCACTGCATGAAAAAAACGATGTTTTCACCTGCCGTGTCTCGCCTTAAGCGCAAAGGAGCAACTGTGTCTAAAGTGCTGGAAAAGGAAGAGTCAAAAGTTTCTGTCACAATATCGAGTTCCTCTAAGCTATCTGGGATGCTGAGGAGATGAAACTGATCAGGAATATTATTAAGAAAGCAATCTTTAGTGGCAGAAGTGATAGGTCTAACATATTTGTAACACTAAATGAAGTTTACACGAGACTAGATAATGATCAGAGATGTCATCGCTCTGCTGCAGAATTTCAACGGCATAAACGTTGATTCCATGTGACAATATAAATTCTAAAGTTAGGACTCAGTCCTTACTGAGACTTGGATCTTGGAGGACTCAGTATTTCACCATTCTCAAACCTGCTGGTGTTCAGCGGCCGGCTTTCTTCCACCATCACATCAGCCTGTGTTGAACAGACCTGGAATCACCAGGGTCACACAGGCAAATATTTACCTATCTTGGCCCAGGAAGAGGCTCTCGAATTGCACCTGTTTGCCAGATGTGTCCAGGAGCCGCTTTATGCCGTCTTTATTCTCCGAGCGAGTCGAATAGCAGTTTATTTTTCCCTTTTGCCTCTTTCAGAAGAACTCAGACATGATGCCAAACCCTTGGACCAAATGTGTCTGTAGAAGACCATCTCTGATGATGTTTTTGACATGGTTCTAATCGAAAACTTTACACATTCAAGAAGAGTTTCCATACGCTCTCCTCTGAACAGATGAGTCTCCCTGAAGCTTCTGATCTCTGAACTTCATGCTTTGGCAGTTGATTGTTGATCTGAGAACTTCTCTGATTCACTTCAATCCTCCTCATCAGTATCAGGCAGATTCATTTATGAAGTCCTTTCACAGGATCTGTTCTCTTGTTCTCCACTCTATAGTAATCACACTGAACAACAACAACACCAGTCATACGCTTGGAAACACACAGACTCTATAGAGTTCAGTTGTCTGTCTGTGGTTTCAGTTTCATTGTGGCAGTGCAAATGTTTCATGTGGACTACTGTCATGGACCTTCAACCCATCAGGCTTACATACAAGGACAAACTCTGGGAAGCAAACGGGAGTGTAATGTACTCCTGACACATACTGCTCCAGGTGGTAATAGTGCTTATTAGTATCTTTAATCATCGCGTCTTGGGTTTAATATCAGTCTTTATTGGTGTAATATGTTTTATTGATAGAGCAGTTGTGATGAAGATGGCTTTCCCGTGTCTCTTGTCTTCCAGTGGCGATCAGTCAGAAATGCTGTTAGTCTCATTTGTGTCCATAACACTGTATCCAGGCAACATGCGTGAATTACACAGCTGGCCTTTACGTTCAGCACTTTCATTAAACTATCACATGATTTCTCAAACTATCATCAGAAACACATGTGACCGCATCAGTGTTTTTAATATGGACTTTAAGCAACAGATACAGATACAGATACAGATAGCTTTATTAATCCCCTAAGGGCAATTCAGTTTCTACAGTACACCGTCAAGACATACAACCATTCACACAGCCATAGCATGTAGTATATAACAAGGGTAACATATAGAAAGAATAAATAAATAAAAAATATACAATAAGAAGTAAATATAAAATGAATTGCACATATCCGTAGCTCCTAAAGTGCATAGTGCTAAGAACAGATCAGTCCATAATTATTTCCTCAGCTCAATGTTTAACAGCATAATTGCTGAAGGAATAAATGATCTTCCATAACGGTTTGTCTTTCTAGGGGGCTGCAAGTATCGCCGACCTGATGGCATCAGAACAAATTCATCTCCCAGAATATGATGTTGGTTCATCAGACTTTTTACTTTTTGAAGAACACGTTTCTCCCAAAGAGAATTTAGGTCACACATTTGGATTCCAATAATTTTGGAGCAGACTTTCACAATGTTATTTAAACAGTTTCGGTCCTTCACTGAAATGTTACCAAACCAACAAATGAAAGAGAAAGTAAGGAGGCTCTCAATATAAGACAAATACACAGTGCACAGTATAGATTTAGAAACCCCGAAGGAATTTATCCTACGCAATAAATGTACTCTCTGCTGGGCCCGTTTGACCACTGATTCAGAGTTCCTTTCAAACTTCAGTTTAGAATCAAAAACCGTACCCAGATATTTATAATGATTTACGATCTCCACATCCTCACCATGGATCCTGCATATTGAGGTATTTGTCCCTTTTTTTCTAAAATCGATAATGAGTTCTTTAGTTTTAAGAACATTAAGATCGAGAAGGCTGTCATCACACCACTTTACAAAATCAGGAAGTGCACGTCCGTGATCTGACTCTGCGCCATGGAGGAGTGACAGCAGAGCAGTATCATCAGAAAATTTAACAAGAAAACTGTCCTCTTTAAGAGACCTACAACTATCCGTGTATAAAATGAACAGTAGCGGGGAAAGTACGCAGCCTTGTGGAGAACCTGTATTGGAGACTTGGGTTTTTGAAGTAACCCCATTTACTAAAACCCTCTGTGTCCTATCAGTCAAAAAGTTTAAGAACAAAGCTAAAACAGCTGCTGATGGAACAGCAAAGGCGACCAGAAGTAAACCGATTACTGCCGCAGCAAAGAACGCAAAAGTAACTACCAACAATAAGGAGGACGGCATAATGGATCAATTAAAGGGGTCCTTAATTATGATTTCACTTTTTTAACTTTAGTTAGTGTGTAATGTTGCTGATTGAGCATAAACAACATTTGCAAAGTTACGACGCTCAACGTTCAAAGCAAAGGGAGATATTTTCTTTTACAAAAATCGCTTTTTAAGGACTACAACAAATGGCTGGTAGGGACTACAACGAGCTTCTTCTTGGTTTATGACATCATAAACCCTAAGATTTACATAAACCCCGCCCCTGGGAACACTCAACCCCTGGGTGAGGCCATGCCGCTTTAGAAAAGAGGAAGAGTGTTGTCGTTGTTATACTCTGGAAAAAGTTTGTCCTAAGGCTGTCGAACTTAGAGAGGTTAAAATTTATTTTTAACACTGTTCCTGAACATCATAACCTCAGCTTTTGTCTGTGCGCTGCACATTTGACTGAGAACAACTTCCAGAATAGAGTACAATGCAGGCTGTACGCACAAAAGTATGTCTTATTATTTGTAGTTGTATATTAACATTTCCAATTATAATCTTTATGTAGTTGCTATGATAGCTGTGATGCAAATGAAGGGCAAAGCTTTGCCTCCACTAGCCTGCTAACATTACAGTACTGATGTAGTGTTTACTGTAGCTTTTGTAAGGCTGTTCACAGCCCCTTAGGAAAATGATCCATGATTTTGTGATTGATTACTGTTTGTATTAACATAGTTTTCTGACAAATGTGATTAAATGGTGGATGAAAAAAAACATCCTGTGAAATCCGTTCAGCACAATCCTCTTGTTTGTTAACATTGTCAGAGTCTGAATCGGGCTCGAAATGTTTTGAAATTGATGCCATCGTTAATGTTTACATCTAAGTAGAGCTTGCGGTTATCAAGGGGGTTATGACATTTCCCGAACATGGGTGAGCGCTGCCAATCACAGCACACTGGGCCAGCTAACCAATCACAACACACTGGGCCAGCTAACCAATCACAGCACAATGGGCCAACTAACCAATGACAACACACTGGGCCAGCTAACCAATCACAACACACTGGGCCAGCTAACCAATCACAGCACAATGGGCCAGCTAACCAATGACAACACACTGGGCCAGCTAACCAATCTCAACACACTGGGCCAGCTAACCAATCTCAACACACTGGGCCAGCTAACCAATCACAGCACAATGGGCCAGCTAACCAATGACAACACACTGGGCCAGCTAACCAATCTCAACACACTGGGCCAGCTAACCAATGACAACACACTGGGCCAGCTAACCAATGACAATACACTAGGCCAGCTAACTAATCAGAACACACTAGGCCAGCTAACCAATCACAGCACATATTGTAAATGGGAAGGAGGAGCAGGCAGTGACGGATCATGTGAAGCACATTCAGATGGATGTCAGTAACAGTTTCCCATCTCTCCTGCAGGAGTCAGAACCCGCTGGCCGATCCTCACACAGGAGTGACAGCAGAGCGGATGTGGTTTCGCCTGGAGCCGGTGTGGACTCGCAGACGGAGGTTGACCGTGTTCCTGCTGCGCTGACCAACACCCTGCAGCACATCATCTCACAGCTGGATGTGCTCACACAGGTAACACCCAATACTCTCTTCATAATCCCTCTGATACTCACACAGGTAACACCCAATACTCTCTTCATAATCCCTCTGATACTCACGCAGGTAACACCCAATACTCTCTTCATAATCCCTCTGATACTCACGCAGGTAACACCCAATACTCTCTTCATAATCCCTCTGATACTCACGCAGGTAACACCCAATACTCTCTTCATAATCCCTCTGATACTCACGCAGGTAACACCCAATACTCTCTTCATAATCCCTCTGATACTCACGCAGGTAACACCCAATACTCTCTTCATAATCCCTCTGATACTCACGCAGGTAACACCCAATACTCTCTTCATAATCCCTCTGATACTCACACAGGTAACACCCAATACTCTCTTCATAATCCCTCTGATACTCACACAGGTAACACCAATACTCTCTTCTTAATCCCTCTGATACTCACACAGGTAACACCAATACTCTCTTCTTAATCCCTCTGATACTCACACAGGTAACACCAATACTCTCTTCATAATCCCTCTGATACTCACACAGGTAACACCAATACTCTCTTCTTAATCCCTCTGATACTCACACAGGTAACACCAATACTCTCTTCTTAATCCCTCTGATACTCACACAGGTAACACCAATACTCTCTTCTTAATCCCTCTGATACTCACACAGGTAACACCAATACTCTCTTCTTAATCCCTCTGATACTCACGCAGGTAACACCCAATACTCTCTTCATAATCCCTCTGATACTCACACAGGTAACACCCAATACTCTCTTCTTAATCCCTCTGATACTCACACAGGTAACACCCAATACTCTCTTCTTAATCCCTTTGATACTCACACAGGTAACACCCAATACTCTCTTCTTAATCCCTCTGATACTCACACAGGTAACACCCAATACTCTCTTCTTAATCCCTCTGATACTCACACAGGTAACACCCAATACTCTCTTCATAATCCCTCTGATACTCACACAGGTAACACCCAATACTCTCTTCATAATCCCTCTGATACTCACGCAGGTAACACCAAATACTCTCTTCGTAATCCCTCTGATACTCACGCAGGTAACACCCAATACTCTCTTCTTAATCCCTCTGATACTCACACAGGTAACACCCAATACTCTCTTCTTAATCCCTCTGATACTCACGCAGGTAACACCCAATACTCTCTTCTTAATCCCTCTGATACTCACGCAGGTAACACCCAATACTCTCTTCTTAATCCCTCTGATACTCACACAGGTAACACCCAATACTCTCTTCTTAATCCCTCTGATACTCACACAGGTAACACCCAATACTCTCTTCTTAATCCCTCTGATACTCACGCAGGTAACACCCAATACTCTCTTCTTAATCCCTCTGATACTCACACAGGTAACACCAAATACTCTCTTCTTAATCCCTCTGATACTCACGCAGGTAACACCCAATACTCTCTTCTTAATCCCTCTGATACTCACACAGGTAACACCAATACTCTCTTCTTAATCCCTCTGATACTCACACAGGTAACACCCAATACTCTCTTCTTAATCCCTCTGATACTCACACAGGTAACACCCAATACTCTCTTCATAATCCCTCTGATACTCACACAGGTAACACCCAATACTCTCTTCTTAATCCCTCTGATACTCACGCAGGTAACACCCAATACTCTCTTCTTAATCCCTCTGATACTCACGCAGGTAACACCCAATACTCTCTTCATAATCCCTCTGATACTCACACAGGTAACACCCAATACTCTCTTCTTAATCTCCCTGATACTCACACAGGTAACACCCAATACTCTCTTCTTAATCTCCCTGATACTCACACAGGTAACACCCAATACTCTCTTCATAATCCCTCTGATACTCACACAGGTAACACCCAATACTCTCTTCTTAATCTCCCTGATACTCACACAGGTAACACCAATACTCTCTTCTTAATCCCTCTGATACTCACACAGGTAACACCAATACTCTCTTCTTAATCCCTCTGATACTCACACAGGTAACACCCAATACTCTCTTCTTAATCCCTCTGATACTCACGCAGGTAACACCCAATACTCTCTTCATAATCCCTCTGATACTCACACAGGTAACACCCAATACTCTCTTCTTAATCCCTCTGATACTCACGCAGGTAACACCCAATACTCTCTTCTTAATCCCTCTGATACTCACGCAGGTAACACCCAATACTCTCTTCATAATCCCTCTGATACTCACACAGGTAACACCCAATACTCTCTTCTTAATCTCCCTGATACTCACACAGGTAACACCCAATACTCTCTTCTTAATCTCCCTGATACTCACACAGGTAACACCCAATACTCTCTTCATAATCCCTCTGATACTCACACAGGTAACACCCAATACTCTCTTCTTAATCTCCCTGATACTCACACAGGTAACACCAATACTCTCTTCTTAATCCCTCTGATACTCACACAGGTAACACCAATACTCTCTTCTTAATCCCTCTGATACTCACACAGGTAACACCCAATACTCTCTTCTTAATCCCTCTGATACTCACACAGGTAACACCCAATACTCTCTTCATAATCCCTCTGATACTCACACAGGTAACACCCAATACTCTCTTCTTAATCCCTCTGATACTCACACAGGTAACACCCAATACTCTCTTCTTAATCTCCCTGATACTCACACAGGTAACACCCAATACTCTCTTCTTAATCTCCCTGATACTCACACAGGTAACACCCAATACTCTCTTCTTAATCCCTCTGATACTCACACAGGTAACACCCAATACTCTCTTCATAATCCCTCTGATACTCACACAGGCAACACCCAATACTCTCTTCTTAATCTCCCTGATACTCACGCAGGTAACACCAATACTCTCTTCTTAATCCCTCTGATACTCACGCAGGTAACACCCAATACTCTCTTCATAATCCCTCTGATACTCACACAGGTAACACCCAATACTCTCTTCTTAATCCCTCTGATACTCACACAGGTAACACCAATACTCTCTTCTTAATCCCTCTGATACTCACGCAGGTAACACCCAATACTCTCTTCTTAATCCCTCTGATACTCACGCAGGTAACACCCAATACTCTCTTCTTAATCCCTCTGATACTCACGCAGGTAACACCCAATACTCTCTTCATAATCCCTCTGATACTCACGCAGGTAACACCCAATACTCTCTTCTTAATCCCTCTGATACTCACGCAGGTAACACCCAATACTCTCTTCTTAATCCCTCTGATACTCACGCAGGTAACACCCAATACTCTCTTCATAATCCCTCTGATACTCACGCAGGTAACACCCAATACTCTCTTCTTAATCCCTCTGATACTCACACAGGTAACACCAAATACTCTCTTCTTAATCCCTCTGATACTCACACAGGTAACACCCAATACTCTCTTCTTAATCCCTCTGATACTCACACAGGTAACACCCAATACTCTCTTCTTAATCCCTCTGATACTCACACAGGTAACACCCAATACTCTCTTCTTAATCCCTCTGATGCTCACACAGGTAACACCAATACTCTCTTCTTAATCTCCCTGATACTCACACAGGTAACACCAATACTCTCTTCTTAATCCCTCTGATGCTCACACAGGTAACACCCAATACTCTCTTCTTAATCCCTCTGATACTCACACAGGTAACACCAAATACTCTCTTCATAATCCCTCTGATACTCACACAGGTAACACCCAATACTCTCTTCTTAATCCCTCTGATGCTCACACAGGTAACACCAATACTCTCTTCATAATCCCTCTGATGCTCACACAGGTAACACCCAATACTCTCTTCTTAATCCCTCTGATGCTCACACAGGTAACACCAATACTCTCTTCATAATCCCTCTGATACTCACACAGGTAACACCCAATACTCTCTTCTTAATCCCTCTGATGCTCACACAGGTAACACCCAATACTCTCTTCATAATCCCTCTGATACTCACACAGGTAACACCAATACTCTCTTCATAATCCCTCTGATACTCACACAGGTAACACCCAATACTCTCTTCATAATCCCTCTGATACTCACACAGGTAACACCCAATACTCTCTTCATAATCCCTCTGATGCTCACACAGGTAACACCAATACTCTCTTCATAATCCCTCTGATACTCACACAGGTAACACCCAATACTCTCTTCATAATCCCTCTGATACTCACACAGGTAACACCCAATACTCTCTTCATAATCCCTCTGATACTCACACAGGTAACACCCAATACTCTCTTCTTAATCCCTCTGATGCTCACACAGGTAACACCCAATACTCTCTTCATAATCCCTCTGATGCTCACACAGGTAACACCAATACTCTCTTCATAATCCCTCTGATGCTCACACAGGTAACACCAATACTCTCTTCATAATCCCTCTGATACTCACACAGGTAACACCCAATACTCTCTTCTTAATCCCTCTGATGCTCACACAGGTAACACCCAATACTCTCTTCATAATCCCTCTGATGCTCACACAGGTAACACCAATACTCTCTTCATAATCCCTCTGATACTCACGCAGGTAACACCCAATACTCTCTTCTTAATCCCTCTGATACTCACGCAGGTAACACCCAATACTCTCTTCATAATCCCTCTGATACTCACGCAGGTAACACCCAATACTCTCTTCTTAATCCCTCTGATACTCACACAGGTAACACCAAATACTCTCTTCTTAATCCCTCTGATACTCACACAGGTAACACCCAATACTCTCTTCTTAATCCCTCTGATACTCACACAGGTAACACCCAATACTCTCTTCTTAATCCCTCTGATACTCACACAGGTAACACCCAATACTCTCTTCTTAATCCCTCTGATGCTCACACAGGTAACACCAATACTCTCTTCTTAATCTCCCTGATACTCACACAGGTAACACCAATACTCTCTTCTTAATCCCTCTGATGCTCACACAGGTAACACCCAATACTCTCTTCTTAATCCCTCTGATACTCACACAGGTAACACCCAATACTCTCTTCATAATCCCTCTGATACTCACACAGGTAACACCCAATACTCTCTTCTTAATCCCTCTGATGCTCACACAGGTAACACCAATACTCTCTTCATAATCCCTCTGATGCTCACACAGGTAACACCCAATACTCTCTTCTTAATCCCTCTGATGCTCACACAGGTAACACCAATACTCTCTTCATAATCCCTCTGATACTCACACAGGTAACACCCAATACTCTCTTCTTAATCCCTCTGATGCTCACACAGGTAACACCCAATACTCTCTTCATAATCCCTCTGATGCTCACACAGGTAACACCAATACTCTCTTCTTAATCTCCCTGATACTCACACAGGTAACACCAATACTCTCTTCTTAATCCCTCTGATGCTCACACAGGTAACACCCAATACTCTCTTCTTAATCCCTCTGATACTCACACAGGTAACACCCAATACTCTCTTCATAATCCCTCTGATACTCACACAGGTAACACCCAATACTCTCTTCTTAATCCCTCTGATGCTCACACAGGTAACACCAATACTCTCTTCATAATCCCTCTGATGCTCACACAGGTAACACCCAATACTCTCTTCTTAATCCCTCTGATGCTCACACAGGTAACACCAATACTCTCTTCATAATCCCTCTGATACTCACACAGGTAACACCCAATACTCTCTTCTTAATCCCTCTGATGCTCACACAGGTAACACCCAATACTCTCTTCATAATCCCTCTGATGCTCACACAGGTAACACCCAATACTCTCTTCTTAATCCCTCTGATGCTCACACAGGTAACACCAATACTCTCTTCATAATCCCTCTGATGCTCACACAGGTAACACCCAATACTCTCTTCTTAATCCCTCTGATGCTCACACAGGTAACACCAATACTCTCTTCATAATCCCTCTGATACTCACACAGGTAACACCCAATACTCTCTTCTTAATCCCTCTGATACTCACACAGGTAACACCAATACTCTCTTCTTAATCCCTCTGATACTCACGCAGGTAACACCAATACTCTCTTCTTAATCCCTCTGATACTCACGCAGGTAACACCCAATACTCTCTTCATAATCCCTCTGATACTCACACAGGTAACACCCAATACTCTCTTCTTAATCTCCCTGATACTCACACAGGTAACACCCAATACTCTCTTCTTAATCCCTCTGATACTCACACAGGTAACACCAATACTCTCTTCTTAATCCCTCTGATACTCACGCAGGTAACACCCAATACTCTCTTCTTAATCCCTCTGATACTCACACAGGTAACACCAAATACTCTCTTCTTAATCCCTCTGATACTCACACAGGTAACACCCAATACTCTCTTCTTAATCCCTCTGATACTCACACAGGTAACACCCAATACTCTCTTCTTAATCTCCCTGATACTCACACAGGTAACACCAAATACTCTCTTCTTAATCCCTCTGATACTCACGCAGGTAACACCCAATACTCTCTTCTTAATCCCTCTGATACTCACACAGGTAACACCCAATACTCTCTTCTTAATCCCTCTGACACTCAGTTTTAATAATTCTGATGAAATGCAAAAATACATTTGTCAAATGACAACAGTCGTTGTGATTATAATTTCGTGCAAAGTAATTATGATTACCGGTGTAACCATTATGCAACATGACGAAAATGTGAGTTTTCATTAACTGAAACTGGACTAAAATTCCCAGACATTTAGTCGACCAAAAAAGCAGGATAGATTGACTAAATATGATAAAAGCTAAAAAAGTACATTTGACACAGGACTAAGACACACATGCGCCGTGCTTTGATGCATATGTTTATGTTTTACACTTCAAACGTGCTTATGTTTATTTATGTCTTATATCCTACAAACTGTTAATTTACTGAACATTAGCTACAAAAGCTCCTCTTATGGCATATTTGCCAGGACTCTTTCTCGGGACTGTGGCCCTGTCCACACGGAGACGCGGTTAGTTGTATACGTAAACATTTTGTATCGTATCGGCGTTTTGTCCAGACGGATCCGCCGTTTTGGGAGACTGAAACTGGGTCCCAGAGTGGATAAATCTGAAAACGACACCCTTGCGTTTTCGTGTGTACAGCCAGTCCGTATATTTTGTGAAACGATGATGTCATCACCCCACGTGTCGACTAGTCAGACACCGCTAGTCACGCAACAACATCTGCCGACTACATGCTTGTGTTTGAGCTGCAGAAGCTACTGAGCCTCTTTTATTTCTTTATTTATTATTTACTTGAATGTATTTTTATTTTGTCTCTTTATTTTACTTCTTTATTTATTTATATTTTCTTTCTTATGCTATGATGCTTGTCTGTTGTCTGATTAAGACATTTCAAGCTAAAATAATATTTGACGATCGCTGGGAATTATTTGGTTATTATTTAAAAAACGCACCCCTGATTATATGAAAAGTGAACAGCATGAGTTATCATAAGATGCGCAATATATCGGGAGACATAATTTTCACCACATTAAGTTTTGTTTTGTATAAAACCTTTCTTTAAAGTGAATTTCGTTTTGTATAAATTGTATCTTAATTTTTCAATGTTTCTTTGTGGCAAGCTTTATGCGTCCGCTAACTAATCGAATACCGTGACTCATCCCTATTTTGTACCAGGCCATTTGTGGTTGTTCATATTGTTCAATAAAGTTCTTGGTAAAGAAGAAAAGAAGAAGCTACTGTGCCTAATATTACTGTATACAGCGTGCATGTTTATAAACGCAATTTAAAGGGAATGGCAGAAGAGACTCTGATTGGTTTAACGCATGTAAAGCCCAAAACACACCCATTTCTCATTAAGAGAATAGAGACAACCCTTTTAGACCATGCGCCGAGAGCACCGACCATATTTCCCGTCGTTAAACTAGCAAAAGTGGGTTCGGACGCCCTAAGTGAACTTGCGCCCTGCGCTTTAGACCATGAGCTTAGGTCGTTGAAATAGGGCCCGTAGACCGAATGTCTGTCCAGTCCAGGAACTGCTGTGTTGTTTGGTTTGAAGAGACTCAGTTAAACACATTTTAATGACTTCGCCTAATGGAGAAGGTGAATAAATCCTGAGCTAGAGGTTTGATGCTACCATTGTTCATATCTTTAGCTGTTTTCCAAGTCCTCTTCCGCTGGGAAAGTGAAGGCTAATGCTCCGGTCAGCTTTTCTCCTGATTCTGTGTGTTTGGTGTGCATCTGTATGATAGTGGAGAGGAAAAGACTTTATAATAGATAAGCTATTATCCAGAAACAGCTGGTTTCCATCGCAGGAGAGCCTTCTTCTGTCCTGATGCTGTTCTTCTGCATGTGGAAGCGCTTCTCTCCACCTGGGAGCGTTTATCCCGATCCCGATCCCAGATCCCCGTCCTCTTGCAGGGAATGCTGAGCTTCACATGCAGATATAGCAGTGTGTGCACTGATCAGGACACAGCCTTGATTCATGATCCAGTTAAGTCTGATCCGAGCAGCCAGTGTTTGCTGGTGAGAATGTGAGATAGTGTGATCATCAGATCTCTACAGTTGTGCTGTAATCTATAAATCTGTAGTTTGACGCTGCATGTTTCAGAGTAAAGCTGTTCATTACAGTCTCGATTCACAGTTAAAGCTTCTCTGTGAGTGTTTGAGTCGCTTATCATTTACTTTTGGTAACGCAACGTGCGTCAATCATCTCCCCAAACACATGAGAATCAGTTATGAATCTGTTGTTGTCGACAAAGAGGAGCGTTAAAAATTAATAAAGCTCAATGTTTTAATGTTTGAAAGCAAAGAAATTAAGACAACCATAGTATTGTAATTATACTGTTGTTCTTTAAAATAAAATAATAATAATAATAATTAACATTGTTAATATTAATAATAAAAATTCTATTAATCATTTATTTATAATATAATTTATAACATATTGTATTATAGTATAATTTTTTTATATCATGAGATGGTCTTCGTTTCGGAGTCACATCCTGGGCCTTCCCGGTCAGAAGTGACCGGAGACCTAAAAATGAAACTTCCTCCATCCCAGTAAAACCAATGCAATTAATTTTTGTTCTATAATATTTATTCCTTTTAATTTTGTATTTTGAGAGAATTTTATTGAATTTATTAATATTTATGCAATATTTATGGTCTATTTTTGCCATAAAAAAAAAAGTATATATATGTATTTTTAATTTATTTTTTATGCAGTATTTTAGTTTAATATAGAGTCTAGGCCTTCAAAAAAAAAAGTGTTAAGCAGATTAGCACCATCTGCTTTTGACCGAAGACCAAAATCGTTACTATTTTTTTTACGACCACTTAGCATGCTCGGATCATGACCTCAAATTTTTTTTATTCACATGCCTAATGCCATAAAAGTCACCAAGTTTCATAACATTCCGATGAAACTGTGATCAAAACAGAAAGTGTTTCGGTCAGAAATGACGAGGACCGTCTGAGGTTTAAATACTCGATTTTTTTATTTTAGAGTACAATAGTATGTAATAGTAATAGAAGGTCTTTTTTTAATTTGATAAAATATTTGTATAATATTAATTACTGGGGGTTGGGTCAGCTGATCACATGGCCGAATATTACAATTTAAAATATCAGTTTGTTTATGTGAATATACAGTAAAGTGTAATTTACTCCTGTGATCAAAGCTGAATTGTCAGCATCATTACTCCAGTGTCACATGATCCTTCAGAAATGATAAAAATAGTATTCATTTCTTTCAATAAAAATCTTTCCAGCCTCAATCTTTTAATCAGTAGTGTGTAAATCAGTGTATTTATCAGAGCATGTTATTCTCCAGAAAATAGTTAATCAACTAATCTGCTCAGCATCTGAAACAACGTTCGTATGAGTGTGATCTGAGCGGCACCAGTGTGTGTGTGTGTGTGTGTGTGTGTGTGTGTGTGTGTGTGTGGACCGCACCAGTGTGTGTGTGTGTGTGTGTGTGTGTGGACCGCACTAGTGTGTGTGTGTGTGTGTGTGGACCGCACCAGTGTGTGTGTCTGTGTGTGTGTGTGTGGACCGCACTAGTGTGTGTGTCTGTGTGTGTGTGTGTGTGTGTGTGTGTGTGTGTGTGTGTGTGTGTGTGTGTGTGTGGACCGCACCAGTGTGTGTGTCTGTGTGTGTGTGTGTGGACCGCACTAGTGTGTGTGTCTGTGTGTGTGTGTGTGGACCGCACCAGTGTGTGTGTCTGTGTGTGTGTGTGTGGACCGCACTAGTGTGTGTGTCTGTGTGTGTGTGTGTGTGTGTGTGTGTGTGTGTGTGTGTGTGTGTGTGTGTGTGTGTGTGTGGACCGCACCGGGAAATATCATCTGTTAAAGGATGACAGGAACTCTTTAACATCCATTCATATGATACACAACTGTATACATAAAAGGATAGTTCAAATAGATTCAGTTGTTCTGCTTTACAAGTGAAGGTTGTGAGTTTTATTTTTCCTCTTTTATTATTTCCCCTCCATTTACTAAAATGCCACATTTTTAACATTTCATTTCGACCGTTGAGTCCAGCAACTGATGTTTGCACAAAATGACATTCAGTATCTCCCGAGTCCTCATTTGATCATCATGTTGAAGCCAAACACACACATATCTGTGAGTGCACTGTTGAAGCCCGTCTGACGCTCACTGCGAACACACACTAGCAGAAACACTGGATCCAGTGGCTGAAGAACCCAATGAATAATTCACATCTGAGCCTGAAGCGGGGGAATGTGCTGAGACACACACACACACACACACTCCCAGCCCGTATCACTGCCCATTACAGATGTTAGTATGGGGACTGGTAGCAGTTTTAATAGTTGAGTGTATTACAGCGAGCCCAAACATCATCTCGTCACTCAGCGGGTGTGTTAGCCACCAGTTCATGTCCTCGACTGGGAAGCCACAGCTGGGGTGTGTGTGTAACGCAGTGAGGTGTGTGTGTAACGCAGTGGGGGGTGTAACGCAGTGGGGTGTGTGTAACGCAGTGGGGTGTGTGTAACGCAGTGGGGGGTGTAACGCAGTGGGGTGTGTGTAACGCAGTGGGGGGTGTAGCGCTTTGGGGTGTGTGTGTAACGCAGTGGGGGGTGTAGCGCTTTGGGGTGTGTGTGTAACGCAGTGGGGGGTGTAACGCAGTGGGGTGTGTGTAACGCAGTGGGGGGTGTAGCGCTTTGGGGTGTGTGTGTAACGCAGTGGGGGGTGTAGCGCTTTGGGGTGTGTGTGTAACGCAGTGGGGGGTGTAACGCAGTGGGGTGTGTGTAACGCAGTGGGGGGTGTAACGCAGTGGGGTGTGTGTGTAACGCAGTGGGGGGTGTGTAACGCAGTGGGGTGTGTGTGTAACACAGTGAGGTGTGTGTGTATAACGTAGTGGGGTGTAACACAGTGGGGTGTGTGTAACGCAGTGGGGTGTGTGTGTATAACGCAGTGGGGTGTAACGCAGTGGGGTGTGTGTGTGTGTAACAGTGGGGTGTGTGTAACGCAGTGGGGTGTGTGTAACGCAGTGGGGTGTGTGTGTGTAACAGTGGGGTGTGTGTGTAACACAGTGAGGTGTGTGTGTAACAAAGTGGGGTGTGTGTGTAACGCAGACACTAAAATAGAGCGGGGTGAAACCTGGAGATGGTTTAATGGACCTATAATGCAGATTTTACAGAGAACGTGAAACACAGGCTCTGTCCAGACGCTTCTATAACCCTGTAATTCTGGGATGCAAACTTGTAGAAGACCTTGTTTATTATGATTATTGTATCATGTTTTCATGTCTATAATAAGAGCATTTAAACATGGAAATAACAGGCGAGGGTGATCGAGCCGTAGATCTGTCTCTCGATCTCTCGATCAGGGAACGCCTTCAGACAGCGTTCCTCAGCCCTGTTAGGACACACACTGGAACACACTTGTCCAATTCAACTAGACTGCCAACAAAAAAAGAAATGCTGAGTAAAGTCAAAGCTCAATATTAGCAGGGTTTAGAGCAGTGCTTCTGTAAACAGCATGAATGTTGTGTGGTTTGTCCTCCGGTGACCTTCAGCGCTGTGTCCCCAGAGCCTCTGACAGCCGGAGCGAGGACGGGCCAGAGACGCTTCTCGCATTGATCTGAAAAGCACACTAGCAGAGGAAGGAAACGCTAAACCCATTCCCTCCTGCAGATGTTATCGAGCTCAGAGAGCCTGTGTACGGGTCTGATCCTCGAACCAGGGAGACTCTGAACAGAAGAGCTGTGGAAGAATGATCAGAAATAACTACAGCCATAATTAGCATTCCAGGGATTAGCCTCGTGCGGATTCAGACTGTATAAAACCGACCGAAGTTCAATCTTTCACGATGCATTCACACTGCTCACACTAAATCCACATTCTGTCCTTCAGATTTGCTTTAGATGAGCAAGAATGTCTGCTGTTGGTGTTTGTGTTTGTGTTGGGGTTTATATCCAGGGCTGGGTTCACCTAAAGAAATGTCCCGTCCCGTCCAGGACACTGTGCAGGAGCACCACTGCTACTTCACCAGATATGTACAAAAAACACTGTAATATTTAAAGTCCTCTGTAGTCAATATTGTATCCCTTAAAACTCATCTTTGATCACCAAAATGACATATTTAAAAGTTTTTTCCTTGAAAACAAAATGTCTTCATGCCTTAAAATATCTTGAATGTAACTCGACACCCTTGCCTCATTTAGTATGCGCGGTTCTATGAATATGCAAATGAGCCCCGCCTCCACTCACTCACTCACTCAGCTCAGAGATCCACCCGTTGACAATCACATGTTGATCTGATTGGTTACAAGGTAGTTTGTGATTAAAAACAGCACACAGACATATAAACAACATTAAAAGCTGGATTTTCACCACTTTATATAATTACACACTGTGTTGTCAAATTTGATATTGTGGCTTTATGATGATCATATACTTGCATGTGTCATTATATTATTAACATATCACTAAAATCAAGTTCAAATGAAGTTACTACTTTGTTTCTGTAATTTGTCCAAAATCTCGTGTTATTAAAGACGAAGTGCTTCGCACAGACTTTAAGACAGTGTTGGCTGTGATTCGACTAAAGCCCAGTTGATACTTCAGTTCCCAGTCAACCCACATCAACGCGGACGACAACGCTGAAGTGTAAATCCGCCTTAAGACGCTCTTCTCCGCTCCTCAAACACATAAAACTTTATATATAGTGTTATTTGAGCAAAGAAAACGCTGTACTTATTTAGAGAACCAGTTGTTTCTTTATCCTTGCATTGCAAAGAATCAGAGACGCTCCAAACTCTGCGTGGCACTTCGTTCATGATAGAGGTGGGCGGAGTTATGAGGTTTGATTGACAGTTTAAGGAGCCAATGGAGTCATGAGGTTTAGTCACAAGCTCTTTTCAATACTTTTCGTTGGTTAAATATATTAAAAACATACAGACAGACGTAAAGGGTGAGCAATAGTAATGATTTACAAGCTTCTGCCCGACAGCATTACAGTTCAGACGCACACTGGTGTGTCTTCATATGTTCCTGATGGGTCGCTGTAGTGTTCTCCTCAAGAGCGGGACCGCTTCCCTCAAGCTGGACCAGTTCCTGTAGATGTTCCTCACTCATCTAGAGTGCACTTCTTTATTAGCAGTTCTGTGTGTTAAAGTCTCTTCAGGGTTGCAGTGTGTGTGTGTGAGATATGGTTGCAGTGTGTGTGTGTGTGTGTGTGTGTGAGATAGGGTTGCAGTGTGTGTGTGTGTGTGTGTGTGATGAGCTGAAGGTGTGTTTGAGGAATGTCTTCTGTTCTCCACAGCTCTCGATGTGCTCGGCTGATTCTCCTGTACTGTATTCTCTGCACTCCTTCACAGTGATCGCTGGCTCTCTGCAGCTTCTCCAGAGTTTGAAGGGTTGGTGTTCTCTAGGCAGGGTCTGGTTGGGTTGATGTTGACACACTGCACACACAAACCCTTGCACTTCTGTTGTACCTCCACTTTGATTGTAATCCTCATTTCAGTCTTGATTTTCACAGCTGTCCTTGCAGACAACTCCACTAGAATGGCCTCAGATCTGAGTGTGATTGAGCCTGTGATGTATGAGCCAGAGCATCAGATGTCTGTCTGAACAGATTGATGTTGTTGCTGAATGTAAATGTCTGTGTGTTCGTGAAGCGGTCGCTCAAAACACCGGCTGTCCTCGGTTGCAGCGCTCAATACTGAGATCCAGTCTGATCCAATCACACACACAGGTCTGAGATCAGCACACACACACACACACACACACACACACACACAGGTCTGAGATCAGCACACACACACACACACACACAGGTCTGAGATCAGCACACACACACACACAGGTCTGAGATCAGCACACACACACACACACACACAGGTCTGAGATCAGCACACACACACACACACACAGGTCTGAGATCAGCACACACACACACACACGGGTCTGAGATCAGCACACACACACACACACACACAGGTCTGAGATCAGCACACACACACACACACACACACAGGTCTGAGATCAGCACACACACACACACACACACACACACACGGGTCTGAGATCAGCACACACACACACACACACACAGGTCTGAGATCAGCACACACACACACACACACACACACAGGTCTGAGATCAGCACACACACACACACAGGTCTGAGATCAGCACACACACACACAGGTCTGAGATCAGCACACACACACACACACACACACACACACACACACACAGGTCTGAGATCAGCACACACACACACACACAGGTCTGAGATCAGCACACACACACAGGTCTGAGATCAGCACACACACACACACACACAGGTCTGAGATCAGCACACACACACAGGTCTGAGATCAGCACACACACACAGGTCTGAGATCAGCACACACACACAGGTCTGAGATCAGCACACACACACACACACACACAGGTCTGAGATCAGCACACACACACACAGGTCTGAGATCAGCACACACACACACACACACACAGGTCTGAGATCAGCACACACACACACACACACACACACACAGGTCTGAGATCAGCACACACACACACAGGTCTGAGATCAGCACACACACACAGGTCTGAGATCAGCACACACACACACACACACAGAGGTCTGAGATCAGCACACACACACAGGTCTGAGATCAGCACACACACACACACACACACAGGTCTGAGATCAGCACACACACACAGTGTTGAGTGTAAAGCTCCGTGAACACGATCTATGGAGTGAATCATACTTCATCTGCCAGTCTGACACATCATCCCAGTGTTTGTTATTCTAGACGATTCTGTGCTCTGAATATGTGTGTGTCTGCAGTTTGAGGACAGCCTTTCCCGTCCCAGACACAACAGAAACTCTTCAGAAATGGGTTCTCGATGTGGCTGTGTAAGAGTCCCGAGCTGAACCCATCGAACCCCATCCGCTCTGTGTGTGACCCAGAAATCATGATCAATTCCCCGTTCTTAAACTTCTAAAATGAATTTAGAGGTGCAGCTTTTTGGGTATCAGTCCCTGAGACAGATTTCTGATTGGTCTCGGTTTAAATAAATCTGTTCAGTTGGACATAGCTGTTTCGTAACTGTGTCATGGGCCTAATATTTTGTTTTCTTGGAACTGAATGCATTTACTATGAAATGATCTGATTAAAGAATATTAAGATTTTAATTGATTGCCATCCCTAATATGTGACAATATGTTGCTGCAATTTTTTTGCAATATTTTTTTATTTATTTTTAAATTACTAGATTTGATCAATAAATAAATAGTAAGTTAAACACATTCCTCTCATTCTTTCAACTTAAATTCAAAATAACTCACAATTTCATGCATAACCCTTTTAATTCAGCTCTAAATATCTTACATTGGTAGTCTTTGCCGACCTCTTGTGAAAAAATAATAATATAAGATAAGCAAATGAGCTGTTCCGCTGGGTCATAAAGTCAGTTCACTTTCAGTGTGCATTCAGATACACATGTAGACATTATACAATCATTTTTAGGTAAAGTTTTAGCATTTTTTGGTTTTTCTATGTGTACTGAAGCATTCCTCACATTCCACTAATTCCTAAGGGAGTCAAATTGACCCGCAAGGGAATGATTTGTTTTTAAATTTCAACCACAACTCCTCGAATCCCTTCAGTTTTTTGTGTGTGTATTCATGGTTCAAGTAGGACAAATGTCCTGGGGTCTTGGACCCTATAGTGCTAGTGTGAGTGTTAGTGATAATGATAGTATGTGATAGTGATAGTGATAGTATTAGTTATAGTGATAGTGATAGTGTGAGTGTTAGTGATAATGATAGTATGTGATAGTGATAGTGATAGTATTAGTTATAGTGATAGTGATAGTGTGAGTGTTAGTGATAATGATAGTATGTGATAGTGATAGTGATAGTATTAGTTATAGTGATAGTGATAGTGTGAGTGTTAGTGATAATGATAGTATGTGATAGTGATAGTGATAGTATTAGTTATAGTTATAGTGTGAGTGTGAGTGTTAGTGATAATGATAGTATGTGATAGTGATAGTGATAGTATTAGTTATAGTGATAGTGATAGTGTGAGTGTTAGTGATAATGATAGTATGTGATAGTGATAGTGATAGTATTAGTTATAGTGATAGTGATAGTGTGAGTGTTAGTGATAATGATAGTATGTGATAGTGATAGTGATAGTATTAGTTATAGTTATAGTGTGAGTGTTAGTGATAGTATTAGTTATAGTGATAGTGATAGTATTAGTTATAGTTATAGTGATAGTGTGAGTGTTAGTGATAGTATTAGTTATAGTGATAGTGTGAGTGTTAGTGATAGTGTGAGTGTTAGTGATAGTATTAGTTATAGTGATAGTGTGAGTGTTAGTGATAGTGTGAGTGTTAGTGATAGTGATAGTATTAGTGATAGTATTAGTTATAGTGATAGTATTAGTTTTAGTGATAGTATTAGTTATAGTTATAGTGTGAGTGATAGTGATAGTATGTGATAGTGATAGTATTAGTTTTAGTGATAGTATTAGTTATAGTGATAGTGTGAGTGTTAGTGATAGTGATAGTATGTGATAGTGATAGTATTAGTTTTAGTGATAGTATTAGTTATAGTGATAGTGTGAGTGTTAGTGATAGTGATAGTATTAGTTTTAGTGATAGTATTAGTGATAGTGATAGTGTGAGTGTTAGTGATAATGATAGTATGTGATAGTGATAGTGATAGTATTAGTTATAGTTATAGTGATAGTGTGAGTGTTAGTGATAGTATTAGTTATAGTGATAGTGTGAGTGTTAGTGATAGTGTGAGTGTTAGTGATAGTATTAGTTATAGTGATAGTGTGAGTGTTAGTGATAGTGTGAGTGTTAGTGATAGTGATAGTATTAGTGATAGTATTAGTTATAGTGATAGTGTGAGTGATAGTATTAGTTTTAGTGATAGTATTAGTTATAGTTATAGTGTGAGTGATAGTGATAGTATGTGATAGTGATAGTATTAGTTTTAGTGATAGTATTAGTTATAGTGATAGTGTGAGTGTTAGTGATAGTGATAGTATTAGTTTTAGTGATAGTATTAGTGATAGTGATAGTGTGAGTGTTAGTGATAATGATAGTATGTGATAGTGATAGTATTAGTTATAGTTATAGTGATAGTGTGAGTGTTAGTGATAGTATTAGTTATAGTGATAGTGATAGTGATAGTATTAGTTATAGTTATAGTGATAGTGTGAGTGTTAGTGATAGTATTAGTTATAGTGATAGTGTGAGTGTTAGTGATAGTGTGAGTGTTAGTGATAGTATTAGTTATAGTGATAGTGTGAGTGTTAGTGATAGTGTGAGTGTTAGTGATAGTGATAGTATTAGTGATAGTATTAGTTATAGTGATAGTGTGAGTGATAGTATTAGTTTTAGTGATAGTATTAGTTATAGTGATAGTGTGAGTGATAGTGATAGTGATAGTATGTGATAGTGATAGTATTAGTTTTAGTGATAGTATTAGTTATAGTGATAGTGTGAGTGTTAGTGATAGTGATAGTATTAGTTTTAGTGATAGTATTAGTTATAGTGATAGTGTGAGTGATAGTGATAATGATAGTATTAGTGATAGTATTAGTTATAGTGATAGTGTGAGTGATAGTATTAGTTTTAGTGATAGTATTAGTTATAGTGATAGTGTGAGTGTTAGTGATAGTGATAGTATTAGTTTTAGTGATAGTATTAGTTATAGTGATAGTGTGAGTGTTAGTGATAATGATAGTATTAGTGATAGTATTAGTTATAGTGATAGTGTGAGTGATAGTATTAGTTTTAGTGATAGTATTAGTTATAGTGATAGTGTGAGTGTTAGTGATAGTGATAGTATGTGATAGTGATAGTATTAGTTTTAGTGATAGTATTAGTTATAGTGATAGTGTGAGTGTTAGTGATAGTGATAGTATTAGTTTTAGTGATAGTATTAGTTATAGTGATAGTGTGAGTGATAGTGATAGTGATAGTATGTGATAGTGATAGTGATAGTGATAGTATTAGTTATAGTGATAGTGTGAGTGATAGTGATAGTATGTGATAGTGATAGTATGTGATAGTGATAGTATTAGTTATAGTGATAGTGTGAGTGATAGTGATAGTGATAGTGATAGTATGTGATAGTGATAGTATTAGTTATAGTGATAGTGATAGTGATAGTGATAGTATGTGATAGTGGCTGATCTCTGGCGTGAGCTGGTTTTGAGGAACCGCTCGTGTTGTTGTGAATGCTGGCTCTTTAGCTCCGCCCCCTCAGCACATTAATGTGTGTGTTCTTCACTCACACACTCTCCTCGTTTCTCATCTCGGTCTGCTTCCGACACACACAGTGGATGTGGTGTTTCTGCCTCACGAATGAGAGACTCGTATTCCTCCTCATAATCAGGGATTGTGTGCGAGGAGAACAGCACATCTGTTTGGGGGCCGAAATAGATTCCATTCATGCATTCCTGTGACGAGGATCATAACTCCCTCCCACGCTCCAGTCTCAGTGTCTTTCCCTCACTCACTCTTTCTACTGCTGTTTTTTTGCTTCATTTCTGTTCTCGTAGCTCAGTAGTGGGAAGCTACTTTAAAACATTAGCTTCTCAAACAATGATGCACTTTTTTACTGTATGTTTTAGTGCCTCTTGCCCTTTAAGACCTTATTATAAATACCCACTATTATGATTTGCTATCAACTTTGCATAGAACATTATCAAGGCATGAGGAAAACGTGATTCTTCATGACATGACCTTGATTCTGCTTGCTTTTTTGACATTGAGAGATTATTGTACTATGGAAACATACTATAGGTTTCCTCCTGGTTTATTGGAACCATCTGCAGAAACACACACACACACACACACACACACTCACTGCTTCTCCACGGTATGATGTCACAGCGATGGCCGCCTCCACACCAGTGCATCAATGTGTGTGTTTGTCCTCCACTTTTTCCCATACTGGCTCCCAGTACAGGCCTGATCGTACTGTTCATCCACATCCACACGTCTGTCTTCTCCCTTTATTTGCTTCTTTCTTTGACTACCTGAATCAGTGGTGCACTACCCTACAGACCCTACAGACCCTACAGACAAATGACCCACTCCTGTTCTCCATACACACTGTATCACTGAGATTACATGTTGGATAATCTATGTGAAGTTGTATGATCTTTCTAACACCCCACTGAGGGTTAGCTTTATGCTTTTATCAACAACAACAAAAACAGTTTTCATGTATGAATTTAATTAGAGCTGGATATATATGGGTGTAAGGGTCACTCAGCGGATCTCATGCCGGTCCTGCTCTTGTTTTGTAGACGGTGGCCATTCTGGAGCAGCGTCTGACTCTGACCGAGGACAAACTGCAGGAGTGTGTGGAGATCCAGCGTCAGAACGGAGCTAAACATCGAGCTCAGAGTCTCCAGATCACAGACCAGCGTCCCGATCCACAGCGATAACAGCGATCACATCAGAGCAGTCTTCATTACAGGCGGCAGATGTTGTGTGCAGGTTCTGCCGTGAGCAGCAGTGTGTGCGATGAGGATTGTGTGTGTTTGTGCTGAGTGTGGAATAAGCATCGGCTCTACTGTAATCCATCCTCAAAACCACAAACTGAAACTGAAATCTGAGAAGAGAAGAGAAATTTAAACATGAAGCCTTCCTCCTTTACTTGCATTAGTTTGTCCTGAACTTTTGAACTGTACTTTCTTTTTCACGTTTGCTATTTTGAGTCATTCTGTCTCATTTCTCGGTGTAACTAAACACTTAGTTTTATTTTTGTCCATTAAAATGCCAGTAAATGTGTTTATTTAACACGTGTTGCTTCCTGTGTTCTTCTTTCTGTATATTACTGTAAAATATAGTATCAGCTAATATGTAATGTTTTATTATGTAATGTCAGGGCTTTAGTCATGTCTGTTCATTCATTGGTTGGTTTCCCTGAATCATGTAAATACAGCGACAAAATACTCTGCTGCTATTGAACAGCCTGAAGCAGCAACATTGCCTCAGCCAATAGCGTGAGTTTGGGGGCGGGGCTTTCAGGAGCGTTCAGGAAACCTGTCTGGAAACAGCCGTTATGTTCGCCTCTGGAGCTCATGGCGAGTGTGAAGCTACTGATCTGCTTTAATGTACTGTTACTTTTTTGTAATCTTGGTAACACTTTACAATAAGGTGCATTAGTTGACATTAGTTAATGTATTAACTAACATTGAACAAAACATTTGTTACAGTATTTATTTATCTTTCTTAATGTTAGTTAAATATACAGCTGTTCATTGTTTGTTCATGTTCACAGTGCATTCACTGATGTTAACAAATACAACCTTTGATTTTAATAATGTATTAGTAAATGTTGAAATTAATATTTACTAAGATTAATAAATGCTGTAGAAGTATTGGTCATGCTTAGTTCATGTCAACTAAGGTAGTGAACTAATGTTAGCTAACGAACCATATTGAAAGTGTCAGCGTAATCTTTGTGTAATGTGTACAGTGTTCACTCCTCACAGCTCGTAGTTTTAAAATACCTCATTCCTGCACCTCCAGAAATCACCCGTCAGACCGAATGAGTGTGTGTTTGCCGTGATGTTTTCCTCTGTAGTTCAGCTGAGCTGAGAACAGACTCACTAAAGCGTAACACTGGTCGACACACACACACACACACACACACTCTTTTCCTTCCTGTCTGGGGCTGGAGTCTGTGCCGGACGGGACCGAGCCTCACACTTCCAGATAACGACATCAGGTCTTTAATTACACATGGCAGTGACTCTCCGCTGGTGCAGTGTGTGTGTGTGTGTGTGTGTGTGTGTGTGTGTGTGTGTGTGTGTGTGTGTGTGTGTGTGTTCTGTGACTGAAGAAAAGCGGAGTGTGTGTCTGCCTCATTCTGCACATGTGTTTCTCTGGGTCTTTATGGCCAGAACATCTGGAGGCCTTTCCCTGATCGAGTGTGTGTCCGAGTTCAGCGCTCACTGTGTCTCACGTACAGTGTGTGAAACGGTAACTTTGATGGATGTTTCAGGAGGGGCTTTCTCTTACATTTCAACAATAGTTTTTTATGGATTCTGACTTTCTTCTCGCAATTCCGAGTTTAGATGTAAGCTTTGGTATTGTGACATATAAACTCCGAACTGCGTGAGAAAATTGTGAGATATAAAGTCGCAATTAACTTTTTAAAAATGATTATTCCATCACAGAAACAGGCTTGCATATTTTTTAAAGTAAATGTCCAATTTTCGGCTATAAAGAAAAATTGTCTTTAAGTCTTAATAAACTGCATTATGGAATTCAAAGCTAAATTTAATAAAGCATGATGTACAGTCAACCGGTTATTACTGCAAAAATATTCCTGAATCATCCTGAAATAGTTTATTTGACTGAACTGCAGTTAGGTCACGGGATTCCACACGCCACTCGCTATAAAGACGTAAAAGTGGAAATGAAATATTGATTTAGATTCAGTGTTTATGTGTGTACGATGACACGAGAGACATGAAACCATGTGAGTTATAAAGTTTAACGTCATTATACACAAATACTCTTGCCGGCTGAAATTAACCTCATAATAAAGAATAATAACGTCGGGATGCTGTAACAGTTCCTCCAGAACACTAACAGCATGAACAGTTTAAAACTGCGATGCAACAGAAAATGAGAAGTTTTCACAGTTATTAACATTTTAATCTAACAAAGTTATTTAAATTTTTTTTAATTTTGACAAAATTATTACTATATTCTGTGTCATGAATTACTGCTGCTGTGTGAGGGATTCTGACCAACCTAATCAATATCAATAGAGAAGTCAAAGAAAAGCTATTGTGCAATTATTGGAGCAAATGGGAATACAAACATTATATTTATGGTGGTTACGGTTCACCACTACAGTTACACAGCTGTGACGACTTCTGCTGAGAACCAGGAATGTGGAAAGAGAAGAGTCGGGCGTAACTCGTGGATTGCGTGGAGGCGGAGCTGAATGCGAGCCTGCAGTGGATTGTGGGAAAGGGGCGGGGTTTAAGAGAGGCAGTGGGTGGAGCTTGGTTGTTCAGCCACACCCTGCACCTGATTAGGTCAGGCTCCACCCATTCGGTTTACAGAGGCGGAGCTGGATGTCACGTGACCCTGCAGTGAGAGTGATTGACAGGAGCTGTAGACCTGAGATCTCGTTCTGTGACTGATGTTTTATCCGAGATCCTCGTCCTTCATGAACACTGAAGCTGCGCATCATTTCCTGTTTCCTGTCCCTCGGCGAGTGTCGGGTTCATGTTTGTCTGGGAATCCAGGCCTTTCCCCCCCGATGATGTTTCCACTCGCTCACAAAACAGAGAAACAGCCTTTCACTGATTCTGCAGAAGAAGAGCTTATGAAGAGTTAAACCCTCAGTTTCATCTCACAAACTCACTCTAACAGCGCTGAGCGCTTTTAACCCAATTTTGTGTCAAATATGGACAAACAGCCATTTAAAAAACAAAAAAAATTACATTTTTAACCCAATGTTTGGGTTATTTGACAGACTGTTTGTTTGTTGACAGTATTTCTGCAGTGATAAAAATAGAATCCAAAAACCTTTAAATAGCAACAAAATCAAACAAGAACTTTATCCGAAGTTCAGATTTCTGTCCTGGAAACGTGCAAATTACTGCAAACTTAATGAGATAATGCCTCATCTGCATATTTAAAGAAAAACTGTAATGCAAAACAACTGATGAATGATCTGCTGATATCTGTGAGTTCAGAGGTTTTAGCCTGAGATATACAGTCTCTCTCTTCAGTCTGAGTCTACAGGATCATCTGCAACTCATCTGGACCCATCATGCATCAGTGCTGCTCCCATCATGCACCTGTGCCGCTCCCATCATGCACCTGTGCCGCTCCCATCATGCACCTGTGCCGCTCCCATCATGCACCTGTGCCGCTCCCATCATGCACCTGTGCTTCACTCACAGGACTGAGAGGCTGGAGAGCAGTGTATTCTCTTCAGTGATGATGTAACACAGAGTTCTGCTGCTCAATCCTTCAGCTCATCTTTAAACATCAGAGCCGGTGAACAGAATCAGACCTTCAGTCTAGTCGCCAGCCCATAGAGCCCCATTGGGAAGTTTTATTGCAGAAATGTGAAGTATGGGTCCCCAGCATACAGAAACTGCCGGATGCTAATTTGCATATGTTGAGCAATTAACATAATTAGCATTATTAGCTTAATCGCCCATTTTGACCACATATATTGTACTGTATGGCCAATTTCTACAATATGTGAGTGGTTTAAGAGGTTTTAGAGGATGCTGATTTCATTTCTGGCACTTTCAGATTTCAAAATGGTAATTCTATAACAAATAAATAAATGGATAAATTTAGACATTTTTTATTAATTTCGGACAAAATTTTAGGTTATTTTCAAGGTAAACACAATAATCTCACATTTCAGAATCATAAGAGCTCTTGCTCTTTGAAATTTGTTTACATTTCTTGAGGTCCAGCCAAGACTGTCGCAGCTAGCTGGTGTAGTTGTAATAAGTATGTTGTAAAGCAAGGGAGCATAGTCTAGTTTTAAAGTCGAAATTCACCTTGCAAATATTTTTTTCTTATATCGCCTTAAAATTCGTACAAAAGTCGAAAGCGAATCATTCCTTCTCAACTCTCTGCCTTTGAGTATTCAAAACAGTGCTTGTTCTGTGACTTTAGATAGGCCAGGCCTTCCACCCTTCAAAGATGTGATTTTGTCTCAATGTGATGAACGGCAGGATGATTGGGCAGAAGTTGTGAAGCTACAGGTGAATGGCCTCATGGACCTACCTGCAGCTGAAGCTCAGTATCACTCCAAGTGTTACAATGCTTTCAGGAAGGTACCTATTGACTCTAATGCAACTGCTAGTAAACCAGTTGACAGCTGCCTAGCTTCGGTCATAGACCACATGAGTGCAAACAAGTCAGTGACTTGGACTGTCTCCAAATTACATGATGTTTTTGTAGCTAATTCTGGGAGTTTGTGCCAGAAGCAAATGCTAGCCAACCTGTGTGATTATTATGGTGATGCCGTTATTGTACTGAGAGTTGAAGGATGCCAGACGATTGTTGGCTTTATGCAGTACATTGCTAAATAACTCAGATTAGCAGGACAAACTGGCCTCTTCAATGACGACGATGATGATGTGGGGATGCGGGGAGAGGTCCAGAATATTCCACTGCCTCGTGAATACGACCTTGGCAGCTTTAGGCATGAAAGGGTCATTCAATATACAAGTCCACCTCTCCTAAGACTTGTCTCCAGTCTTGTGTCCAGGGTAGAAACGGTGACCAAACCAGCACTCACACTCAATGCACTCAATGCATCCAGCAGCACATCTGTAAAAGCTGGAATCACACAACTTTGGGGCTAGCTGTAAAACGTCATCATAAGCATGGTAGTTCAGAACTGGTTCGGGACCTAAATGAGCATGGTCTTGTTGTAACATATGATGAGGTCCTCCGGTTCCAGAAGTCAGCTGCCAAATATGCCTCAGATGATGCAGATGCACTGAAAAAAATTATTCGTTGAATTTAATACAAAATTTTATCATAAGTGGTTGCTTTCAATTTATTTTACTTACATTTAAACAACTGCATTAAGTTGAACTAAAATTGATTAAGTTCAACGAATATTTTTTTTCAGTGTGAGTACCTGCGGGTATGGACTGGGGTGGGGTGATCATTCTGATCTTGTAGTCTTCACACCCAATGGTTGCCGCACAAGACATGCCATGGCCACTCAGTTTGTGCAAAATCCTGCAGGGATCCTGTTCCCTGGAGTGGCGACTCCAGATGGTGGGATTACGTCACTAAAAGTTCCCCGTCTGACAAAGCTCCAAGCTGAGAAATTCTGTCCGGTAGCTAACAGCAGTCTTGCCATTGAACATTATACAGGCCCTAAGAAGCTGACTCCACCCGCTCTGAAAGAAGTGCCAAGAACAGCTACTGTCCAAGAGAGCATCCGAGAGAGGGTTTCTAGAGCACAGAGGAGGGATGTTGCTTCCATTCTACTCCTCTTCCCCTGGACTGGTCTGCCTACAATGTTGTGCAAGATCGTCACAGTGATGAAGGTGTATCTAAAATGAAGACTATGGGCCCTATTGTAACGATCTGAAACGCAAGTATCAAGCGCGAAACGCAAGTAACTTTGTGGGCGGATCTCGGCAAATCTAAAATGTGTTGGTCTGAAGTCGCTTCATTACTCATAGGTGTGGTTTGGGCGTAACGTGAAATAAACCAATCAGAGCGACATCTCACATTCCCTTTAAGAGCGGGTGTGCTTGTTCCATGGCGGATTGCTATTATAACGGCGGATTTGCCAGAAGTGACATTGGGGATGGAGAAACACACCCAGATTAGCTTCGCTTAAACAGGCGTATGATCATTTGGGTAAATGTGTAAGCTAGATTTATGTCTATTTTTTCACATCTTTATGGACACAACAATGATTTTCCTTGTGTGTTAATATTTTTCCTTGTAATTATGTATGATTTGCAAAAATGTGAACTGCTGATTCTGTGTGTAGATGAGAGAAGCAAAGTGTGTGTGCGTTGTGCACACGCTACATTATGGCCAAGCATGCACCCTTAAAATAGCATCTGAATAATGCGCTCTGAATAAACTCTTTGGTCATTTTTTTGAGAGAGATGCTAATGGTCTTGTCCGATTCAATGATCTATGCTAAGCTATGCTAAAAGTGGTACCGCCAGAACCGGAGATCGGCTGAATGGATTCGAAAACGGTAAAACTCAATTGTTTAACTCTGGGGGAGGTGTAAAATGAGCCTATTTCCAAAAAAAGTGGAGTATCCCTTTAAAGGGCCAGTGTCCCGTCAGCCGCGAGCACATCAGGATCTGCCATCATTACCGTACAGAAGTCCACATGAAATGGACCCTATTTACTGTATTCTCAGTCTTGTGTGATTTTTCCAACTGTGAAATGACTTTCTTTTTCAGCTGGCATCACTGATCTCTCTCATCTGATGCAGTGAAGGACAGATGTGGTAACAGACCTTCGTCAGGGTGGAGGACACTTCATTTCTGACAGGAATGAACATGACAAGCATTCAACAGGTTAATGTGTTTAACAACATGCCAAAGATGTTCAGTAGACCCAAACTCCACGAGTTGTGTTCAGAGCTGCGAGTTGTGAAGCCATGGTGAAGACGGAAAGTCGAATGGCTCATAATGTTTTCAACCTTTGCTTTAGCTAAACAATTGTTTGTCATATAAAGTTGTGTCTCTTCAGAAAACTTGCATTAAACCACTTGATTCAATTAGATTACTTTTATAAATTGTTTGAAGCATCAAAGTTTTGTTTCCATTGACTTTCAATCAATAAACAAGTAATTAATATTAAGGTGGTTCAGCGATCTCTGTGACGGGAGAAAGAGTGTGTGTGTGTGTGTGTGTGTGTGTGTGTGTGTGTGTGTGTGTGTGTGTGTGTGTGTGTGTGTGTGTGTGTGTGTGTGTGTCTGTGTGTGTGTCTCTGCCTGTCGTCTCACGAGGAGAAGCCTAAAGAAGCCGCTGTTTTGTTTGAGGAGAAAGTTATTGAAGAGTGTGTGAGAGAGCGCACTGAGTGCGATTATTGTTTGGAAAAGACTTATCTAATAAAACACACGATCCACAGCAAGCCGAGCCCGTCTCCTTCCTTCTTCCCAGGGCCGGAGTGGGGCCACTTTTCAGCCCAGGAGTTTCAGGCCCAAGACCGGCCCACTTTTTCAATGGTGGAATTCCAAATTAGCACTTTTTCCAAATTGGATAAATGAAGCACCAGTTCAGCTCTTACTATTGTGTAGTTTGTATTAATACCATGGTTCAACAAATAATGTAAAGGTTAAATAATAATTCACTTAGACTTTATAAGAAGCAATTGCGACTTTATTTCACGCAATTCTGACTTTATATCTCGCAATTCTGAGAAATAAAGTCAGAATTGCGAGATGTAAACTCGCAGTTGTGAGATAAAAAGTCGCAATTATCTTTTAAAATGTTTTACTCTGTGGCGGAAACAAGCTTCCATACCTCCTGGCCTCTTCCTCCCATCCATCCTCCCTGACGTGTACCGTTACGGTAGGGCCGGCCCAGCTATCGGTAGGCGGTGCCGCGGTAGCCTACCTGAGAAAACAGGCTTGTTCGACTTCATGCAGCTCTGCGCAGACCGATCGGCGGCTGACTTGAAGCAGTGCGTGCCGGTTAGAAATTTTGTCCGACTTGATGCAGCGCCGACGCCACGTGACTGTGACGTGTGCCATCAAAGTACCGCGAGAGCGATTCGAGAGTAGCCGGAGAACTCAGCCAGCGCAGCTTCTCAAGAGCGGCTGCACGAGGGCGGATGACGACACAGCTGTTCCACGATTGGCCGGATTCACCGCATGACAACGATCACGTGTGTTTCGTGCTTATTCGAACACCTTTAGTTCCTCTAAAGCTCACAAATCAGTTTTTTATAACAGTAAACACTCTTTTCATGTTGTTGCGATGTTATATTGTGTCATGTTTATCAAATAAAAACTGATTAAAAAACGTAGACTCCACTTCATTGATAGTAGCTTATGTTGAACTTTATTCTTGTTCAAACAGACACTGAAGCAGTACATAAAGTATTGAATGAAAATGTCTCTGAAACATCTGTGTATTATTTGGCAAATATTGCATTTATTTCACTTCAGCTGCGGTAAAGTATGCAAACACCACGTGAGCGGTCACTACGGGAACCAGAAAGTGTCTGACTTCACGTGTCCGTTTGCAGCTCCTCCCCGCCTGCATGCGGCTACTCTCGCCGATCGGTTACATCCAGCCGCAGCCGATGTCGAACACACCTAACGTTTTGGAAAAGACGGGCTATGGACCCAACCAACTCTATAGGAAGGGAGGGGACAACTCACTCACACGGTACAACCCATGCAGAGGCTGCGCGCTGCGGTGTCAGAATGTGGAACGTGTGCAGCCTAATGTAACTAACATGACAAATGTGGAAAAAAAAAAATTCCTCGACCGGCCCAAAAGTGAAGCGGCCCATCGGGAATTCTCCCGATTCTCCCGATTACCCACCCCGGGCCTGCTTCTTCCCACAAACAAACTTTTGTGGACGCACGTCAACATTAGACGTGCGGAAGACGTCAAAAAAAGACGTCGCCTGGCGTTACAAAACAACCCCTTCAATGGACCGAATTTGGACGTCCAAAAATTACATGAAAAAGACGTCCCTCCAACGTCACATTGCGCAGTGGGATTCATTGAACATTAATCCGAACTCGACCTGAGCCCGACGGGTCCCGAAAAATTAACGGGTTTCGGGTCGGGTTCGGATTAATGTTAATTTCCGACCTGAGCCCGACGGGTCCCGAAAAATTAACGGGTTTCGGGTCGGAAATTAACATTAATCCGAACCCGACCCGAAACCCGTTAATTTTTCGGGACCCGTCGGGCTCAGGTCGGAAATTAACATTAATCCGAACCCGACCCGAAACCCGTTAATTTTTCGGGACCCGTCGGGCTCAGGTCGGAAATTAACATTAATCCGAACCCGACCCGAAACCCGTTAATTTTTCGGGACCCGTCGGGCTCAGGTCGGAAATTAACATTAATCCGAACCCGACCCGAAACCCGTTAATTTTTCGGGACCCGTCGGGCTCAGGTCGGAAATTAACATTAATCCGAACCCGACCCGAAACCCGTTAATTTTTCGGGACCCGTCGGGCTCAGGTCGGAAATTAACATTAATCCGAACCCGACCCGAAACCCGTTAATTTTTCGGGACCCGTCGGGCTCAGGTCGGAAATTAACATTAATCCGAACCCGACCCGAAACCCGTTAATTTTTCGGGACCCGTCGGGCTCAGGTCGGAAATTAACATTAATCCGAACCCGACCCGAAACCCGTTAATTTTTCGGGACCCGTCGGGCTCAGGTCGGAAATTAACATTAATCCGAACCCGACCCGAAACCCGTTAATTTTTCGGGACCCGTCGGGCTCAGGTCGGAAATTAACATTAATCCGAACCCGACCCGAAACCCGTTAATTTTTCGGGACCCGTCGGGCTCAGGTCGGAAATTAACATTAATCCGAACCCGACCCGAAACCCGTTAATTTTTCGGGACCCGTCGGGCTCAGGTCGGAAATTAACATTAATCCGAACCCGACCCGAAACCCGTTAATTTTTCGGGTCGGCTAATTAATTTTCCGTCTAATGTTGACGTGCGTCCACAAAAGTTTGTAGCAGACCTCTAAGACAGGCTCGTCCAGGGCGGGCACTGGTGACTCACAGGGCAGGCCAGGCCCCGCCGGGACTGGGGAGGCCTCATGACATCAAAATTTAAGCGTTTTAGATTTTTTAAAGCTTTTTTTTTTTTTTTTTTTGAGTGTTGATAAAAAAACAGAATGAATGAAGCTAGAATAAAATGTTTTTTAAAAGAAGAGGCTCTGTTCTTTTTCTTTTGATATATTAAAAGAAATCTATCAACAAAACTAGTCTAGGTAAAAAAGCTGGCGGGGAAAGAGTTAACGGCGTCATTATTTTGCGAGGGAAAATAAGAGGCGCTGCGCCTTTAAATCCTCCAGCACAGACTCCTCCCCCTCGCGTGATGACGCGCTCGCTTTATTGCAGCCTGTCAAACAGCCATCAGAAGAAGAGAGAACCAGGCGAGCGGAGGGATCGCGATCATGAGCCGCGTCTGACGGATCGCCCTGCCGCGTTCCCCCTCGTTCTGCCGCGCACAGCAGCCTCGCCCGTTCTCCCCCATGAAACACTCTCTCTGGAGCGGCGTGATCATGATGATGTCGAGCAAGAGCGCGGAATGGCTTCAGGATGAGCTGGAGTCCGGCGGGGCGCTTCTGCTGCTCGACTGCCGCACACACGAGCTCTTCGAGTCCGCACACATCGAGTCCGCCATCAACCTGGCCATCCCGGGGCTCATGCTGAGGAGGCTGAAGAAGGGCAACCTGCCCATCCGATCCATCATCCCCAACAACGAGGACCAGGAGAAGTTCGTGCGGCGCTGTAAGACGGACACGGTTCTGCTGTACGACGAGGCGACCGCGGACTGTCCGGAGAGCGGCAGCTCGGGCTCCGTGATCGGGCTCCTCATGCACAAGCTCCGCGACGACGGGTGCAAAGCCTATTACCTGGAAGGCAAGGAGTTTATTTGCCATTCAAAACTTTCAAGAGCTCGAAACGCTTTCTCTCTCTCTCTCTCTATCTGTGTGTGTGTGTGAGCGTGTGAGAGACAGAGCGAGAGAGAGAGAGAGACAGAAATGGATTAAATCGCTCCTCCTGAAACCCGCGGCTCTTCTGCTGTTAAACGGAGAAAAGTTGGTTCGCATTACGAGCGGTTTGACGAACACATCCGCGCGCTCGCTTCGGGAAATCTTTCAAGTCTGTCAGGCATTTTGTATAAACTCACTGCTCGTAAAATAGCTAACGTGTACCCTTTTGTCTTTCTGTTTGTGTTTTGACTACAACCCTTTAAAAAAGGAGAAACAAAGATGTTTTCAATTAATTGCCTAAAATGGCTCCGCCATGTTGTCTTTCTGAAGGAAAACCAGCGATTCATGAATGAACGGCCAGAAAGACTGAATCACGACGCTCTTCGACTCTTTGTGATAAATATTCACGTTATATTAGATATTTCGTGCAAATATACGCACATGTCGAGCGTTTTGTCGTGGAAATGGAGTTTGACTGTGTAATTCTCGGTTTCGCCACCATTCACAAAATACACATCGAGTGTCAGTCATGATCTTCACCACGTGACCAGCAGTTTCACACTCAACCCGTTACAATATTAATCTGTTTACTCGGATTTATTTATTGGAAATAGTATCTTTTTCAGTTTCACTAGTGCTTATTATTTAGATGGCCTACTAGTATTCATTCCTTTGCCACTATGCCAAGTGACTATTCCATTGTTAATTTTGGCCCTTTGAGTTTTATGATGATCTGAAGTTCAGATATTAAAGAGGCAGTTCACACATTAATAGTTCATTTACAGACCTGACTGGAAAACAAAAGATGTTGTTTTGAAAAATGCCTCTGTTTTTGGGAATGAGTAAAGGATTACAGAATGATCATTTTTGGGTGAACTTAACCC